>OY757926.1:92006272-92073772 GCA_963585895.1 Sepioteuthis lessoniana | reverse complement strand
CAAATTTGAAAAAGATTATAATAAAGTTAATCCTGCGAAATAGATACAAGGAAAGAAAAAAATGGTAAGGAAGGAGGAGAAAAAGAGGAAATAGATAAAAGAAGGGGTAATTAAGATGGTGAAATAAGAGGGAAGACAAAGATGATGATGATGATGATGAGGATGAAGATGAGGAGGATGGGAAATGTAAAGAGAGGACTAAAGATGATGACTATATTGTCAATGGCACAAACACCAATGGTGAAAATGAAAATGTACACACTGTGTTACATATCAAATAACCCAATGCCATATCATATACTATTTATAGAATTTATATCATAATAGTTTAGATTTGATTATTATTGTATCGGATAACCTACCTCCCCTATGAACCGTAAAAGAATGGTTGCGTCCATCTTAATAATTAGCTGTCAGACAGCCGGCGAGTTAGTGTTGTATATGAATTCCTTATCGAATAAATATACTATTACCAAGTATTTGACTTTTCCTCTTATTCGCTATTATTACATATCTCCTACTTTTCTCTTTGTGTGGGTAATTGGCTGCCTTGACCACGACACAAGAGCGGCGACAAAGATTCGAATATTTATGACCAAGTACAAGGCTAAAATTAAATTTCTGCAGGAAGAAGTGGCTACATCCGAAAAGGAAAAATCTTTTGTGGGGACCCACTCCCCACAAAAGATTTTTAGTAAAATGGAGGAGTTGGTAAACATGAAGAAAACTTTGGTCTTACAACAATAACAACAGCAAGAACAACAGAGGATATCGTCAGAAAGATTGGAACAACAATTTCTACAACTGCAGGAAATTTTGATGTAGCAGTTCAAGCTTTTGGAAACAGTTTGCAAAAAGCCTGCAGAAGGAACCGTTCAACAGTTTCGTTCACTCCGGACACAGTTGTTAATTCGATTGGCGAGTTTACTATTAATCCCGAAGAAGGCTTAACATTTGCATCATATTTCAGGATATATTAGGATATTTTCAAATGTGAATGCAAAACATGGACAGACGAGAAAAAGCTATGTCTCTTTTTACGCAAATTATCACCGGCAGAACACGAAAAGTACTACAAATATATCCCCCCCAAAAAAAAAACAAACAAAAAACAAGGATAGCTTTTTATGAAACAGTTTTGATTTGGTCAAGAATTTTTAGTGAAAAAAGCTTTTTATTCCATTTGCGATATCAGTATCTAAACGTTATGAAAAAGGTGAACAACGATTATGTCAGCTATGCTGGCATTGTCAATAGGAAATGATAGAGATTTAAACTGAATGTGTTTACAGCAGATAATTTTAAATGCTTAATATTTGTTCAAGGGTTAACGGCAGAAAGAAACTAAGAAATTCGGTTTCGTATATTATCGAAGCTTGAAGCGGATTTGAAACGAATGTTGCAGCTGGTAGCCGCGGAATATGAAAGGATCAGGAATTTAAAAAAGATACAGCGAAAATTCAAGAGAGATATTTTTTCAGGTCCAGGATGTTGGTAAAGCTGACAAAAGAAAATAGAAATGAAACATTGAACAAAAAATTTATTAACGTTAAATAGAATAACAAAAATTAGACACGGGAAGCGATATTTCCATAAGTGACAAAAAATATGGAAAGCCATAGGGGAAACATTATTTGGATTTAACTAAGAAAGTGTCACGGAGTGTTTGTGGCGATAAACTTATTTTTAGAGGACAAATAACGGTAAATGTCTCTGTAAATGGCAAGTTTGCTAAAGCGAAAGCATGTATTAAAAAATGATATTCCTAACTTATTTGGAACAGATAGAATTGGAACTGGATAGAATTGTTTGATTTGTGGAATTTGCCGATAAGCACGTTTTGTAACCATACAAAAATTTCCTCCCCCGTAAAAATATGGCGGATGAAAAATTTAAAATGGGTCTAAAAAATAAATTACCCAACGTGCTTTCAGAGGGTTTGTGAAAATGTTCAAAAATAAAAGCTACATTTGAACTCAAAGATAATGCTGACCCTGTTTTCAAACCAAAAGCTGGTGTTCCTTTCGCTGCTCTAGAAAGTATTAATAAGGAACTGGACAGACTTGAAAATTTAAGGATAATTTCATCAGTGGATTACAGTGAATGGAGTGCACAGACAATCTACGTGAAAAAGAAAAATAGTAAGATTAGAGTTTGTGCAAATTACTCCACGGATTAAACGACAGTTTAAAAATCCTTAATTATCCTCTACCGTCCCCGCAAAATATATTCGCGAATTTAAATGGCGGAAAATTCTTTTCGAAAATACATTTGTCAGATGCGTATCTTCAGATTGAGGTGGACGAAAGTTGTAAAAAAATTACTTACAATAAACACTCATAAACGGCTTTACAAGTCTGACAGACTTCCTTTTGGAGTTAGTCGCACCTAATATTTTTCCCGAAGATAATGAGTACTATGCTGCAGGTCTTGATTTTTCAGTAGCTTATTTGGATGACATTTTAATAAGGATTAAAAATAGAAAAGAACACGCAGAGCACATAGAAAAGGTTGACGAAAGGATTAAAGATTTTGGTTTCAAAGTGAGTGATACCAAGTGTGAATTTTTTATGACAAGCATAAAATATCTTAGGCAGATCATAGACGCGAACGGGCGAAGACAGGGTAACGAGAGGTGTTTGGGGTTAAAAACATATGCCTCCCCCGAGTAACGTGTCTACTTTGCAAGCATTTCTAGGACTTGTAAATTATTACAGTATTTATGTTCCGAATATATATATAAATGGAGAGCTCCATTGAATAATTTGTTAAAAAAATATGTCAAGTGGAATTTTTCAAATGAATTTGAAAAATCCTTCAAAAAAAAATCATTGAAATACTAACTTCAGATTTATCACTAACACATTACGAACCTAAACAAGACATTCTGGTAACATCAGACGCCATTGATACCAATATTGTTGCTGTTATATTACACAAATTTAAAGACGGAAAAATGAAGGCTAAAGTGCATACATCTACGACATTGCTAACAGCTGAAAAAAAAAAGGATAGTCAAATTGAGAAAGAGGCATTAGCGATAATTTTTACGGGAAAAAAATTCCATAAGATGGTGCATGGCAAAACCTTTGTTTTACAAACAGACCACCGTACATTATTTAGTATTTATGGTTCTAAACTAGGTATCCCTAAACATAAAACGAATCGATTACAACGCTGGGTAACCTTATTGTTAGATTATGATTTTAAAATGGAATTTATACCATCAAAAGAATTAGGACATTCGGACGATCTGTTTAGATTTATTCCCAAATTCAACGAATCATTTGAAGATACTGTAATTGCATCGCTAAAATCGGAAAATGTAATTAAAAACGTCATATTTCACGTAGTCTGTGAACTACATGTTACTTAAGATAAAATCAGGATTGAAGCTAAAAAAAAAAAAGGATTTTATTGTAAAAATGAAAAGCAAATAACATCTGCAGGAAATAAATACAAAAAAAGTACCTCGGAGAATAATACTTTTTCTTTTTGTGATGATGTATTTATGGACGCAGAGAGAGAGAGGTGATACCTGTTTTATTATGAAAACGAATTTCAAAAGATTTCCATATTGGACATTCTGAAATGAGTAGAATGAAATCACTAATGAGAGGTTTTGTATATTGGTCAGGAATACACCGTGATATAGAACTTTTCGTGACAAACTGTAAAGGGTGTGCGCACTCAGAAAAAGCACCGCCAATAAAATTTGAATCTTGGTTTAAGACAGATGTTCCATGGAAAAGATAGCACATTGATTTTGCAAGAACTTTGAATGGCTCATACTATTTTACAATTGTTGACAGTTTTTCAAAATGGCTCAAAAATTTGAAGTGTAGACGTTTGTCTTTGACTGTATCAGTGAATTTCTTAAGGGAAATATCGGCAAGGTTCGGAGTTCCAGACACCATTGTCTCCGATAATGCAACACAATTTATTTCAAGTGAACTGGCAAAATTTTGTGTATTCTACTCCATTAAACATATTACCATAGTAGCGTGTATCACTCGAGGTCAAACGTGTAAGTCGAGAGGTTTGTGGATTCGTTTAAGCGAGAATCAAAGAAAATTAACGGAGAGCACAAGGAGGTTTTGTGAGTTTACAACAATTTCTCAGGATCTACAGAATGTCCCCTAATCCAAATACACAAGTGGCCTTATTTTATTTCTTGTATGTGATACAAGAAGGCACGAGGCCTTATGGTTTTTGGGGGAGGGGAAGGGAGCGGTCTTGCTTTAACTATATTTTCTAAGGGAACCTAGCTAGCCCCATTCGCCGACCCATTCAACAATACAATATATAATCACTCGTCCATCACCATGCACGCAGCAACCACCAAAATACCACATTTTCTCTATGAAAAAGTCCTACTTAAAACCCGAAAGTGATGCATGATTTTATTTACAATGTATGATTTTTTCAAAGGATATGATGGGAATGGGAGAAAAAACCCCAAAAAACATATATACACGAAAAACAAGGAAAAAATCCCCCGTTTGGTTTCCCTCCCATCCCCCCGTCTATAAAATTGGAGGCCTACTGTTTTCCGGGTCGAAAGAAACCGGAAACAAGCCGGACCTACCCTAGGTGGGGCGGGAATCCTAATCTACAGAGATAAAAGAAATAAAGGGTCGGGCGCGGTATGGGTCGATAGAAGCAGATAATATGATTTTTTACATATGAATTTTCAAGATCTTCAATAAAAGCGGGCTGAGATTCGGGTTGAGGTACAAAAATAATAGGGAGGGGGAAGATCTTGAGAAACTAACGACTAGATGACGGGGACAATGACACACAACATACTGCTAACTAGGTTACAAGAGGGAAAAACAATTCTACTTACCAGGGATGGGGTCCCTAAGGACCCGTACCGTAGACGCCATGGGCCGGCAGAGGAGGGAAGGATGACTCCAACGTTGCCCCCTTTCGTACGACCAGGCTCGCTGCAGTCACCCACCTTTTGCTGAATGTTATGCGATCCAAGCGTTTTCTATCGCATCTGATTTTGACCCTCAGCTGATGCCGAAAATACAAAACCAGATCACGATGAGAAAAGCTTGCATCGTCATACAATCCCTTGTTTCGCGTCGTCCAAATCACCATTCGGGCTACAGCTAGGATCGCGAGAAACACCACACGCTTCTCACCATGAAACGGAGGAAGAACGTTGTCTACGACGTAACCAACGTCGAGCAGCACAAGCTTTTTGGGTTCGATGCGAGCCGTCCACTCCCCGACGTGATCCCAAAACGGGCGGACTCGCTCGCAGTAGTAGAAGGCGTGCTCAGCCGTTTCTTCCAACCCACTGCCGTAGCGAGGGCAATCAGGCTTGTCTGCCAGGCCCGCCTTGTAGTTCAAGTCGCGAAGGGGCAACGCATTCCGTGCAAGTCGCCAGGTGAGCGAGAACTCGGAGTTGTTCAAGAAGCTCGATCCTGGCGCCCAATTCCAGTGAGAGCGGATCTCCTCCGCCGTCCAGCCGTGCCGCTCGCTGAGAGGATCAGAAGCGGAACCCACCACTAGCTCCCGATACAGTTCCTTCCGAGGCCATGAAAGGTCACTGGACCCAAGAAGGTTACGAAGGGCCTTTCGGCACTCGCGGACAAACAGTGCTTCGCCCAAAGGCCTACGTCGACCTTCAGCCTTTGGGTCTGAATTGAGGCGAGGAAAAGTCCGACTCGCCTTTCGTCTCCACACTGAGTCCCCCGTCAAGACACGGCCCAGATATGCAAGTCTTTCAGCAAGCCAGTGGCTCTCCAGATCAGGCATACCCAGAACCCCGTTGCGAGTACGTTGGATACAGACCTGCCTACGGACCATCGGCCTTGCACCTCCCCAGAGCAATCTGGAGAGGGATCGTTGCAGTGCCAACCGATGTGCCTAAGGCAGAGAAGTACAGCCAATCGGTAAAGGATCAAGGGGAAGACGTACGCGGCGCACGCCTCCGCCCTGCCCTTTAAGGACAACCTCCTTGAAAGCCAGATTCCCACCTGAGCATTCACCTTAGCATGTACCTCCGACCAATTTCGCTCCAGTTGGAGGTCGGGCCCAAACCACACCCCGAGGATGCGGATGGGTCCGTCACTCCAGCGGAAGGGCCCCGGGAGAGTATTGCTACCTCTCCAAGCACCGAGCCGCAAACCTTCGCTTTTGTCAAAATTGACCTTGGCCCCTGCAATCCGCTCATACTCGACAACCGCCTCTTTCACAGCCTCTATATCCTGGCGGCGGGATACAAACACTGTGACGTCATCAGCGAACGCGGAAACCCTGGCCGCAAGGCGGCCAACGAATGGGATACCGCGCAGTGCCGGACTTGTCCCCTCATCCCTAAGCCTGCGCAGGAGGGGCTCCAACGCGAGGACATAGAGAAGAGGAGACAGAGGGCAGCCTTGCCGGACCGAACGCTCGATCGCGATCACCCCCGAACGCCTTCCGTTCACCTGCACCACTGCCTGAGGGTTGTGGTACATCATGCTAATCCATCTGCGGAACTCCGGTTTGAATCCGGCAGTCTCCAAAACAGACGCCAAGAACCGATGGTCAACCCTATCGTAGGCCTTGGACTGATCTAAACTGATCAGCGCGGATTCGGTGTCGTCTTTTATCCCCTCTAGGACCTCGCGAATCAAGTGCAGGTTGTCCTGGATCGATCTTCCCTTCACAGCAAAGGTCTGTTCGGGGCCGATCAGATCACTAATGACAAGCTGTAAACGATTCGCTAAGACCCGGGCCAAAATCTTTAACTCTGTGTTAAGCAGAGTTATGGGCCTGTAATCATCTAAACCCTCCCAAACATGCCTGCCACCTTTCTTCAGCAATGTGATCACGCCCTTGGTAACGCTACCAGGGATGGCTCCCTGGGCGAACCAATGGTTGAACATATCCGTCAGAATAGGTACAAACATGTGCGACATCCTCAAGTACACTTCGTAGGGCAAACCATCTAGTCCCAGCGACTTGTTGAGGCCGACCTGCTTCAATGCGTCACGGACTTCGCATTCAGTAACCACACCCTCGCAGCTAGCCGCTTCAGCCGCCCCAAGGCGGGGGAAGTCGGCGAGATAGCTACGAAACTCCCGGAGCGGGAGATCAGTGCAGCGGGTAAAGTGATCCCGAAAGTGCGCCCGAAAGGCGTCACGTATCTCACGACCCGATCGCAGCAGACGCCCGTCCGGGGTCTTAACAGATGCGATGTACCGATCGGGGAACCTTCGCACTTCTTCTTCACGCGCAGTCGCGTTCGATTTCACAGCTTCGTTGAGAACTCTTTTTAGCCTAGATCTAACTACTGATCCCTTGTAGCGCTCGCTACTCTCACGCTCAAGGTCCCTCCTAGCTAGCTCTACACCTAGGGAGTCCCCCCCCCAGCCACCGCCCGGGAGAGTCTATCATCTATAGATTTCGCCTCCGCGGTCCTATCTAAGTTGAGCTGTCGACCGTATTTGGTGGCGAAATCTCTAATCCTATGCTTAAGAGAAACCCACCACCTATTCCCGGTAACCGCCCCCACTAACGCCCGCTGAATTAGGGATTCTAGCCGATCCCGGAAGTCCCGTATCTCCAGTAAGGAGGTATTGAACTTCCAGTAGCCGGCTAGACTAGGCCTATTTGCTAACCGCAGACTGACTCTAATGAGTTTATGGTCAGTCCACGCTATCAAGTGGAACGTGGGACAACTAACAAAATCAACTAACACTCTGTCCAAGTAGGAACCTACTTTGGCAGAGGGCGATCTATCTAGCCACGTCCACATCTCCCGCCCTGGGTGATCCAGACGAAACCTGTCGACAAGACCGTGACGAGTCACGAAGCCGACAAGGCTGCTTTCACACCTTCCCAATCTGTTAGCTCCCCGCCCGACCTTATCTATCTTGGGATCAAGGATCGCATTCCAATCACCCATTAAGACTAGCCGCTTCGTATCGTCCAGGAACGGCGCCAACCGACGAAAAAAGGAAACCCTCTCCGCAGCGATATTGGATGCATAAACCGCAACCAGACGAAACTTGAAACTTTTCACGGCAACATCGGCCACAACCAACCGGCCCCCGTCACCTGCAAAAACAACGTCAGCATCAGCATCAAGGCTGCGTCCAACTAGCAAAGAGACCCCAGCGCTGGTGCAGCTGCCGTATGCTGAGAAAACGTTAAAATCGCTTTCCAGCACCCGACAGTCGGCACCGCAAGTGAAGTGAGTCTCCTGCACTGCAGTAACTTCTACTCCGAGGTTCTTGAGTTCATCAAGCAAGCGCGTACACTTGCTTGAATCCCTCAGTCCCCTCACATTCAAACTGGCAAGGTTTAAAGCCATCAATCCAACTTACCTTACTCAGTGTCGACTACGGGCCGGAAATCCTTCGGGGTGAGGATGCCGACGGCCTGACGCAAGGAACCGGTGCCGAGCTCAGTGCTAACTCGGTCGTCCCTGGTAATTCCCCCGACATCCATGGGGTACCTCAGCTTTAGGGACCTATAAAATGATGGGTGAACTAAAATCGGGACCCTGCCCGAACAAAAAGGAAGCATTTTTTTTTAACATTGCATTTTTTGCATTACGTCCGCCCGGCTGGCTTCGTCAATAAAGTTCCATAGCTCTTTAGTCCGATTGCCAGCCGAACGGACGAATGTGGTCAACATTGGAGCGTCCTTGAATATGTAGGGATTAGTGATGTCTTTGTTGTTTATTTTTTTAAATGAGCGCAATGGCTTTAATGAGGTTTTTAAAATGTGGTCGTGATTTGGGTTTTCTAAAATGTCTTCGCAGAAGAGAAAAGCGGTCATTGCATGGCGGGCTTCTGTTGAAGCCGAGCGTGCTCTTGGTTTTGACCTGATGATGATGTTGATGCTGTTTGTGGGTCAGGTGAGAGTCTCGTCACTGAGTGTGACCGTGTGAAAATTTTCGGAGTTGTGATTGGGGAAAGTGAGGTGGGTAGTGGGATTTCAATTGGGTTTACTGGAGTGATTTTTTGTTTTTGTGGGAGGGGAGGAATTATTTGAGCTGGTCGCTCATTTGTGGCTGGTGACTTTGCTATTTTCTTTTCCCCTCCCCCTTAGGTTGAGGTAGGGAGGGTGTTTGTTGTTGTGTTGGTTTTTTGGGATTTCTTTTTTCCCCCTCTTTTGTTGGCGAGTCTTCGCTATTCCTTCTTCTTTTTAAGTTGATGCTCATGTCCATGGGTTCTATTGGTGTTGATGATTGTTCTGTTGTAGTGGTCGATGTTGATGATTGTGTTTTAGTAGTAGTATCAGTAAGAGTAGGAGTAGCGATGGTTATAGTTGTTGAGTCTTTTTTGGTAGCTGTAGGTGCTATTGACTTTTTTATGGGAGTTTCCCCCCCCCCTTTTTTTTTTTTGTCACTTGAGTCCACCCCTCCTCATCTTTTTTGTTGGGGTTTTCTTGATGATTTTCGATGTTTTTGGTGGGTGTCTTGGTTGTTATGATCTCTGAAGTGGTGGTAGTGGTAGTAGTCGTTGTTGCGGTGGTCGTTGTTTTTTGAGGGCAGTTTTTTGAAAAGTGTCCGATTTTGTTACAGGCCCAACATAAGGGTTTCCTGCCCTCAACGACCACCGTCATCGTTTGATCTCGATATTTGATTTTATGAGGTACGTTGTTAAACCCTCCCCTAGCGAGGCACATGATAAAGACATAATCACCGTATACAGTTCCTCGTGTAGATCTTATTTGAGAAACTTGTTCAACGCCGCCATATATGCTTAAGTAAGCGGCGAGAACGTCCCCACTCAATTGCATTGAGACATTACATACGGTGACCTTTATTCTTCGCTTGCCTCGATATTCAGGTTGCAGCCGGAAGAAGCGTGTTGTAATGTTACCACCGGCCAGTTTCTTGGCTACTTCCTCTGAAGGAAGTAGAACATCCCAGGTAGCAAAGCTTCTGCGGCAGAAATACTTACCTGGGATGTTTGCGCTTTTTAGGAGGTCTTCAAAAGTCTCTTTTTTAAGGCCTGCTAGTCTCTTGGTCTTAAGATCAGTGACTACGAAAGACAGGGTCTTTGGTTCCACTTCTTTAACAAGTTCCGGTATAGGAAGGATTTCGCCTTCCTTAAAGTAATCTGCATATTTTTCTGCCCTGTTTCTTGCGTAGTCACTGGGGGTTTTTTGGTTCACGCAGTGTGACGACCAAGAGTCTGTTGTTTCTTTTGGTTTCTGGGCCGGTGGAATAGTGCTTGCTGATGACGACAAGTCAAAAGGTGCTTCTTCCGGCATTGGGGAGGGTCTCGTTGTAAATATATCCTCGGGTGAGTTAGCCTCCTCCATGGCTGTGAAACACAGCTAGGAGGAGATGAATCCGAATGATGTGGTTACACAAGTGGCCTTATCCCCAGCTGAATTGATGTTTGTCAGTTGAGTAAGAACGATTTATAATAAATTGTTGCCAGGATGTAAAATAAAAGTTTTGAAAAAACACCAAACAAACGTCAAACAGATATTTTAAACCTGGAGATATAAATAAATTAGTGCAGGGTGTTTCCTTTTCATGCCTGTCATGGTGTAACTTGAATCAGGTCTATGGAATAAAGGATTATTAAGAAAGGATATGTCTTGTCACACAGTCACTCAGCGCAAATAAAATCGTTTAATGGATTTTGTGAAGAATATAGTTTCACTGAATTCAGCTCCATTTCCTTCTTGCATTAAGAAGACAGCAATGGAAAAAGAGACGTCATAATTCTGTCTGGTTATAATAATGATTATTGTGTTTAAGTTATCACTATAAAGAAAATAGTAAATTAGAGAAGTACATAATAGTAGCTTTGTATTTATTATGACTACAATAAATGACTACGTGGATTGATTGTTAAACAAAATATCCAACTCAATAACAAAGTCTTTAGATTGGGTGATTTTATTTCTTCGTTTATTTGCATATCGATCTTCGTGGATTATTTAATTCCAAAGTCATTCTTGTAAAAGAACTGTAATGGTACTATTTGACCCATAACTATTCGAATAAGAAGGTTTATACTTTTCCAAAGAGGCATTAGTACAAATGTGAATGAGCGGGAATGGAGTTCGAAGTCGCTTTACAATGATTTCGCAGTCCAGCAAGTTAACGCTTAGAGCAAATAAAACAATGAAACTTGTATCAAAATGCAGTAAACACACATCTTCATTTATTTTTCAACGTGTTATTTTTTTTTTTTTTTTTTGGAGTTGCATTGCTATGACATAAAAAAGGGCTCTTTCAAGTTTTATTCTGCAGGTTTTTTAATTTACTATGTATGAGAATGTCGGCTGGTGTTCAACATTCAAGAACCAGAAATTTTATCGCTGATCACAGCTTTCCATGTAACTCGGACGTTATACTTATGACACAACTTCAGTAGGGTTAAATTGGTTATTTAGCCATAGTTAGGCAACCTATCTGATAGAAGGAAAACTATGAAGTCAAACCAGTATTACTCCTCATAAAAATTGGCCTTGTGTCCCATTTTGCCCTTGGCGAGGTGTTGGGTAAATATGAAGGTCATTAAAAAAGTTCTAAGCACAACCCAGATTTTAGATTGCCGTACACCCCTCACATTTGCTCACCTGCACTGCAATTAAGGCATAAATCTGAATTGTTTTTTCAAGTTTTATAAGAAGAGGCAATGTGTTACCAAAACAAAAATATTCAAGAAAACATTTATTTGCTCCCAGTGATTCTATTATGGTAGGCCATGCCATATTAATTCATGTTGCTTTTCCAAAATTCCTATGACAATTTCTTATTTCTCCCTCAGATTACAATTTACTATTTTTTAAATTTATTCAGGTGTTCGTTTTATAGTGAAGAACTGTCTCCCAACTGAATAATGTTTTACATCTCATCACCATTCACTTTACCAAATTTTCGCTTCGTCCATCTTCAGCAATTTGAAGTTTTAGAGAATTATTTTGGCGTATTTGTAATTTCCTATCGGAAAATAATTTGTAAATTTCCATTTAAGTATAAAGAGATGTGTTTCATTGATTATCAATTCTATCAGAATTATTAGAGTAGATCAAAACATTATTTCAATCCTTTTTTATAAGTTGTAATGTTTTGAAAATTAGCAAATACTCTGCATTAAGAGGATCTTTTGATCGTCCGAGCTCTTTAGAAAATTTTTGAAGCTTATGTAAAACTAATTTTAATTATAATTATCAAAGCCTGTGAAGATTTCATTTCCTTTTTAATATATAGATGATAATTAGACCAGTTAGGAATTGATGTACAGTTTAAAAACGCACCGAGAAGAAGCTAGATGAGAGAAATACAAGAATGTTACAACCAATTTAGAACATATCCAGAAAGCAACACCCCACAAAACAACAGCTGTACAGTCACTTAATTCCCATCTCTAAACCTACCCAAGAAAAGCGAACAAAACATGCGAGTCACTGCTGAAGGAGCTAGGACGAGTTCATAAATGACGTTCTTCTATAGACCCCTATACATGGACGTGTTGCCGACCTACAAAAATCTATTAACACCAGCTCTGTGCGAACACAGAATGTAGTTTGCCGGGAGCGATCGATGAAAGGGACAGAGAAAGAGAAAGAGAGAGTCAAAGAAATCCATGCTAGCAGCGTGAGTTGATGATGATGATGGTGATGATTTTCATCTATTAATGAATTAAATTTCATGTCAGTTCTTTAAAGTTTCTGAAATAAATTTTTTAAAATAAGTTTTCTTTCTTTGATTTTTACACTATTATTTTTTGCCCTGTCCATCAATCGAGCTAGTTTGATAGCTAGGGGGATAGTTAACTAAACTATTTCTCTCTCTCTCTCTCTCTCTCTCTCTCTCTCTCTCTCTCTCTCTCTCTCTCTCTCTCTGCTTCCTTTTCTTCCTGTTCTTTCTTCTTTTCATTCCATTGTAATAAAAAATAAGCGTTATCATAGCTCTCTCTCTCTCTCTCTCTCTCTCTCTCTCTCTCTCTCTCTCTCTCTCTCTCTTTCTGTATATATATATATTTTCTTTATTTCTTTATTATATTTGCTTTCCTTTTTCTGTAACATGTAGTGTTTTCTTTTTCTTCTCTATTTTCTCACAATGAAAAATGGAGAAGTTCATTATTGTTCTGAGACAATGAATGAAAGTAACATTCAAACACGAGCGATCATTTCTGATTCTTGAGTCATCTATACATTTTACATGTGTAAATAAAAATCAGCACTGAAGCAAAAAAGAATGAAAATACTGTTGATACACTCTAAAAGAGGCGTAATTTTCCCAACGATGTTGCATTTAGATTTCATTGTAACTGACTAACTCAAATGTTATTTGTTATTCTCAAGTATTTATTGCCTTTATCTGACATGAAACTTTGTCATTCAATAAAACAGCGTATTTTCTCCCATAAACTGCAAATAGCTGCTGTCGAAACAATATGGGGAGGCGGTAACAATATGGCTTCTTTGCTATAAAACTGACTCTCTCTTCATGAAATAACTTTTATATAAATGACTATCTTTGTTTTCTGAAAGTCAGCACATTGTTTTATGTTGGCAGTAAACGACTTCCCCCTGATATCACAAACTAACATAATTACCGTCTTGGAGGTCTTATGCTTTCGATTGGAGATTCTTCTGCTTAAATCTTTATAGGGTGAAATTATTTCTAGATTTTATCAAGTTTACATTAACTGAAATTTAAACTTTGAAATATGCGTTTACCCAACCTACCCACCCTGCCACGGACAGGATGTGAAACAAAGTCAATTTGAGTTTTTCCTTTTCTTTGAACGGTTGCCTAACCCAGTCTGGCTAAATATTTACCAGTAGCTGGGGAGGGTTGAAGAGATGGATTCATGCTTTTTCCAAAAGCAACAGAGTGATGTGAAACGCAAAGAGACTCATGCAGGGCATGAACTCGAGTCACTGATTTCCTAGAACGGTTACCGTTACGCTAAACACTAAAATTCAGTCTTTTGCCGAGTCAGCTGGTGTGGGGGACTGTAAAATATACTGTTTACATCTCTGCAAAGGGGAAAGACTAAACAATCTGATGGTCAGGTTTCAGTAATGCTGGAGCTTTAGGGAATGCGGAGTATCCCTTTATTTCCATCGCTCCCAAGTTCACTCAAGTCCGGAGTTGTAGCATCTGAAAGGGTCCTATCTATGAGTCAAACAGAACAAAACTGTGTACTTATACTCAAGTGAATTGTCTGAAATAAAACTGTTTTTGAAATTTAAACTGTGTACTTATGCTGAAATGATTTCTTTGAAATAGAACTGTTTATATGTATAAAAATGAATTTGGCTTTAAATAACATACAATGATTGATATGCCATAAAATCAAACCAAACTTAAATTCAGTCTGGGAAGAATATACAGAAAGGAAGTTATCTGTACCATATCTATTCTTAAAAGATTAGGCTTAGATGTTCAGATTATATGGAAAAGTAGATTCTTTGAATTTACCTGACCGCTACAACATGTTTGAAATATGACACAAGGTCAATTTAAGCAGAGTTATGGCTAAACAGAGTTTTTCCTTCTCCTTAACCAGATGCCTAACCAAAGTTGAAGAGTCTATTGTTCCTGAATACATTCATTTTATTGTCAATTAGCTCAGAAGATTTACAGCCATAAACAGTAAACCTACTTGACCAATTAACTGTGACGTTGAAATTCAAGCCATTATCAGAACTATATACATCTTCTTCTCCTACATCTACTCATTTCAAATTCGTCCGCAGAATCACTTCAAGTTTCCAAGACCTCATGAATCTATTTCTAGCTGTTATAGTATCGAAAATCGAAAATATATCAATGAAAATTCACAAAATAAATCGCTAATTTCGAAATACCCAGCAACTACATGAAAACTGCAATGTTGCTTGAATTGATTCAGTAGCGTATATTCTTATATGGCCGGTTGGTAATATTATATTCGGTTCTAAATAAGTTTACATCTTTTTCCTGACAAGTCTTAAGATGCTGACAATGATAAAGCTGCTATTATTATTTTATTCCTCACGAAAATTTTCACGCCAGCTTTAGCTAATACTCTTTCACTGGAGTCTGAGAGACAGTAAGTCTCCTCAAGTCTCCAGGACTCTTCTCAGTATTATGACCGCTCTTAGTTATGCTTTAATTCGGGTGGTCTTGGCACGTGCTTCGATTTCCAGCTTTTCTAGCCTCCTTATCAAACCTTAGGGGACCGTTCCAAGTGTACCAGTTATAATTGGTATCACTGTCACCTTCATGTTCCACAACATTTTTAGTCCTCAGACAAAATCCAAGAACTGGTCTCTCTTTTCGTTTTCTTTAATTTTCACCCTGTTGTCCGTTGGGACGTAAAAGTTCAATAATCTTGCAGATTCCCCACTTTGTTGTTGTTGTTAATTTGCTTTTGGTCTGGTCATCTGGCCAGGATTAGGTGATCTGTTTGTTTCTCAAAATCCCAGAAAACTTTATGCGTTTCTTTCTCCAGGACGGATTCTGGTTTGTGCTTATAACATTTGGTAGAATGGTTAAAATTCAATTTCTTGCACGAATCCCAGTGGATCACCTTCCCTACTCAGTCGTACCAAGTCTTATGCTCTTTTTGTATTATTTTGCTACATTTGCTTCTTATGTGATTAATCATTTCGTATTTCTCACAATATATCCTTCACTTTTTGTTCTGTTTCATTCTATCGATTTTAGATTTAATATAATCGCTCCTTATGGCATTTGGAGAGATACTGTTTCTCTTTTAAATTTTCCTTTTTCTTAGCCATGTACAAGTCTTCTTATGTTAGATTTCAACATTTTGTCGCTTAAAATATCCATACAGTTGATTTTCTTCACAATTCCTGTTTCCTTTTTTTTTTTTTTTTTTTTGTTATTCTTCTGTTTGTCCATGTGTTGTCAGTGCTCTTACTGGCAACTGTAATCAGTCCTTCTTTCTTCTTTTTAATTTTGTCTTCCAGTCTTCGCATTGATGCATCCATGCTGGTGTGGCCTCGTCCTCCTTCTTTTCTTGGCACATATCATCTGTCTATGTCATCTTTTGGGTGTAAGGTCTTGTGCATCGTCAACTTTCTTGCTGTCTGGTCCATTGATCTGAATTCCTACCTTGACCATTGTAATAATGGTCCAGATTATCTGATAAAAGAGACAACCCAAGTGTTTATTCCTTTGATGAGATTTTTGCTGCTGTGTTTGGTTTCGAAAATTTTTCTCGTTCTTCTGAAATAATTTTTTCTTATTTTTTTTCTTTCATTTCCGCTTATTTGATGGTGTCCACTTCCAATATTGCCAAGTTCTTAAAAGTTTCCTATTCTCCAAACGTTCTGATTCTTTCTTGATTTGCCAGATATATTCCTTCCATTCTTTTTTCCATTCATGATTATAAGCATGACACATTTTTCCTTACCAAATTCCTCTCTAGATTTTCATTTCTTCTAATGTTTTCCTCTCGCTGTTAATTCCATTTTCTAGTTTTTCATTGTTTCCAAGATGAAGTTTATGACTTTATTGGATAGATTGTACATCTTCAGATAATCTGTTATCCAGGTTTGTAGGATCCTATCATAGGCCTTTTTTAGTCAAGCCAGGCTTTGGCTACATTTTTCCACCTCACTTTGCTCTCTTAAAGAATATGTGGATTAATGTACAGTAAGTCACCTGTTCCTCTTGTTCCCCAATGACATCCTTTTTCTGCTTCCGGAAACGGTCCGCGGCAAATAAGCCAATAATAGATCATCTCCCTAAACTGTGTGGTGTCATAGATAGACAAGGTTTTGGACTAAAGTTTCTGGGGATGGTTCCTTTTTTTGGATGTCTTTCTGGGTCAGGGTAGCTTTTCCCCTAGTCATCCATTCAGGTATACTGGAAGAACCAAACTGCCATGGATGGACGTAAATCTTTCAACCAGAATCTATGTATACCATCATGGCCGGACGTTTTTCCATATGGTTCTTTTGGGGTGTTGCTCAGAGCAATTCTTGATGTATGAACGTCTCGAATTCTTCTTCGAGTTAACCTTCGCTTTGAAGTTCTCCTGCTTGTGGTATTTCGGTTTTCTGCATTTTTACATTTCAATTTAGTAGAAGGCGCTTGTTTTTCAGCATGTAATGTTTCGATTCAAGTTGGAATCTACAGTAAATTTCTTTCATTTTTTTTTCTATATCCTCTTTGTGTAGGAATTCACTTAAAATAACAATGAAATACATTTTTATTATCTTCTTGAGTCCATTTTTCCGTTGGTGTCTTTAAGTTGAGAAGCTGCTTTGGTTGTTGTTGTTGTTTGTGTTGGTGAAATTAGAACAGCCAACATTCGCAGGATACTGAGCCAGATCCTTCATGTTGACTTTCAAGGGAGCTCTTATCGATCATGATATTCAAATTCTTTAATCTGCGTCCAACATTTATTCGGATTTGGATTTGTCATTTTACATGGGTAGTATGATATGGCTATACCAGACACAGGGGTTGATTATTACCTGAGCTCCTGTCATGAATGTGGCCTTGTACTCAAAAAGGGGACACTTAAGCGGGCCACACAAAAAAAAGTAATAATTGGTTTGTCGAACCAGATTTAATCGTTGGACTTTTACTGGAGTCTGAGTGACAGCAACTCCCCTCAAGACTATACTAAATATTCTAGCCAATCTTAACAATGCTGTTAAGTATCGATTTTTCCTCTGATTTCCAATTCCGCAATTCTCTGTTTCATAATATGTATGCCACATTTTTCAGTCCCGAATTACTTTCTTAAATCATCACGGCTGTAGATTATAATAGTTTGCAGAAGTGTTTCTAATTATTATTATTATTATTATTATTATTATTATTATTATTATTATTTTCTTTACGCATTTGAGAAATTTCCGACCAGCGTTAACTGGTAGTTTCTCACAAGATTTTGAGAGACAGCAAGTCTCTTCATGTCTCCAGGACTCTTCTCAGTATTCTGAACGATCTTAATAATGCTGTGGTTTGGATGGTCTCCACTCGTCCCGTAATTTCCAAGTCCTCCTGTCCCTGTACCAATTCTTTGGAGACTGTACTAAAAGCACCAATTACAGTTAGTATCACCGTCTCTTTAATATTCCACAGTTTTTTCAGTTTCCTAGCAAGGTCCAGGTACATATCTTTCTTTTCGCTTTTACTCTGTGATCTGCTGAAACACCAAAGTACACGATTCAGCGAGTTCTTTGTTTGTTTTTGGACTATCACAAAGTTTCGTCGTCTTGCCGAGATTAGGCGATCCGTTTGTATTTCAAAATCCCAGAGAATTTTGAGTGTCTGATTTTTGTCACATTTTCCAACAAAGTAGAGCAGTTTTCGGGTTCTTCTGAGATACTCTTTTTTAATTTCATTCTTATTATTATTATTATTATTATTATTATTATTATTATTATTATTTACTCCTTGAGTAGTTTTTCACATCAGTGTTAGCTGATGGTCTTTCACTGGAGTTTGAGTGACAGAGAGTTTCCTCAAGTCTCCAGGACTCTTCTCAGTATTCTGGTCGTTCTCAAGAATGTTGTAGTTTGGAGGGTCTCCACTTGTCTTCTTATTTCCAAGTCGTCCAGTCCCTTTGATAATTCTTTGGAGACTGTACCAAAAGCAGCAATCACGATTGGTGTAATTGTCACTTTCATGTTCCACAGTTTCTCCAATTCCCTAGCAAGGTCCAGATATTTATCTTTCTTTTCACTTCCTTTCAATTTTATTCAGTGGTCAGCCGAGACAGCAAAGTCGACAATTTTGCAAGTTCCCTTTTTTTGTGATTATTATAAGGTATAGTCTTCTAGCCCAGATTTAATGATCCGTTTGTATGTCAAAGTCCCATAAGATGTTATGCGTGTCATTCTCTAGGACAGATGCTGGGTTGTGCATATACCATTTATTCGTATGGTCAAATTTTAATTTCTTCCACATCTCCCATTGAATCACCTTGCCCACCCAGTCCTGGTTTAGTCTTATATTCCTTACGAGTTTTTCATACCAGTTATAACTTGTGGTTTGATCTAAATCTGAGCAACAGCAGGTAAAATCTTGCAATAAACTGAAAACAGTAAATATGGAAATTAATGCAATATTGTTACCCACGAAGCCCCGTTTTGATTAGTTTCAATGCTTCAGTGATAAGTGGCAATGTCCTCGTCTTTTTCTTCTACACTGACAAATTTTCAGTCTCTGATACTTCCCAATCCTGTCTGCTGCTGTTTTTTTACAAGATTTGCATCATCTGAGATTGCAACAATAAAAGCGGCTTTACTTGAGGTGGAATAAGTAGAGAACAAATTGGAAGAGATGGCAACTGAAGAAGGCGAATACTACGAGTTTAGTAATGGCGGATAATGTTTTTACAATTGAGGTAAATGATTGATAAAGAGAAGACGAGTTAGCAATATTGGCATTCAAAACGATAAGATTAACAAAAATTCAACTCTAAAGAAAACAAAATGAGGTAAGTACAAAAATACTTATTAAATAATATTGATAACGAATTAATAATGAGGTGGCGAGAAGCGGGGGCAGTAGTCGGGCGGCAAACTATAAGACACTCTATAGGTAATTAAAAAACAAAACAAACAAAAGTTCAACAATGAAATCATAACGGTATTTCCGGAAAGTTTTCAGAAATGGCTGTGATTTCTCTTTGGATTTTGAAATTTGAAAATATCATATATTTATCGCCAAAGATTTTATTCACTCGATATCAGACTGCTTTACAAGATATATTGGTGCATTTACCCACTCCTTGCTGATAGAATTATTTTCGTTGTTTTGGAATGTCCTATTTTGTTTGTATTGTTTTATTCTGTTTATATATATATATATATATATATAAACCAGTAGACTGACACATTGTTATATATCAAACTTAAGTTAAAGATAACTTTGCATGAATTCTAAAGTTCCTTGCGTAATTTTTCGATGAGTATTTACCTAATTATCAACGCGTATATATTCATTTTTGTATATATATATATATATATATATACGTGTGTCCGTGTGTGTTTATAGATATATATGTGTGTGTGTGTGTGTGTGTGTGTGTGTGTGTGTGTGTGAAGAGAAAAAGAGAGAGTAAGTGAAGAAAAACGAAAGAAAACTCATTTTCCTGTCAAAACAAATGTTACATAAAAAGTATGTGAAGTGAGTGTCGAGTGGGGCTGTGGTGGTAGGTGTCTTTTCAGTGAAACGATTGAACAAGTTAGACAGTTATATATATATATATATAGTCAACGACGAAAGTATTCGTACACCTATCAATTTTGAATATTCTTATCCATTTCTCAGAATCTAATGCCTACATGATGCTAAGTTTTTTATGTGTTAATAAGCACAAAAAAGGAGAATATAAAACTCCATTTTCGGAACAATAGGTGGAATAAAACAAATTTTATTAAATATTGTTTTAAATTGATAGATTCGTCTAAGTATAAGTAATTATTTTATCGGTGAAGCTTTCTAGAATATTCATTCTGTGGAATACTTGTGACAATTCCAGCAAAGAAGATCAAGTGGTGCATAAAGTCTCATTACTGTTATTCTATTGTTAACTATACGATGGGGAAGATAAAGGAGTTCACCGTTGACTTGAGGCAGATGATTATTAACAAGTCGGGAATTAGTTACAGCACTATTTCAAACCGGTTAGCTCTCCCTAGATCTCCGGTACAGTCCGTTATAAAAAGGTTTAAACAGTTTGGTATGACAGAGAATTTGCCTGGTCGCGGAAAAAAGCCAAATTATCACCAAGAAGTGCACAAAAACTGTGTTGTGAGGTTAATATAAAACCAAAAGTTGTTTTGAAAGACATCACCAAAAGTTTCCATACGATGGATATCATCGTAAGTTCTCGCACAATACAACCCGTACAACGTCGTTTAAACTGAAATGGGTCGTATGGAAACCGACCAAGCCAAACCCTTCTTCACAAACCATGTCAAATTGTTACTCGGTTTAATTTTGTCAAAACGTTCTTGGACAAAGAAAATGCTGTTGTGAACAAGTACTATGGAGCAATAAAACAAAAATTTTTTTCAACATAATGGGGTACAGAGGATTTGGTACAAGAAAAGATGAGGTTTTCTTCCCAAAGAGCACAATGCAAACATTAAGACATGGAGGCGGCTCGATGATGTTTTGGGGTTGTTTTAGCTCAAGGAAGACTAGATAGTTAATTACAACAAGAGGAATAACGAAATCTGGAGACTATATGAAAATTCTGGTTGAAAATCTACAACTATCTGCGCAAAATCTTGATCTCGGCCGGCGATTTATTTTCCAGCAAGAAAATCATCCCAAACCTACGTCTAAATCAGTGACTGCATGACTTCAGAAAAAGTTCTGCCTTCAATGAGTCCTGATTCAAATTCTATTGGAAATCTATGACAAGAATTGAAAGTTTGAATAAATCATCAGTCACCAAAACATTAGAATTAGAACGTGTAACCAATGAAGAACGCGAGAAAATCCCAGCAAAAATTTGTTCAGATCTCATCAAAACTTATGTAAATGATCGCAGATAGTTATAAAGATAAGGGGCCCCTGACTATGAATATTGAGAAAATTTTTCAATTTTTCATGCTCTACAAATAATTTTGTCTTTTCTTCTTTTGTTATCTATAAATCTTTAAACCTAAAAAAAACTCACTGGTAAGTTTAGATACATGAGAAGGAGCATTGTCGTGCATAGACACACACTTCACTTCGAAACAGCGAGACTGGAACTTGAAACATGGAAAGAAAATCTTGTCCATAAAATCATTAGCAACGTTCCGTTTAACTCCTTCAACTTTAAATGATGCAATAATGGTTTGGTCGACAATTCCAGCCCATATCATTACACTTTCACCTCCTTGTTGCCTTCTTTTAGTCACAGGAACGTCTGAATTGGTAAATATTCATCCTTTGGCCCATACATCCGGTCCATCAAATGGCACACGAGATTCGTCAATGAAAATTCATTTTGAAAAGTAAATTTTCATGTATTTCTAAGCTCAATTTTGAGGCTTTAAAATACTTGCTTTCGTGAGAGAAAGTTACCCTTGGGATTTTTTACAGATCTCAATCTATTAAATATTCGACACCTTTTGTTCTTCTTGATGCCCTCAATTCCAGTCTTTTCAAAGATCTGAACGCTGATCAAAAGTGACTGTTTCGCTATTACTCGCTTTCATTTACGTTTATCTCGAGGCAGCAAGTTTTTTAAGCCCTTTCCTTTACTTTAAGTTCCTAACTTAGTTCTATTTTCATCAACCTTCTTTATCCTTCGATGATCCCCGCAAAGCTTCTTTGATATCTCCAAAATGGACATTCCTTTAGTCAATAACTTCGATATTTTCCTTTGTCAGCTGTTGATACTTTCCTTTATCTATGTCTGAACATGTACTATGGACAAAAAGAGAAAATAGTTTTTATTATTAAATTTCGGGAGTCTTAAGTGGATATAGATTTAATCTGCATATCAATTTCTGTCAGTCCATTTTCATGAATTCAAAATATCTCAAAAAGTCACCATTAAAAATGGCAAAAAATTTAGTTGAATATTTTACTAAGGGCGGAAAAGAGACGAGTTTTATTTTCATAAATATTGGCTCAGAACTTTTTCGCGTTAGTGAAGTTTATTGGATTTGCATAATAACTTTTTGCAGGATATATATATATATGTATATATATATATATATATATATATATATATATATATATATAAGTTATTGATGGTTAAAAATTTACTAATAGCAAGGAAGACATATAGATTTAGGGAAACTGTGGGCATATTTATTGCTAAAAAAAATATGAACGACCGGTTTCGTATGGCTCTTATCAAGCTGTTAACGCCAGAAAATTTAAAAGGGGGAATGTAATGGAAAAAAGTAGAGGAAAGGAGAAAAGGGGAAGAAAAAAGGGAAAAAACACAAATGAACAGATGGTCAGAGACTGATCACATTCAATCCCAACAGACAGTCCCTTTGTTTACAGAAGGAAGGCTGAAGGGATCGAACGTAAAGGCCCTCCAACACTTTTAGATGGGAAATCGAATGTGACCGACTCAGAATACTGAATCGGTCAACATTAAAATCTGCAACACATTCCCTACTATTAATCATGTGCTCTGCTATAGAAGACCCAGATGTATTTGCAAGCTGACCTCTTTTAAGCTCAAGATTTCAAATACGAGCTCGCAAATGCTGTTTTATGCGTAAGTCCAACCGATTAGACGTCCTGCCTATGTAGTCACTGCCACAACTACATGTATATTTATATATAACTGAATTAATATGGTGGGGAGGTAAGACATATTTACACATTGAAACGAATGCAGTACGAGTCTGAAAAATCACCCGTACAGCAGCTGGGAAATAATGTTTACCAACAGCCGTGGTGATGGATTTGGCAAATCTTTCACCTCTGGAACATATATACGGCAAACGCAAAAACAAGGCACTTATTAACAGTGCACCTGCTAGCCCTGTCAAACTTATTCATAATATCATGGACAACGCCTTCCAAAACAGATAATGGATATCCATTTTTAGACAGGATTGACTTGATGAACTTGATTTCATCACCAAGAAAACACTTGGATGAAATCATAAGGGTGCGATGAACAAGAGTCTTGATTAAATTGATTTTGCGCTGCTGTGGGCAAAATGAATCCCATCTCATATACAGGCCAAATCCATCACCACGGCTGTTGGTAAAGGGACTGTCTGTTGGGATTGAATGTGATCAGTCTCTGACCAGTCTCTTGAAATGTATCTGGTGCACTCGTTTTATTTTCTCTCGGGTTCAAAAAGGAAAATTTTGAATGGTGTAACAGCCATTGAAGTGGATCACATCGTACTATACTCAGTCTAACAAGTGATACCTGTATTTCAAATCCAGAAGAACATCTCAAAATTAAATCTGTGTGTATCTTTATGTGTGTTAAGTGGAAAAAAAATTTGTGCGAGTAGGTCGGTCTCTTTTATGGTCGTGTTCAAATATTCACTTCCCGGGCAAAATCTTGGATATTATTTGTTGCGTATTCTATAGATGATACGAAAATGCGTCAGGATTAATTTGCTTATCGTTGATTCCCAGTTTTAGCGTATCGTTTTAGCCGTGTACTCTCCGGCCTTCCTCTGGTGAGTTCTTGCTCTGAAGAGGGTCTACTCTGATCCCATCGTATCTGTTAACAGCACCTAAGTGGTTATTTCCAACACCGAACCTTTGACCTTCAAATGAATCTGATGATTCAGAATCTTAAATTCATTGATTGTTCTCACCTGAACAATGTTTGTCTTCGTATTCTTTCTAATTTCCTGATTATTAGTCTTCTTCTTCTTCTTCTTCTTCTTCTTCTTCTTCTTCTTCTTCTTCTTCTTCTTCTTCTGCTGCTGCTGCTGCTGCTGCTGCTCTTTCTTTTTTTCCTTTTTCTCTGATTCCACACAGAAAAAACGCCTATGCCCTCATCAAATGAACGACGACCAAATCGATCATGGTTCTTGTCGACAAAAGTGATTCAAACAAATAATTAAAAATAAAGCAAAAAAAAAAAAAAAGAAATTTCTAGACGAAATCATTACGTGATTGTTGCTAATGCCTGGTGGACAAGTCTTAGAAAGTTCAAAGAATTTGGACAGACTGGTCACTCTGTCAAACCTATACCGAGTTTACCATGTCTTTCCGAACATTTTCCCCTCCCAATCCGCTAGAAAAAAGAGAAATTCAGCTTTTTGAAGTATTTCTTTCTTTGTGAAAGCCATTTCACACCTTAAATTACAAGAGCTTCTATATATTATATATATACACACATATATATATATATATATATATATATATATATATAATAAAAGAGAAATGTAAATAAGGAAAGTTCGCATAAAAAATTACTCAAGGCTATTGTATTAGAGCATATATAAAATCTAATGCTATTAATAATCAAGAACATCTGTAACGTAATGTTTCATGTGCACAAATATCAGAGGAAAATGTGAAAAAGCAACATGACTTATTATTCGTGATTATATTGTGTTATATAGTCACGTGTCAAGATGGAAGCATATGTGACACGATAAAAATCTTGAAAATTAGAATAGTCCAAATATAGGAGGATAAATATAAAATTAGTCATTTGTTAAATGACACAGAAGATATCAATGTCTACACTTGGATAGCAATTTTGTTCAAGAATTTGTTTTCAGCTTATATATATATATATATATATATATTTGACGCAAAGGAAGAAAACTCAATAAACTGACCCTGAAGTTTTCATCCTTTGCGTTACAAACATATTCGCTCAGTATGTGAGTATTTTTATATATATCCTGATAGATATATATACGAATAGCCGTACATTGAGCACTCCTATGCTCATATGAAGTTTCTCTTATGTTCTATAAATAAATATTCCAAACTCATAGCCTCTGGACACAGAGGCGGATATATATATATATATATATATATATATATAATATTGTCCTCCACAGGCAGACTGTTTCGTTGTATCACAAATCTTCAGTGGGGCAAGATACATTGGAAGCTTGAGGCTGGGATCGAAACCCGCCCAACTTTACGTTACACTTAGTATCATACGGCGAAGCCAACAAACGAAACACGTCAGCTCGGGAATTATGTAGCTTTCGTTTTGTTTACATTTATACCTTACCGGATACCAGAGTGCCCAATTCGTTCGAAGGGCTTTACATTATATATATATATATATATAAACATTAATATCTCCATCCATCTATCTATCTATATATATATATATATATATATATTTATATATTTTATTTATATATATATATATATATATATATATATTGGCAAATAATTCTACAATAATTATCTCCTGAAGAGCTTGTGTTTTTTAATCTTTGTACATATCTAGATATATAATGTGTGTGTATATATATATATATATATATATATAAAGTATGTTCACCAGATGGAGACAGAATACTTCGAAATTGTTGCAGGAGTACTACAAGGAGACACGCTAGCCCCATACCTCTTTATCATCTGTCTAGACTACGTGCTTAGAACTTCGATCGACAAAATCAGAGAAAATGGCTTCGAGCTGACGAAGAAAAGAAGCAGAAGGTACCCCGCAAAAACAATTACCGACGCCGACTACGCCGATGACAGCGTTACTGGCCAATACGCCTAACCAAGCCGAGATGTCAATGCACACAATGTCATGTCAATGCACACAAAACTGAATATATGTGTTACAACCAAACAGGCGACATTACCATACTAGACGGAGCCTCTCTGAAACTAGTTGACAAATTCACCTACCTAGGAAGTAGCGTCTCATCAACCGAAAAAGACATCGACACGTAACTAACGAAAGCATGGACAGCTATCGATAGGCTCTGGATCATATGGAAATCAGACCTGACCGATAAAATGAAAAGCAGTTTCTTCCAGGCAGCGGTTGTATCGATACTACTATATATATATATATATATATATTGTCATCCACAGACAGACTGTTTCGTTCTATCAGAACTCTTCAGTGTGGCTAGACACGCAGGACGCTCGAAGCCTGGATCGAAACCCGTCCAACTTTACATTAGACTAAGTCTCAGACCTCTCAGCTAATGTAAAGTTGGACGGGTTTCGATCCAGGCTTCGAGCGTCCTGCGTGTCTAGCCACACAGAAGAGTTCTGATAGAACGAAACAGTCTGTCTGTGGATGACAATATATATGTATGTATGTGTGTGTGTGTGTGTACAGACATTTAAAGAAAATCCCTAATATATATATAACAAAAAACAGCAATCGGTCACATTTTGAATATCTTAATTATTCTGCTTGGAATTGTTCCCAACTTTGGATTTACTTGATTAAATACTGTCTTATATATATATATATATATATATATATATATGTCATGAAAAATAAATATATATATATGTTTATAAAAGAATATGTATATTCGAAATATATATATATATATATATATATATATATATATATATATATATATATATAAATATATTAAAAATGAAAGGTTTAACGTTGGCAAATAATTCAACAATACTTATCTCCTGAAGAGCTTGTGTTTTTTTAATCTTTGTACATATCTATGTCACGTGATGTCCCACTGAGACGATAGAAATAAGATTAATACTATTCCCCGTGTTTGAATTAACAGTATCAAGCCGTCAGAGAGTGACCGTTAAGAAAGAATGTAGGTCATAGAGGGGAGACCCACAGATGTTTATACTTGGTAACCTCACTTGGGTCGCCTGACACTGGAAAGAAGCAGAGAGAAGCCAAGTGATTGGCTGGGACCCTAAAACGGAAGTGGCACCTTCTTCCCGTCAGTGAAAAAACGAAAAGAAAAAGTTAGTTGTTGGGCAGGGTTCGTAGGAGACAGAACCAAAGCCAAGTACTCCGGGTAAAAGAAGACGAAGAAATTCTGCGAGACACGAAGAAGCCATTTTCTTCAAGCCAGTATTAAAAATAGCATAAAGTCTATTAGCCCGTAAAAGAAGAAAGATTCTCCACGGAACTCCATCAAAGAAATAAGATAAGTACCCTTGGGGCTGTTTCTCCTTATACCAAATTTTGTATACCCTCTCTCTCTCTCTCTCTCTCTCTCAATTTGAAGGAAAACGAAAGAAAAGAAAAGAAGAAAGACATTTATGTTCATGGACTGTTCATTTATTATATATTTGACACTTTGAAGGTGTATATCAATGTCTAGTAAAAGATTCATGTATTTTAATGTTACCACGTGGTCGAAGTTGTTATTTGTGGCCTCTGCTACGAATTTGTTACTTCATGCTTCCTTTTCAGCTTCTGTTCGCCTTATGTTATCTTGCTTAAAATTGTCCTATAAATTCCTTTAAAATATCACACGGGAAACCGGAGTTGCCGACTACTACAATATAATATTATTACGTCTCAACCTAGAGGTTCATATCTTCCATTGTCTAAGGGAGGAAGGAAAGCGACCTGGTGGGTGTGTGGATAGTGTAAAATTTGGAACCCCTTGCCAGCGGCGGTCAGTTTAGCCCTAAATTAATCCCTCACATAATATGCCAGTTCTTATATGCCTGAGAGAAAAACTCTGAATGAGGACTTATTCTACAAGGGATCAAGTGCCAACCTGCCCCGTCTTCACACGTGCGAAAATAAAACCCCGTTTTGGGATAAAAGTAAATTCTTCGCGTCACATCTATATATATAATGTGTATGCATGTGAGGTAGATAGATAGATAGATAGATAGATATCTTCTTCAATGACTGGTATTCGCTTCTCACTGCTATTTTCAGTTGTTCTATCTCTTCATTGTTTGATGTTCGTTATTGAGATGAGCAAACAGAGCTGGTTATACTTTCTGCATATGATTTATTTAGTTCATATTACCAACTCTGTACTCAAGTCAGGAGCACCTGGAGTATATGGACAAGAAATGGAAAATGTACTCCCAATCTCTTTGATTGGTCTCGGTCACCAACTTTAAAGTTGAAATCTAACTTCTAACTTCAAGGATTTTAGTCATCTGACTTTACTGTTCTCCAAAGACAGCCAAGCTTTTAGAATTCCTTAAAGGTCACTACCTGTCAGTTAAAATTATTTTACATTAATAGGTTACGCTTTTGGGGAAAAAGTTTAAATCTTTTTGAATTATCTACACTATATGTCAAATAAGATTCAGTTAATTTATCATTTAATAGATAGATAGATAGATAGATAGATAGATAGATAGATAGATAGGGGATTTGTTTATTGTGGTGAAGACTAGTGTAGAACCAGCCGCACTTTTTGGATGAGCTGAAACAGAAAAATGGCGTACTCGTATTATTCTCCGAACAGCACAATGGGTCACATTCGGATTTTTTTTCTCCCAGATTGGTTGCCCTATCCAGACTAGAGTCAAGTATGGCCACATTTATCCATAGCAGGTGGATAGATAGATAGAGAGAGAGAGAGAGAGAGAGAGGAGAGAGAGAGAGAGAGAGAGAGAGAGAGAGAGAGAGAGAGAGAGACGAATAGACTGAGATAAATAGATACGAACAGAATGAAATAGATAGAAACAGGTTTCGATATATATTAACATCGTGATCTCTTGCAGAGCAGTTTCTAGCACATATTTTTCTGAAAAGCTATTAAAATTGTTGTATGTTTGGGTTCCTAAATATTTTTGGCCTGAATCCTGACAAAGTTTAGAAAATATGGGTTGAGCGATAAACAGAAAAACATCATTTGTAGATGTTAATAAGTTTTCCTATAGGAAAAGAAACGAGATAATTTGAACGGTACAAACTACTGGGCAATCAGAATCCTCGCTTGGGATCTACATTTGTCGGATACCACATTCATAAGAGCTAGACTTGGTTTAGAGATAATCGTACCACACACACACACACACACACACACACACATATAAATATATATATACCACATCAGAAAGATTTTCAGAACTATCTCCCTAATCCACCATCACACGATTTGATGTTTCGTTAGCTCAGAATATATCTCTGTAATAAATTATATATATTATATATATATATGCGCGCGCGCGAGTGTGTGTGTGGGTGTGTGTGTGTGTGTGATTACATATATAAATACGATTACATATATGTCTGTGTGTATTTACGTATATATATATATATATATATATACGCTGATGATTGTGTATGTCTATGTCTCTTTATGTGTATTATATACTTTACTAATTATCAATTATTCTTTGGTGACTTTGAAGAGCGTTGCATAATTTTCTAGACAGGTAATAATTCGTGTGTGTGTCGAAATAAGACTCTGAAATTATCCAATCAATCAAATTGACTTTCCAGAGCAAAAACAAAAAAGCCATTAGTACAAATATCTCTTCCTCGGAATCGATTCACACGGATTTATTCCTAGAACCAAATAAGTCCGAAACAGACACTATACTAATGGCCAGTTGAAAATGAGTCTTGTCGGCTAAGTCTGTGCAATTTTCGTTTTAAAAAATGTGGATAATCTTGTATCTTGTTAGGAAAGTCTTTTTAGATAATTTTCTAAACGTTATCTTATATACTGCATGTCTAAATGAAGTAGGAGAGTCCCCGTGGTGTTGTGGTTTTCGTCCTGGGCGGAGACATCGCAATAAGCGAGTTCGAACTCCAGTCGCGCTACTAACGTTCACTTTCTTGGGAAAGGTTTGAAACTCCTTATCCTTTTAGCTGTAGGTTAAATAGTACAACTGCTGTCCTTCTATAAGGGTGGCTTTGTCATTAAATAACCCTCGGAGGTCGATATGCCATTAAACAACAACAACAAAAAAAACAAAACAAGCAATCTAAAAGAAGGAAAATTCAGAAAAAATATCTAGCGTTTATCTCCACTTTGCAAATCACTTTCAGTACTTTCCAACATGGCGCAGTGGATAAGGCGTTTAGTTGTAAAGTGCTTCTGAGTGAAATCATCCGATGGATGCGGGTTCAATTCCAATAACAGGTAATAATAACAAGGAATACTTACTATAACTTAACACTCATACCCGGACATGGTTAACCGAATTGGAACAGTCAACCTCTGTGGTTCAAATGAAAGGTTCAATTCGAGATTCTATATGGACTTCCGAGTTCGACATGAAACACCTAAAGAAGGCCGAAAGACTTATCGGCCGAAACGTGGTGAGTATAACTGAAAAGATGAGGTCAATAGACTGAATATTCAAAGTAATAAAAAAACTAGAATTCTCCTAAAGTGTCGCAGTGTCAGTACTACTGTATGGTTACACCACTTGTCGTTTAACGAAACGACTGGAGAAAAAGTTTAACGAATAATATACAAGGATGCTACGTGCTTTTTGAATGAATCCTGGAAGCTGCACCCCACAAAACAGCAGCTATACAGCAACTTACCTCCCATCTCACAAACCACCCAAATAAACGGAACAAGATATGTGGGGCACTGCTGGAGAAGTAAAGACAAACTCATGCGCAACGTTCTCCAATGGACTCCTATACATGGACACACCAGTGTTGGCCGACCAGCAAACTCACATTCATCAGTTCTGTGCAGACACTGGCCGATGTCTTGAGACTTGTTAAGAGTGATGACTGATAGGAATTGAAGGCGAGAGATGGTCCAAAGAATCCGTGCTCTCGGTTCGCCTTGATCAAGATTATGAAACACCGACCAATCATACTCTCGAGAAATACTTTCTAAGCCACCCGACATGTCCCAATTAATATATATGTATATCATATATGCATCTTATAGGATTGGTTGGGGTGATGGAGGTAAAGTAATTTCTTATGGTATCGTTTTTAGAATTTGTTTATTTTATGGCCACTGTTTTTGTTTCTTTAATTAATCTTATCTTGCATATTAGATGAGACTGCCATATTTTAAAATTCTTTTTGATAGTACAAAAGGTTGAGAAAATTAATCGAAATTAAAGTACATTCTAGATAAGCGGAATTCCAAAACAATTTACAGGAAACAAAGATAAAAAAAAAAAAGTCATCGTAAAATGAAGAAATATGAAAAAAAAATGAAACTAAACTTTTTGCTTTGCTTCCAGATGATTCCAAGATTGCACCAAAAAATAATCAGAGAATTAAAAAGTTTCTTAGTTTTTACATCAATATTAATTGAAAACAAATTGGCCCAACCTATCTATATGGAGTCACTCGAGGTGTAATGGTTATCATCGTAGGAAATGGACATGGTGACTCCAGTTCAAAACCTGAAAATTGCTGTTTGCAATTAACTTGGGAAAGGTAGGCATTCAACCATTCTCCCTCCAGCTATGTGTAACTAGGAGGGCTGATTAGGTTCTTTAGCCTTGGTATGCCAACTGAACTGGGAGAAGGAAAACTCCGCTTTGAAATGGAGTTTGCGTCACATCCTGATCGAGCAGAGAGGTTGGGTAAATATATATTTGTGACCTTGTATCAAGACAATCTTTTAAAATCATTTCTATGTTTATGATCCAGTCACGTTTAAATTGTCGGTTACTACTAAATCACCTCATTCTAACAGCAATGGACCCGTTCATGAGTGACGCCTTAGTAAAAGCAATGCGCAGAATTCTAGAAGAAGCAAAGATTTGTAAACAATAACCTATTTGCTCGCTAATTGTAAATAAAATCAAAATATACTGAACGATCTGTAGTGTTCAGGACGTCAGCCATAGAATTATAGTTAAAGATTTGACTCACAAACGAACAATCTCAAAAGGCTTTTTATAGGGTGTAAACATTAGTTGATTATTACTAGTGAGTTCAATACCCACTGTGTGTCCACACTTCTTGCCTTGTACCAAACTAAACTAACATTAAGAAATTATTACTGTCTGTGATAATTTTCAAAGGTAAATCTTCAATATATCTCCACAAGACGCTTCGTTTGGCTTAAAGTTTTAAGCTCGCGATCATCAAATTCGTCTTGCATTTCTAATATCAAAGACGTCTAATCCAACGCGATTGTTAACAAGCTAATTTCGTAACCGATTACTAGAAAGTTCTTCCTAAGTACTTCATATTTATTATATTCATGTGTTACAAATTTGCTCATATTATCATATCCGCATTGTGAATGATAGAAAGAAATTTGTAAAAGAAAAAGGAATATGGCCAAAAGAAAGAAAGAAGGAAAGAAAGAAATAATGTCTAAACCATGAACATTTACTTATATTATTATATGCATATTGTGAAAGAAAGAAAGAAAGAAAGAAAGAAAGAAAGAAAGAAAAAATCACTAAAATATAAAAATAACCAAATAAAAAAAAGAAAGAAAGAAAGAAAGAAAGAATCTCTAAAATATAAAAATAACCAAAAAAAAGAAAGAAAGAAAGAAAGAATCTCTAAAATTTGAAAATAACCAAACAAAAGAAAGAAAGAAAGAAAGAAAGAAAGAAAGAAAGAATCTCTAAAATATGAAATCCTTTACAAGTATGAAAATAGCAACCAAATGAAAAAAAAATGATTTCTCAAAAAGAGAAAAAAGAAGGCAATAAAAACACAAAAAATTGAATATATAAACGATAATCAATAGAAGAGAGGAAAATATTTTTTTATCTAACGAAAAAATCATCTTAAAAAAGAAAATAAGGAAAAATCTCGAAACTAATAAGAAAGAAATGGAAATGTGTGAAAATGGATGACGTTTGACTTTTGCAATGAACGTCTGTTCTTTTCAATATCAAATTGATCTTCAGATGCTTAAATGACTTGGGTGTGTCATACATGCAAAGTGGCAGTGATCAGGCCGAAGAGAAACCATTAAACGTGAATGGTCAGAAGTAAATCCATCGATTGAAATGACTGGACACTGGACAACCGTCAATCTTTATTACTCGTTTGATGTTCCTTTGAAAAAAATCCATCTTGAATTTACGATCAGCCTATTACTTCACACTTTCAACGTCTTTTATTCTCTCTCTCTCTCTCTCTCTCTCTCTCTCTCTCTCTCTCTCTCTCTCTCTCTCGTTTCACTTTTCACATATTTTCTCATAAAGCAATTTCTTATGCCTCCATTTCTTTCTCTTTCTTCCTCTCTTATCACTGTTTCTCCATTCCTCTACAACAAATTCTTTTGTTTTCTCCCCCGCCAACGTCTCATAATCAATCTCAATATGATAGAGAAAACTGGTCCATTTGGAATTTACCAAGAATTTGATAGATAGATAGATAGATAGATATGAATAGATTACATACATACGAGGTGCATACGACAAGTTTCCAGACTTTTTTCGTATGGGCATTTAAAATTGTCGTAGACTCTTGAAAATTCAGTATCTTATTGTTATACATCTTATGAGATGACTGACCAATTTTTATGATTTCAGGTTCAATTGAACAGCTACAGCAGCAATTGGAATATACCCTACTAAAGCATGATTGTCACAGCTGGTGAATTTCAAAAATGCAATCTGACACTTTAGAAGAACGATATGCAATAAAATTCTGTTTTAAACTTGGAAAAATGCCACAGAAACGTATGGAATGCTTCAGACTGCTTTTGGACCATCTTGCATGAATCGGGCATCGGTTTTTGAGTGGCATAAGAGATTCAAAGAAGGCAGGGAGTCTGTGAGGGATGATGAGAGGTGTGGGAGGAGTAAGGAAGTCAATACACCACAGTTGATTGGCTAAAGGGTTAGGGTTAGGGTTACTATGTTGAGGTTTTAAGGGAGTTCAGAAAGAGTTCAGCACTCTTCAAATCGGGTCAGTGGCATTTCCACCAGGACAATACACCAGTCCACAACTCCATACTTGTCACAGATTATTTTACCAAAATGAGCATCAAGACAGTTCCTCAGTCTCCCTATAGTCCAGACCTTGCTCCCTGTGACTTTTGGTTATTCCCTAGGCTCAGAGGCTGTCATTATGAGACAATTGAGGAGATAAAAGAGGCTGTGAAGAAGGTCATTGACCCACTCACACAAGAGGACTTCCATGGGGCCTTCCAGAAGTTGTTAGAACGGTACAACTAGTGCACTGCAGCTGGAGGAGATTACTTCGAAGGAGGACTAGAGTTTCATGTGTGTACTATCAATAAAAGTACCCATACGAAAAAAGTCTGGAAACTTATGGCATGCACCTTGTACAGACATACATATATATGAATAGGTGTAGATAGATAGATAGATAGATAGATAGATAGATAGATAGATAGATTCTAATTTGTCTGAATCACTTGAAACGTTTAGCGTCTTAAAAATAGACTCGATGACTCGGATTCAATTTGCGTTTCGGTTCCTTTTTATGCTTTTCGGTGAGGCATGAATCCATTTTTTCCCCACTCAGTTTATGGGTAAAGAATAGGACGCACTGGACGTTTTTTTTATTTTAATCATTCGTACTCTACTTGAAAATTGACTTGATGTCGCATCTTAGCAATGGCGGAAGTTTAAGTATATACAAATATGTATATTAATGTGAATAAGTTGAATACGTAATTCATTCAGACAATTTAGACTTGTTCCAATGATCGTAGAGGTAAAAAAACTGACAACCCCAACACGCTTTTGACTCTGTGTCTACGCTATCCAAACACAGATGTATATGCTATTTATTACTGAAAAGTATTGAAACAGGCTTTATAATTTTCATTAAAATTGGAACTTACTCAACTACACAACACTCTTGACGTTCAAAAATGATCACTTGATCCTATAAGCTCCTCATCTGTGCAAAAATCTTCATTTAGATTTTACATTTTAAAATTGAAATTTAGAATTATTTAAATTCAGCTTTAATACCTTATATATATATATATATATATATATATATATATATATATATATATTTCATTCATGGAATTTTGTCTGCAACCCTGAGTTTTTTGCAAAACAACAATCATCAGGCAGTTCAGAAGATGGAAGTTTTATCTTCTTAACTGGAAATTTCAGCAAGAAAATCGGTGCTTGAAGTCTCTTGAGCAAAGGAACTTGCCAAACACCGGAATTGTTCACTGACAGTGGAAAATTGTTATTGTTTTCAAAAGAGTTTAGAATTCGGCTGATGAAAAAAACGAAAACGTGAAAACAAAATGTTGTTATTTCAAAATTAACCGATCATCAAAATGTCTTCTGTAATTTATCTGAGGATTTCACTGTGGAATTTACTACTCACACAAGTTACTACGAGTCGAATAGCTTTTAAATAATCTCTACACCGCCCCAAACCTAATAATGAAAAATGCATAAATTAAACTGAAAAGAGAAACGAAATTAGATCGATCGGTTGGAAGACAGGTTGAGGTCTGAGTAGCAAGATGTAGTCAGACAAATTAGTGTGAAGCAGAAGACGATACGAAATTGAAACTGAGATGCAGAGAGAGAAAGAGACCAATTCAAACAGGAATTTGACCGAGTTTGACAGCAAACATAAAGTGGCTTTCCCCCCGATTATGATTCTGAGCTTAATGGCCTTCTATCGTACTGCCAGAGTGGAAGATAGAAAAATACCAGTCAGTCTCTGAAAGAATTGTATTATGTAAAACATGGATGAATGACAATTTCAATAATAATATAGACTAAACACTATTATTGTCTCAAAGCTGTGTTGTTTTGTTTATGGTCGCAAATTTTCTTTTCTTTTCTTCCGTAATTATGCAGAGGTGCCTGTCTAATTACCGAAACAGATAATAGTTGATTTGTTATACGCGGATCTTAAATCACAATGTGGGCGGATAGCAAACTGATCCTGCTTATTCAATAAATTCCCCGGCACAGCGAGACCAGGGTAAGACCCCAAGACTAACTTAGGTGTTTGGGAAGGCAACACCCTGTCCGTTATATATATATATATATATATATATATATATATATATATATCGCTTTTTCTCCGTTTGTTTTGTTAGGGTCCAAGTGATGCATCCATAAAGTAATATTAACAAACCTGTAGCTTTGAAGAACTCATGTTTTATTTTATCAGAGATCTGATTTACATGTGATCCAGACAATATCAGTCCAGGTTTTTCAATGCCTATGTTGGCATGAGATATTACGGCCAATGTATGTGAAATGGTCTATTAATTCCAGATGCTTGCCACTTAAAATTGAGAGGGCTCCTTCTCATGGAGAAAAAAGTTTCATGGGAACTACTCAAGAATTCTACATGCTGTTTTAAACAAATGCTGGAAGCAGCATCTCACAAAACAGCAGTGGTATGACCACTTACCTTCCATCTTAGAAACCATCAAGACAAGCCGAGCGAGACATATTGGGCAATACTGGAGAAATAAGGACGAAATCATCAGTGATGTTCTCTTATGGACTCCTACACATAGACACACCAGTGTTTGCCGACCAGCAAAAACTTAAATTCATCAGCTCTGTACGGACACTGGATGCAGTCTAGAGGACCTGCCAGTAGCAATGGGCAATCGAGATTGATGGCCAGAAATCAAAGAACTACGAGCTATCAGCACGACTTAATAATGATAATGATATATATATATATATATATACAAAGTCACTCCACCTAAAACATTAAAATTACATATTGATTTTTAATAATTGATTCTTTCAAATTAAATTGTATAATTCTCAAGGGTTTAACTAGATACTATTATTATTATTATTATTATTATTAAATTACTCTTGGTGAGTTTTTCTCACCAGCGTTAACGGATGGTCTTCTAATGGAGTATGAGTGACAACAAATCGCTTTAGGTGTCCAGAACACTTCTCAGTATTCTGGCCGATCTTAACAATGCGGTAGTTTGCATGGTCTCGAATCGTCCTCTGATTTCCAACTCTTCCAGCTTCCTTTCCAAAGCCTTTAGGGACCGTTCCAAGCGTACCAATTATAATCACTGTCTCCTTCATATTCCATGGCTTCTTTAGTTCTCTAGTCCAAGAACTTACCTCTCTTTTCGTTTTCTTTGATTTATTTTCTATGGTCCGCCGGGATGGCAAAGTTCACTATTCGATAGGTTCTCTTTTCTGTTTCTTTTTTTTTTTTCTTTTTGTTAATCATCATTAGGTCAGTTCTTCTGGCCGGTATTAGGTGATCTATTGGTATCTCAAAGTCTCAGAGAACTTTGTGTGTCTAATTCTCAAGGACAGATTCTGGTTTGTGAATACATCATTTGGTAGAATAGTCAAATTTCAATTTCTTACACAATTCCCATGTGCAGTTCTTCGAGTGAGATTTCGTCTATTTGTCGCTGCTTTCACTGGGTCTTTACCCGGAACTTAGGGTGAGGGAAGGTAGTGTTTATATATATTCAATGTTCCACCCATATTTTCCCGAGTTACTTTTACCCCCGTAAAAAGATGACTGTACCGCAAATGCAAATTTTTGTATTTCATATAGGCTGGCACTGCCAGGTATTTAATTAATTTGTTTATCTGTCCCTTTCTCCCACTGTTTCTGGAACGGTGGTAGTATTTTTCAATGTCTATTTCCACGTCTTTTTATTTACTTATTCTATTATACTCTTTGACAGATATTTTATTATCTATTGACACTGACATATCAATTAGAAAGCATGTCTTTCTTTTATACTCTTTCATCACTATATTATTATTATTTTACTCCTTGTGATTTTTTCCCATTAGTGAAAACAGGTAGTTTTTTTACTGGAGTCTGACAGCATGCCTCTTGAAATCTCTGGGTTTGTTCTCAGTATTCTGACTGATATAAGCAATGTAATGTAATCTGGCAGCCGAGTCTGCTGCGGCTGTAAAATACGCCGACTTCACTTTTGCAGAAGGGTAAGACCCCACCAAGCGAGTGTCCTGGATATGACACGAAATCATTTGATAGTGAGACTCCATTCCCGGAGATTTGAGGAATGTGGAGTATTTCTTTATTGCTATTACTCCCAGGTCTACTCTTACCTGGACAGGTAGTACTTGTTTGGATCCCATTTACAGGTCAAATAAAACTATTTAATTATTGATAGCTATCGCCCTATAATATGCGCATATAACTATCGACAGAAGTAATTTTCAATGACAATCATATGCTACATTATCATCATCATCATCATTATTATTATTATTATTATTATTAAAACGGCTAGACACCAGAGGGGAATTTTTTTATAAAGGATTAGGCAATGAATGGGCCACCGACGAACTGACCAGGAATGACATAAGTTTCTAGGTTAGCGAAACGCTCCGGCCCACAAATACACTCAATCAAGGTGAAATTGGTCTAGTGGGTAGAATGTTCGCCATTGGCCAGGGAGATCAGGGTTCAATCCCCGGTCGAGTCATACCAAAGACTCAAAAAATGGTACTTGATACTTCCTTGATAAATACTCTGCATTATAAGGCACGTAAGAAGGGTAAAGTAGAAAAATCCAGGGAAAGAAGAAAGCACCCTCCCCTATGCCTCGATGTAGTAGCAATTGAAAATGGAGCTTTCCGGTTGCCCTCGACTACGGTTGCCAACTTTACTTTTACTTTATAATTTGTTAAACAATTGATCTTTCTTCATCGACTCGAGAATACCCTTTCCCGTCTCCCAGTCTTTTAGACGATGGAGTGGAGGGACATTTCAACACTAATAATAAAGTAAGTGGCATTTTTCTGTGACCCCGTGTATGATTTTCCTCTTTTTCCTGGCGTCAATTCGTCGTTGCCTCTTATCTTGCCTTTGTCAGCGCCTACGTTCTTCAAGACCCAGCAGCTCCACGTCATTCCTATCTAACCTTGAATATTTCATCAAGATATTTCCATGAGCCATGACACCGTATAAAATCGTTTTCCAAAGGTCTGCGAATGAAAAGTACACTTCCCCTAAATGACATCTATCCAGCTGCCTATTTATCAATTTGGTTAACTTCCGCTTTTTAGGGGTTACTTCATCCTATTTTTGTCTCCTCTAGAAACACTCCAAAAACCTAAACAAAATCACCCTACAAGCCAATTAAATGCAATAACTTACAAGGACCAGCTGAAAAGTTGAATTGGCTGATCGAGGTATTCTCATTGAATGTGTTCAAATCGGGTATATTTTTCAACATAGCCCTCCTTGAAGTCCACACACTTCTTCCATCGATGTGGCAGTACTTAGATACCATAAGTCGAAAAAAATTATCTACGTCAGATATAACATCATCAGAGGAACTTTTCAGTCTCTCACCCTCGAAATATTCTGAACTGCCGCTCCAATCTTTCTTCTTATCTCTGACTGAAACGCCCCATTGTCAGGGCTTTGAATATGCTTTACTGAAACCCTACAGAGAAGTAATAAAAATAACACTGCTTACAAATGATTATTTTTGAATAGGAATTGTTACTTAAAACCATATGATTGTATAATTTATTTGTATTAGATAAGAATGATTGAAACCGTACAAATGTGTGCAAGGGGGTGTCCTCCTCGTGGTGTAATGGTTAAATCGATGGACTGCGGAATCGTAGTAAGCGAGTTCGTACTCCAGTCGCGCTATTACGTTCACTTTCGGGCAATGACCCTTTGGAAAGGTATGAAACGCCTTATCCTCCCAGCTATGGGTTAAATAGTACCACTACTGTTCTTCTAGGAGAATGGCTTTGGCATTAAATAACTTAAAAAGGTTGATATACCATTAAACAAAGAAACCCAGACCCAAACCCAAGTGTGTGCAAATTATTTATGTTAGACAGGAATTCTTCCTATCGTATAACTGTGTGCAAAAAATTACGCTAATATAAATATGTAAACATCTAAGTATAAAATAACCCTAGATGAGTTGAAATACAATTAAAATCAATCAATCAATTTAACTGAAGCCCTGAATCCATCAAAATAGATTCCTTATAGATATCTTGTCCTCTTATATACCTTTGTCTCTGAAATGCTCAGTTGTTATGAGACAGTAGCTGTCATTATTGTCATATGTCACTTGGTCATAATGTTCAATCGTTCTCACTCTGTTGTTTTACTCCGACTCGAACTGAAGAATTTTTTTCCTATTTTCACAAGTTAACAAGAAAATAATGCGAAGATCTCATCCTCTCATCTCTTAAAGGATTTTTCGTTCTACAAATCTATCTCCGTTCACCTTTCTGATATCATTTTTTCTAATCACTTTCAACATCAATCAACGCGCAAATGAATCAGTCTTCATCGTCTCGTGACAAAGAGCACTTTTCAAATAAATTTCCTTCCTTCTCACTCGTCAGCTTTTCCCTTTCTCCCTCACATTCTTTTCATATCTATTAATCGGTTTTTTTCCTACTGTTTATATCTCTCTATCGCTGTTTATACATATCGATTTATCTATCATAACCTATTTATTGATTTGTCTGTTCATGTCAATGTATCTATCTTGCAATCTATCTTACCATCAATCAGAATATGTTTATAACAACCACCTTTTTTCATAAGGATGTATGTATGTAGGTGTGTATCACTTGATTTGGTTGGGTTCCGTTACTTTGTTCAATTGCATATCAATATTCATGGGATATTTTAATACCAAAGCCATCCTTGTCGAACAGCAATGATAGTATTTAACCTATAGCCGAGGGGGTGAACGGTTCATACCATTCCCAAGATGTTAATCCGAAAGTGATTGTTATATAATATAAACATTTTATATATTCGACCGGAGTTTGAACTCGCTTACTACGATATCACAGTTTAGCATGTTAAGCTCTCGGCCACACGGACATCGTCTGTTTGTATGGATGTATATCACGTGTATTACCTATAAATACGTACACCAAAACGTTTTTCTGAAAACTTAATTTTCTTCTCAACCAAGATGCCAGATTTTCTTTTCAACCAAGAATACCAGATTTTCTTTTCAACCAAGAATACCAGATTTTCTTTTCAACCAAGATACCAGATTTTCTTTTCAACCAAGAATACCAGATTTTCTTTTCAACCAAAGATACCAGATTTTCTTTTCAACCAAGAATACCAGATTTTCTTTTCAACCAAAGATACCAGATTTTCTTTTCTCCCAAAGATACCAGATTTTCTTCTCAACCAATGATACTAGATTTTTTTTCAACCAAGAATACCTAATTTTTTCTCAACCAAAGATACCGGATTTTCTTTTCTACCAAAGATACCAGATTTTTTTTCTCAACTAAACATACCAGATTTTCTTTTCAACCAAGATGCCAGATTTTCTTCTCAACCAGATACCAGATTTTCTTCTCAACCAAGATGCCAGATTTTCTTCTCAACCAATGATGTTATATTGTCATCTACAGCATCATAACGACACAATAATAAACAGACGCACGCAGGAAGACTTCTTTAACAAAATATGTACCTCTCACTTTATTGTAAGGGTTCGAAAAATTTATTCAAGGTTTGCTTGTGAGAGGGAGCTGGAGACCGAACAGAAACTGCAATATTTTGACCCCCACTCTTATGGCCGTCAACGCTGTGTCTTTCTTGTTCTCCTGTTGCTCAACCGGAGGCTCAGAGGCCCACTCTGCTGGTTGATGGCTTTCTTTACTGCATCTTATCAGCAACTTCCCTGGACCCCAACTCATCAGAGCCCCAAGGCCCCAAGGCCTGATGTGGCTTTCCTTACCATATCTCGTCTATAACTCCGTCCGATCTCTAACTGGAACTGGTCAGGGGCCCTAAGGCCTCTTCGGCCTGATGTGGCTTTACCTACCACATCTCGTCTATCTCCCTCTCCAACTCGAACTGGAACAGTCTGACTTCTGTCTTGACTGAGTTATATCATAGTTCAACGCCCACTCAGTGGCCTACTCGGTTTTTGGAATCACATGTTGGATCGTCATCAAGCGGAAATAACTGTCATGCAGTTCACAGGTCACTCTCTTCCGGTGAATCCGTCTATGAGTGTACCATGGGAATTTTTTTTACCTCGTCCCATTTCGTCAGCCAATTTCCGCCCACGCGATTTCCTCTCATAACTGCCATTAGAATGTGTCACTTCCTTCCGGTGAATCACTTTGGAATGGGATTTTCGGCCGGGTCGAAGGCCAAAATACAACAATGATACCAGATTTTTTTTAAAACCAAGAATACCTAATTTTTTTCTCAACCAAAGATACCAGATTTTCTTCTCAAACAATACAACAGATTTTCTTTTTAACCACGAATACCAGATTCTTTTTCAACCAAAGATACCAGATTTTCTTCTCAACCAAAAATACCAGATTTTCTTTTCAACCAAGATACCAGATTTTCTTTTCTACCAAAGATACCAGATTTTGTTTTTCTCAACTAAACATACCAGATTTTCTTTTCAACCAAGATGCCAGATGTTCTTCTCCACCAAGAATACCAGTTTTTCTTCTCAACCAATGATACCAGATTTTTTTCAACCAAGAATACCTAATTTTTTTCTCAACCAAGAATACCACATTTTCTTTTCAACCAAAATACCAGATTTTCTTCTCAAGCAAAGATACCGGATTTTATTTTCAACCAAGATAAAGGATTTTTTTTCAAACAAGCTACCAGATTCTCTTCTAAACCAAAGATACCAGATTTTCTCTTCAACCAACGATACCAGATTTTCTTCTCAACCAAAGATACCAAATTTTCTTTTCAACCAAGATACCAGATTTTCTTCTAAACCAAAGATACCAAATTTTCTTTTCAACCAAGATACCAGATTTTCTTCTCAACCAATACACCAGATTTTCTTTTCAACCAAGCTACCAGATTTTCTTCTTAACCAAAGATGCCAGATTTTCTTTTCAACCAAGAAACCAGATTTTCTTTTCATCCAAGATACCAGATTTTCTTCTCAACCAAAGATACCAGATTTTCTTTCAACAAAGACACCAGATTTTCTTCTCGACCAAAGATAGCAAAATTTCTTTTCAACCAAGATACCAGATTTTCTTTTCATCCAAGATACCAGATTTTCTTCTCAACCAAATATACCAGATTTTCTTTTCAACCAAGATACCAGATTTTCTTCTCAACCAAAGATACCAAATTTTCTTTTCAACCAAGATACCAGATTTTCTTCTCAACCAAAGATATAAAATTTTCTTTTCAACCAAGATACCAGATTTTCTTCTCAACCAAAGATACCAAATTTTCTTTTCAACCAAGATACCAGATTTTCTTCTCAACCAAAGATACCAAATTTTCTTTTCAACCAAGATACCAGATTTTCTTCTCAACCAAAGATATAAAATTTTCTTTTCAACCAAGATACCAGATTTTCTTCTCAGCCAAAGATACCAGATTTTCTTCTCAGCCAAAGATACCAGATTTTCTTCTCAGCCAAAGATACCAGATTTTCTTTTCAACCAAAGATACCAGATTTTCTTTTCAACCAAGATACCAGATTTTCTTTTCAACCAAAGATACCAGATTTTCTTCTCAGCCAAAGATACCAGATTTTCTTCTCAGCCAAAGATACCAGATTTTCTTTTCAACCAAGATTCCAGATTTTCTTCTAAACCAAAGATACCAGATTTTTTTCTCAACCAAGAATACCAGATTTTCTTTTCAACCAAAGATACCAAAATGTCATTATTTCTTATACAATCGCATCCTATATTACTGCAGCATTGAAACTCTATAATAAAAAAAAGATAATAAATATAAGAAATGTCCTCACTTTAAGACTGCTACTTGTTTAGCCATAAATAATATCTATTTTGACTGATTAATGTTCCACTAGAAATAATAAATTCTTATTTATGGGCGATTTTGTATGTATGTACGTATGTATATATGTAAACGAAGTTAAAGTTTAATTTCAATGGTGTTTGGCTGGAGAAGTTAATTGCTGGTAATGGCGGCGATGAAGGAGATAATCCTGATCCTTTGCCTTTTTTCTTTCTCTCTTATTGTCACTCACGAATATGGCTTCAGTGATTGTAATGTTGGGTTTTATTTGCACTTTCAAATATCTGACAATATTTCACTTTCCTCATCATTTTGAGGGAGTGTCCTCGTGGTGTAATGGTTAAAGCGATGGACTGCGGAATCATAGAAAGCGAGTTCGTTCTCCAGTCACGCTATTACGTTCACTTTCGGGCAAATACCCTTGGGAAAGGTATGAACCCACTTATCCTCCCAGCTATGGGTTAAATAGTACCACTATTGTTCTTCTGGGAGAATGGCTTTGGCATTAAATAACCTACGAAGGTTGATATGCCATTAAACAAAGGAACCATCATCATTATGATCAAAGTTCCTCTCTCTCTCTCTCTCTCTCTCTCTCTCTATCCGTCACAATCACCCATCGCTCTTGGTAAATCCTCAAGACGAAACTTTGTGTCTGCACTAAATTGATAAAGGTATGTTTTTACTTGTTGACCAACACTGGTGTGTCCATGCGTAAGAGTCCCCAAGAAAACGTTACGTATGAGTTTGTTCACATATGAGGATTTGTTCAACTTTTGTGGGTTATTTAATGCCAAAGCTATCTTTTTAGAAGAGTAGTAGTGATACAATTTAACCCGTCGTTGGTGGTTAAGGGAGTTCATTCCTTTCCCAAGGGTATTTATCCGAGAATGAACGTAATAACACGACCTTTGGAAAGGTATGAACCCACTTATCCCTCCAGCTGTTGCGTAAATAGTCCCATGGCTGTTCTTCTAGAAAGACGACTTTGGCATTAAATAAGCCATAACGATTGATATGCCATTAAATAAAGAAACCAAACCACATCATCTCTTTTTTTATTTCATTTTTTAAGACTTTATTCAACTTTTTATTTTATTTTTAACTTTTATTTTATTTTATTTTTCTTTATCACTACATATATTTTACAAATAAATCAATGCAAAAAAAAAATTTTAATTAAATTATATCTATCTATACAGAAATTTCATAGTTTCTTATTTGATTAAATTATATACTGTTTGGGTGGTTTTAAAGGGTGGAAAGTCGTTGCTTTTTTTTTCTTTTTTTATTTTTGGTGGTGTTCACTGGTCTCATAACCTAGTTCTATTTTGAGGGTCTCAGCGGAACCCATACCTCTCCAAGTCTTCAATTGGTTTAAATTCAAAGTTTTCCTTCTCTTAGATCGCTTGCCATACCAAAGTGAAAGAGTCCTGTTTGCCCTACTATTTACCTTTAACTGGAAGAAGTCTGATTCCTACCTTTCCTTGTGGTATTAGCGTTTTGCGAAATTCATCTAGGATTTGAATTTGGGTCATCGTGTCTATTTCCCATGATGACGACCGTTATATATCTATAAATAAAAGTAAATTAATAAATTATTTTAATTAAATTAGATTGTTTATTAAATTGCTAAATTATCTAGCTTCATATTTTCCGCCATTTGTTTTGAAAAAAGAAAAGAAAAGAAAAAAGAAATGAACAGAAAGATAGAAAACAAGCAAATAGAAAAGAAAGAAAAGAAAAGAAAAAATGGAAGAAAAGAAAAAAAAGAAAAGGAAAAAAGACAAAAGTAAAAAAAGAGAAAAGAAAGAAAAAAATGTAAAAAAAAATAATAGTAAAAATCGAAAAGAAAAAGAAAAGAAAAAGAACAGAAAAAAGAAGAAAAAAAGAAAGAATAGAGAACAAGAGAAAAAAATACAGAATGCAACAAAAAGAGTGACAAAAAAAGAGAAAGGGAAAGAGAGGAAAAAGAAAAGCAGAAAGAATAGAATAGAAAAAAAAGAAAACAAAAAAGAAGGAAAAAGAAAATAAAGAAGAAAAGAAAAGAAGAAAAAGAAAAAAGAAATGAATGAAAAAAAGAAGACAAAAAGAATAGTAAAAACAGAAAAGAAAAAAGGAAAGAAAGAAAAGAAAAAAGAAAAGAAAAGAAACCAAAGAAAAGAAAAGTAAAAAGAAAAGAAAGAAAATAAAAGAAAAAGAACAAAAAAAGAACAGAAAAAAGAAAAAACTATTTATTTATTAAATATTTTATTTTTAAAACTTATCCAACATTTAACTAATAAGAAATACTTTTAAATAGGAACCAATTCTTTTTTATTGATCAGAAAACAGAGAAAATATGTGCATAAATCCGAAAATGATTTTTAAAATATTCATTAATGAAGCATAAAAATATTTTAGAAAAAATTCTGAGAAAATCAATAATTTTGAAGACGTTTGAAAGTTTTATTCCTTGATTTTTATCATAAAGTCTTAACTTTCGTATAATATATTTGGTTTGATTTCATGAAATATGAAGAAAATACTCGGACAAAATCTTATGACAACTTCAAAATCTTTAGATGTCATCTTAGCGTAACGGTTATCATAGTAAGAAAATTAAATCAGTGACAGGAGTTCAAATCCTAGGTGAAGTTGTTTGCGTTTAATTTCCCGCTAATATCCTTAGGAAATGTATAAATCCACCTGTGCTCAAACCAGCTAGGGGGAAGTAGTATGACTGGCTGAATTCTTTAGCCTTAGCAAAGCAACCAGTCTAAGAAAAGGAAAACTCCTGCCTGTGGGTAAATACAAACTTCAAAACATTTTGTGCTTGTTCTGTAGTTGCCTTAGCAAAATATAACTCTTTATAATTCTATTTGACAGTTTAATTATCTGTTCTTTTTTTCATTTTGATATGATACATTTCAGAAACTAACATAAAAAATTTTCTTTTAAAAATTCTGTGAGCTTATCATTCGACAACAGTAACAAATGTAAAAAGAGAAAAACATCCACCGAACTGTGGTATCCAGTGAAAGTTTTAAATCACAACGATCAATTTTTTTTTTTTTCATTTTCCATACTCTTGACAATAAAAGATGTATCCTTAAATATTTCCTCCTCTCTGACATACTCTTTTCATGAAAAATAGTATGCAAGATAAAAAGTGTCATTTTTGTATCTCTGTGGATACTAATCTCAAGGTAAGTAATGAAATCTTTGACATTCCACACTCGTCTATAAATATCCATAGTTTGAATAATGACGTCTTAAATCCAAGTTATAGTATCGATCCTAAATAAGCTCCGTCCAAATTTTGTTCTAAACTTGAAATACTAAGATTTTATTATTTCTAGTTGAATATTTTACAGTGAAAATGGATATTGACATGTGTTATTACAAACCAAACTCTGTCGCATAGAAACTCTCTCACCAAAAATAATTGTATCCCTTATATATATTTATGTAACTTTATCATTGTGATTTTTTGTTATAATTTCCGTGGTGTAGAGTTTGATAATAAATGATACCTAATGATACCCGTTTTCATTGCATAATATTGCAATTGAAATAATAAAATTCTGGCATCTTTGGTTTCAAAGAAAGTTGAATTTCTATCTTTTAAAATTTGGTTGGAGTGGATATATTTATAGGAAATACTATATTTTTAACTTCAGCTTTCAATTGTATAATTTTGTAATCCTATTTTCAAAATAATACCATAAAGGCCGATTATATTAAAGTGGAAATTGATGATATCCAACAGAATAGCAAGTGTAAGTGGAGACAGAGATGAAACGATTAATTACATAATATCATATAATGTGATAATAAGAGAATGCAGTTAAGTGCTATAAAGGAAGTTCAAGACTAGGCATGATTGGGTGGGAAAGGTGGTTCACTGGGAATTGTGCAAGTGTAGATTATGTGGAGACAAGGATGAAACGGTTAATCACATAATAAGCGAATGCAGCCAAGTGGCACAAAAGGAGTACAAGAGTTGGGACGATTGGGTGAGAACTGTGATTCACAGTGAACTTTACAAGAGATTAAAATTTGACCATACTACAAAATGCTATTCCTAACTACAGAATAAAGATGAAAGCGAAAAAATAAACAAGCACTTTAACCTTTCCAGAGAACTGAAAAAACTATCGTGCATGTAGATGACGGGGATACTAATTGTAGTTGGTACATATGGAATGGTCCTCAAAGTCCATGAAAAGAGACTGGCAGCATTGGAAATCAGAGATGGAATCGAGCATTGTTAAAATATTTAGAAGAGACCAAGATACACGAGGAGACCCCATTGAAAAATCATCGGTTAAAACTGGTGTGAAAAACTCGAAAGTAGTATAATAACTGTTGTGAACCAGTAAAGGGACCAGAAGAAAGACACAAACTCGGCTTTACATGGAACAAAGTATATTAACGAAAGTATAATACAACATAGATAAAAAGGTGTTGAACGTCAGTCTGACTGCCAAAGTGTTAGGCTGGGGAGAACTTAACGCCGGGATGAATATTCTCCCAGTATTAACAGCAACAGGAAGAGTTCATTACAATCCACAGGTTGGGTACTATAATAAAAAAAAGAGAGCAAGAATAATTGATTTGTAGTAATAGGTATAACTAATAATCAACTAACTGTTAGTTGATAAGTCTCATACTACAAGTATTTTCAAAAGTTGTAGTTCAGCAGTAATTTAGAACATCCCTTGTTCGTCTCCAGTCAAAGCTTCCAGTTGAATAGCTAACAGGCCTTTACTTGGTATCACCTAGGGCGTTACCAATTGATTTACAAAGCGACCTGACCTGTAACACCTGTAATTCTGTGTTTCAATCAAAAGATGTTTTTTCTTAGTCATACACAATCTCACAAACTTAAATCAAATCAAGCTGCATACAACATCCTACCCGCTAGAGCTGAAAATAACATCTGCTTAATATGCAGCATGGTGTCTAGACACAGGGAAGGATTTTAGAATTCTCCCCATGTTACAGCTCACAGCAGATTATTCAAATGCTCTGTATCACACAAAGAATACCAAAAGTGTATATAATGCCCAGTCGTAGGGCCTTAAAATACGCAGTCGCAACAGCAAAAATGACAAGATCGTCCCCCCACAAAAAAGAGAGTATCCTTCGTATGACGCGAAACTGAATCTGGTGATGAAGCTCCAGTTCTCGAGTTCAGGGAAGTGTGCACTTCTACTTCGTTGACATTACTCCCAGGTCCATTTTGACCCAGAGTGGTGGTACAGTCCTGTTAGGATTGCATGTAAGGGTCAAATAAATCAGTTTGCAAATTCTTTGTATTAGACAGTAATACTTGATATCATATAACCGTATGCAAAAAAAATGAACAAACTTTTAAAAAAAAAACTACACAAAAATGCAACGTACGCAATTCCTTGATCTTTAGGGCATAAAATAACCCAAGACGGTTGATATGCTGTTAAAATTAATCAATCAGTCATTCAGGGATTAATTCTACAACGTAAAAGTTGACTATCTGTGTGTGCGTGCCTGCGTGGATGTTTGTTTTATAAATGTTAAAAACAACAGACCAAATTTCTCTAAATTTTGGTAAATTTGTTACAGAGAAGAACAACCATGCTGATGTATAAAATATAATCTGCTCCTTTTCTTTTCTTTTCTTTTTTTTTTATTAGCCGATATGTACGAAATGGAAAAGTGAGAAATGAAGAGAGAGAGAGAGAGAGAGAGAGAGTCGAAGACGTCTGAGCTGTACACACAGGGCAAAATACAAATCTTCTGTCAACTGCTTCCTCTTCGTTCTGCTTTGGTGAGCCTAGAACAGGACCACCACCAGTCACCGAATAATCTTAATTTCTACTCGGTTCTCTACTTTCACGAGTCTCGTCAGCTCAGACTTTTCTCCACCTCTCAACCTTCGATAGTCTGGCGCAAAGCAAGCACCCAGAGCTGCGTAACGTCAAGTAGCTCTTCTATCGGCCTTTTATCGTTCTCTCGGGCGTCTCTCTCTCTCTCTCTCTGCTGGGGTCGAAATATTATCTGGCTTACATAATTTACCGGACGCCCACGCAATTCTCGTAGTCACACCTCTGGCCTACGTGTTGCACGTGGATACGCCTCCAATCGAGCATACCACCCACACAACTTACTCGGCACTTCTACTGGGGAAACACCTGCGTCGTGTTTCCTTTAGGAAAGAGGTCTATCTTCCGCTATGCCACCAACGCATTTTATCCAACATGTCAGAAAGGGTCTTCTAGTCAATATTTAACACATACACATATTCGGTTGACCTCTGGACGTGTTCCCTGGAAAATATAATACCAATCTCCGATCAATTGCCCTGGCAAAGTCAACGCATTGACCTATTATGTTTTTAAAAAAAATCATCCAAAAAGTTGAAGGAATTTTAATTTTATTGTCACAATTCTGTAAACATTATTTAGAAGAAAGATTCGTAAAAATTCTCAAATATGCTGGGTGTTTCAAAAAATCAATATCATTTCCTAATCTTATAATTTGATCAATTCTCCTTCAAAAGATCTCAAATTTTAACAACTTGTGTAGAAACAACTCAAAATTCTTGGTTTAATGTTTCATTTTTTTTCAGGAATAGAAATTCTATTAACATGTTTTAACAAATGTGCAGGAAATTTGAGATCATTTGGACAAGAACTGGACAAGTCATGAAAATACGAAATGATATCGATTTTTCTTAAACATCCTGTATTTTATTTGAATAAATAATAGAATGAATTTAAACTATCGTAGGTTAGAAAACAATAAAGGAAGCACAGTAAATTTAACAAAGCAGAAGAATGTAGTTTATGATAAACTAAATTCATCATGGGAAATAACATTGTGAACAGATGAACATGCAGTGACATTCCACTTCAACTGTTAATATGCGACAAACTAAAACGAAACAGATGTTCTTTGTAACGATTGTTCTGTCGTTAAACGTTTTTAGGTTCAATTGTATTTGTATAAACGGATTATAAGAAGAACATTACACAGGGAGAAAAATATTATCATTAATGATTTGTGACTGGTGGATTTTTTAAAAGACTGGAAATATTAACCATTTCAATCCCAAAATTGCAAGCTTGTCCAATCAATGTGACCGTATCTCAAATATGGACACAGAGGTCAGAAGAGATTGTTCAATAGGAAAGAACAGAAGAAAATGAAGGAAAAAGATAGATAGATAGATAGATAGATAGATAGATAGATAGAAAAATGAATTAGTAATTTGGGGGGAAAGAGAGAGAGAGAGAGAGAGAGAGAAATGCAGGGGGGAAGAGAAAAGAAAGAATCAAAAGAAAGAGAAAGAGAACAGAAAGAGAGAAATCAACTGGGAAATACAGTAACGAGTAAGAGAGAGAGAGAGAGAGAGAGAGAGAGAGAGAGAGAGAGAGAGAGAAGACAACAGAAAGAGAGAAATCAACAAAGAGAATACGCAAGAGAGGGGTAGAAAATGAGCGAAAGAAAGAAAGAAAGAAAGAAGGAAAGAAAGAAAGAATCATGTATGCAAAGAAAGAGAGCACAAAGAAAAGGTCAGCAAAAAGCAGCAGGCGAAAAGAAGGGAAACAAGAAGGGGAAACTGAGATAGATAGATAGATAGATAGATAGATAGATAGATAGATAGATAGATAGATAGATAGATTTTTAGTCGACTAATAATATTCAAACTCTCCACAAGATCATTCACTGGAAAGATCATAAGGATCAGCAAGTATATATATATATATAAATATATATATATATATATATATATATATATATATATATATATATATATATATATATATTAAATTGTGCATAATTCAGACGCGCTAAAATCTACTTCGATGTCGTTAGACAACGTGAGTCTTTTATGGGCGGCATTGATGAAATTACAGTAGAGAATTAATTTAGCGAAGCGATTCTAATTTGATGATGTCATTCAAGGGGAAACCATATCAAAAGGCCCCTCTTTTCTTTCTCTTTTATTCTCTCTCTCTCTCTCTCTCTCTCTCTCTCTCTCTCTCTCTATCTCTCTCTCTCTGTGTTCTTCCGTTCTTTTTTCCCCACTCTCGATTGTTTCTTCTGTCAATTAATTCTCCAAATTTCTACATCCCACGAAATTCCTCGCTATCTTTTTCACTTCATTATTTCCCCATCCTTTTACATCGTATTCCCTCGCTATATCCTCTCTCTTCTATGCTGTTATCAGTTTCTTCCCAACACTCACACACACACTCCCCCCCCCTTTCTCTCTCTCTCTCTCTCTCTTTCTCTCTCCCTCTCTCTCTCTTTCTCTCGCTTCTTCCGCCTTTTCTCTATTATTCCCAGCATTCCCTCTCTTTCTGTTTCCCCATACTCTCATTTAATTCATTTCTCCCTCTCTCTATCTATCTCACATTTTCCCTCCTTTATTGGTATGCTTTCCCGTGAGAAAATGTCTCTTCTTTTTGTCTCTAAATATTTATACAGAAATGTTTGCGTGTAAATCATGTCAGACACGACGATGATTGGTTAAAAACCAAAGAAGAGACTGAACGCCGGAGAAAGAACCAATCTCATAACTATATTAATCCGGTCAAGCAAAAACTTACAGGTTTGCCAAGCTGATTAAATTAAACACATACACCCAAACAAACAAACAAACAAACAAACAAACAAATAAACGAACCTTAACACGTATGGAAGTATTTATCTATATTTACCTTGCGTCAATCTCTTTATCAGAATGTTTCTCTTTCTTTTCATTAGTTTGGATTTTATAATTACTTGAACAAACACAAAATCAGTTATTTATATATTTTACACAGTATTAACGATTCCGAGCAAGGGAAATCCAAATTGTTGGTTTAGCAAAACTTCCAAATTGAAATATGGATTCTCTTTTTTCATTTTAGTGATCGATTCTGAACAAAAATTTACAAGGAGAGAAGAAAATCTTTTTTTTTTTTTCTCGCTTGATGATTTAATTATATTATAAAGAAAAGAGATTTAGCACCAAACATGACTAAAATCTACATCTTCTTTTGTCGGTTTCAATGAAATAGTCTTTCATCTTAGGTAAGTTTCTTGGTTTTGACTCTCAAAATAAAGGGATTAGAAGCAAATTATTGGTTTAAATACCCAAGGTTTGTATCAATCACCGTGTCTTCACGTCTCTCTGCCTCTCTGTCTCTGTCTGTCTGTCTGTCTGTGTCTTTCTCTCTCTCTCTCTCTGCCCCCCCCCCACAAGGCAACCCACTCTATGGGAACTTATCACCAGCATCGAACGCTATCAAGAAGGTTGTAATTTGCAGAATACTGCTAACAAAACAAGCATGGAAACCGAAACATGGTAAAAGATATATATGTATATATATATGTATATATAATTTCAAGAAAAAAACAAAATTCGGTCACATTAGGATTATAAATTTATTTCCATCCTGTTAAGAGTATTGATATGAATCAATAACTCCCAAAAAAAATTAACAGGACTTCTTCAGATACAACATGAAAATAAACGAATACAGCCAGATAATGGTGATGGTCACAAGAGGGAAGGAGCCTTCTCCCATTAAAGATTACTTCCGGTCTCCTTTCGTTGCCGCTTGAGACAATAACAAAATAATAAAGAAACATAAGAATTAAAAATAAAATTTACAATAAATCTAAACTTCATTTTCCAGTAACTTTTTGGTTTAACTATAAAATAAAGAATTACAATAAAAATTAAAATTAAAATTAAAAAATTAAAAATCAAAATCAAAATCAAAAACCACAATTTAACCAATTACAGTAATACATATCTTAAAATCCAACCTTTCCAAACACCATTTTTTCTCTGTCCTCTTTTTTCTTTTTGAAAGGTACACAAACCTCTGCCTTAAATGGTGAGACCTTTTAACTATGTTACATTATCGATCCCAATTCAATAATATTCTTAAAGTTAATTAATTATTAACTTAGATTTTCGGCAATAGTTTAAATTCCTTTTTGTGCCTACATCTAGCTATTAAATCACATCTCAGATTAAATAATTTCTCTGGATCAGAGTATAACATAATTTGTATCTTTTCTTCTAGACACAAATTACGCCGACTATCTAGTCAAGTAAGAACATTAAGTTTATAAATCCCAAAAATTTACTCTGAATTGTTCAGCAAGACACATGGCGTAACGGTTATAGGCGTTCGTTCCCTAAACTTAGGAGACAATCATCTGGAGGTTGCAGGTTCAATCCTGACTGCATGCGAGTAACAATACAGGAATACTTAACACTTATACCCGGTTACCATTATGGCTAACGGAATCAGAACAGGCGACCCCCATGGATTAAATAAAGGACGAGTTCGACAAACACCTGAAACGTTATGGAAATAACTATAAAGATGACGACAATTGTCCGAAAACCCTTAAATCTCAGAAATTTAGACAATAAGCAATCAAAGCAGTTAAATTTGTGGGGGTTGATTCATATCAATGCTCTTAACAGGATGGAAATAAATTTATAATCCTAATGTGACCGAATTTTCTTTTTTTCTTGAAATAATATTTGCTCTGTGAAATTAGTTACATCTTTAGCAGGAATATTTAAATATTCGAATTTTGAATAACTTAATTTTCCTGACGGAATTGTTCCCTACTCCGGATTTACTGGATTGAAGAATACCTTATATATATATATATATATATATATATATATATATATATATATATATATATAAATATATATATATATATATATAAATATATATATATATATATATATATATATATATAAACTGAGTGAAACAGCAAAACGGTTATGAAGGAACCGATATATATATATATATATATATAGTATATATATATCACCATTATCATCAAGTCGTGTTCATAGCACGGATTCGTTTGACTCACTCTCACTGTCCCAATCGTCTATCGCTCTAATCCTAATCCGTGCTGATGAATGCAAGTTTTCGCTGGTTGGCTGACAGTGATGTATCCATGTGTTAGTTTGTGAGAAAGGGAGTTGGGAGCTTCTGCCAGGGATTGTTCAAAACAATATGCAGTATCTTTTTTCGTGCGTTTTTTAAAGTCCAAGTAATGCAACCGTGCGAAAGTAGTTACACGGCTTGAAAGAATTCCTGTTTTGTTTTATCCGATATTAGATTGCCATATGGTCATCAAATTGTCAATAGAAATCCATGCTTTAACAATGCTTATGTTGACATTGCTTTCAGTAGATGAAATATTGCTACCGAAGTATGTGAACTGGTTTTCTGGAGCTTGCTATTTAATGAGATGACACCATTTTGATTAGAATATATGGACTCTATTTTATCTGAGTTCATATAGAAAACAATGCCTCTTGCTACCTGGCCAAGGCTCTGCAGCTGAGATTCGGCTTGACCAAATATGCGTAATTAGATACAGTTATAGTTTTGGTAGGATATCGTCTGTTTGAAATAATTCCTTTTTTTTTTTTTTTTCGTGTTTCTTCAGAGGACCACCACAGGAAGATAAACTTCTAATTAATATACACTTGGTTAACAATGGTGGGGAGAAGAGGAAAAAAGGTTCCTTTTAAGGATTAATCTACTTTTCGTAGAAATTTTCAACTTTTTTATCAATAGAATATATATACGCGCACATGCGTGTGTATGTGTGTGTATTATGTGTGTATGTATGTGTGTGGCCTTATCACTGGGATGATCAGCCTCTTCTGACTAGTTACTTTTTCAATGCTTTCTGCATGTGCGTGCTGTTTTTGTTTTTTGTTTTTTGTTTTTTCTTTTTTTTTTCAAATACACAGAACTGGGATTGATGCAACTTCGTCGGAGATTCTGGTGACGGGTCGGGATTTTATAAAGAATGAGTTGGTGGAGACGTTGAAAACTCCGTGAACGAGAAAACTCTCCGCTAACAATAGAAGTAGAAGTGTTTTTGTTTGCCTTTTTTTGTTGTTGTTTGTTTTTGTTGTTATTTGTAATTTTTATTATATTTGATTTTATGAAATATGATTATGTGATCATATAGAAAAGTAAAAGAAAAAAATCAGCACCCTCGGTAAGGAGAAAAAAGACACTGTGGGGAATTTAGTAGAGAGTGTGGGACACAGAAAGAGAGGGAATGCAGTGAATCAGAGAAAAAAGAAAGAAGAAAGAGAGAAAAAGAAGGTAGAAGAGAAAAGACACTGTGAGAATTTAGTAGAGAGTGTGGGACACAGAAAGAGAGGGAATGCAGAGAAATAAGAGAGAAAAGAAAGAAGAAAGAGAGAAAAAGAAGGTAGAAGTTAAAAGACACTGTGGGGAATTTAGTAGAGAGTGTGGGACACAGAAAGAGAGGGAATGCAGTGAATAAGAGAGAAAAGAAAGAAGAAAGAGAGAAAAAGAAGGTAGAAGAGAAAAGACACTGTGGGGAATTTAGTAGAGAGTGTGGGACACAGAAAGAGAGGGAATGCAGTGAATCAGAGAGAAAAGAAAGAAGAAAGAGAGAAAAAGAAGGTAGAAGTTAAAAGACACTGTGGGGAATTTAGTAGAGAGTGTGGGACACAGAAAGAGAGGGAATGCAGTGAATAAGAGAGAAAAGAAAGAACAAAGAGAGAAAAAGAAGGTAAAAGAGAAAAGACACTGTGAGAATTTAGTAGAGAGTGTGGGACACAGAAAGAGAGGGAATGCAGTGAATAAGAGAGAAAAGAAAGAAGAAAGAGAGAAAAAGAAGGTAAAAGAGAAAAGACACTGTGAGAATTTAGTAGAGAGTGTGGGAGACAGAAAGAGAGGGAATGCAGTGAATAAGAGAGAAAAGAAAGAAGAAAGAGAGAAAAAGAAGGTAAAAGAGAAAAGACACTGTGAGAATTTAGTAGAGAGTGTGGGACACAGAAAGAGAGGGAATGCAGTGAATAAGAGAGAAAAGAAAGAAGAAAGAGAGAAAAAGAAGGTAAAAGAGAAAAGACACTGTGAGAATTTAGTAGAGAGTGTGGGACACAGAAAGAGAGGGAATGCAGTGAATAAGAGAGAAAAGAAAGCAGAAAGAGAGAAAAAGAAGGTCAAAGAGAAAAGACACTGTGAGGAATTTAGTAGAGAGTGTGGGACACAGAAAGAGAGGGAATGCAGTGAATAAGAGAGAAAAGAAAGAAGAAAGAGAGAAAAAGAAGGTAGAAGAGAAAAGACACTGTGAGAATTTAGTAGAGAGTGTGGGACACAGAAAGAGAGGGAATGCAGAGAAATAAGAGAGAAAAGAAAGAAGAAAGAGAGAAAAAGAAGGTAGAAGTTAAAAGACACTGTGGGGAATTTAGTAGAGAGTGTGGGACACAGAAAGAGAGGGAATGCAGTGAATAAGAGAGAAAAGAAAGAAGAAAGAGAGAAAAAGAAGGTAAAAGAGAAAAGACACTGTGAGAATTTAGTAGAGAGTGTGGGACACAGAAAGAGAGGGAATGCAGTGAATAAGAGAGAAAAGAAAGAAGAAAGAGAGAAAAAGAAGGTAAAAGAGAAAAGACACTGTGGGGAATTTAGTAGAGAGTGTGGGACACAGAAAGAGAGGGAATGCAGTGAATAGGAGAGAAAAGAAAGAAGAAAGAGAGAAAAAGAAGGTAGAAGTTAAAAGACACTGTGGGGAATTTAGTAGAGAGTGTGGGACACAGAAAGAGAGGGAATGCAGTGAATAAGAGAGAAAAGAAAGAAGAAAGAGAGAAAAAGAAGGTAAAAGAGAAAAGACTCTGTGAGAATTTAGTAGAGAGTGTGGGACACAGAAAGAGAGGGAATACAGTGAATAAGAGAGAAAAGAAAGAACAAAGAGAGAAAAAGAAGGTAGAAGAGAAAAGACACTGTGGGGAATTTAGTAGAGAGTGTGGGACACAGAAAGAGAGGGAATGCAGTGAATAAGAGAGAAAAGAAAGAAGAAAGAGAGAAAAAGAAGGTAGAAGAGAAAAGACACTGTGAGAATTTAGTAGAGAGTGTGGGACACAGAAAGAGAGGGAATGCAGTGAATAAGAGAGAAAAGAAAGAAGAAAGAGAGAAAAAGAAGGTAGAAGAGAAAAGATACTGTGAGAATTTAGTAGAGAGTGTGGGACACAGAAAGAGAGGGATTGCAGTGAATAAGAGAGAAAAGAAAGAAGAAAGAGAGAAAAAGAAGGTAGAAGAATAAAGACACTGTGAGGAATTTAGTAGAGAGTGTGGGACACAGAAAGAGAGGGAATGCAGTGAATAAGAGAGAAAAGAAAGAAGAAAGAGAGAAAAAGAAGGTAGAAGAGAAAAGACACTGTGAGAATTTAGTAGAGAGTGTGGGACACAGAAAGAGAGGGAATGCAGAGAAATAAGAGAGAAAAGAAAGAAGAAAGAGAGAAAAAGAAGGTAGAAGAGAAAAGACACTGTGAGAATTTAGTAGAGAGTGTGGGACACAGAAAGAGAGGGAATGCAGAGAAAGAGGTGAGAAAAGAAAGAAGAAAGAGAGAAAAAGAAGGTAGAAGAGAAAAGATACTGTGAGAATTTAGTAGAGAGTGTGGGACACAGAAAGAGAGGGATTGCAGTGAATAAGAGAGAAAAGAAAGAAGAAAGAGAGAAAAAGAAGGTAGAAGAGAAAAGACACTGTGAGGAATTTAGTAGAGAGTGTGGGACACAGAAAGAGAGGGAATGCAGTGAATAAGAGAGAAAAGAAAGAGAGAAAAAGAAGGTCAAAGAGAAAAGACACTGTGGGGAATTTAGTAGAGAGTGTGGGACACAGAAAGAGAGGGAATGCAGTGAATAAGAGAGAAAAGAAAGAAGAAAGAGAGAAAAAGAAGGTAGAAGAGAAAAGACACTGTGGGGAATTTAGTAGAGAGTGTGGGACACAGAAAGAGAGGGAATGCAGTGAATAAGAGAGAAAAGAAAGAAGAAAGAGAGAAAAAGAAGGTCAAAGAGAAAAGACACTGTGAGGAATTTAGTAGAGAGTGTGGGACACAGAAAGAGAGGGAATGCAGTGAATAAGAGACAAAAGAAAGAAGAAAGAGAGAAAAAGAAGGTAAAAGAGAAAAGACACTGTGGGGAATTTAGTAGAGAGTGTGGGACACAGAAAGAGAGGGAATGCAGTGAATAAGAGAGAAAAGAAAGAACAAAGAGAGAAAAAGAAGGTAAAAGAGAAAAGACACTGTGGGGAATTTAGTAGAGAGTGTGGGACACAGAAAGAGAGGGAATGCAGTGAATAAGAGAGAAAAGAAAGAAGAAAGAGAGAAAAAGAAGGTAGAAGAGAAAAGACACTGTGGGGAATTTAGTAGAGAGTGTGGGACACAGAAAGAGAGGGAATGCAGTGAATAAGAGAGAAAAGAAAGAGAGAAAAAGAAGGTCAAAGAGAAAAGACACTGTGGGGAATTTAGTAGAGAGTGTGGGACACAGAAAGAGAGGGAATGCAGTGAATAAGAGAGAAAAGAAAGAAGAAAGAGAGAAAAAGAAGGTAGAAGAGAAAAGACACTGTGGGGAATTTAGTAGAGAGTGTGGGACACAGAAAGAGAGGGAATGCAGTGAATAAGAGAGAAAAGAAAGAAGAAAGAGAGAAAAAGAAGGTCAAAGAGAAAAGACACTGTGAGAATTTAGTAGAGAGTGTGGGACACAGAAAGAGAGGGAATGCAGTGAATAAGAGAGAAAAGAAAGAAGAAAGAGAGAAAAAGAAGGTAAAAGAGAAAAGACACTGTGAGAATTTAGTAGAGAGTGTGGGACACAGAAAGAGAGGGAATGCAGTGAATAATAGAGAAAAGAAAGAAGAAAGAGAGAAAAAGAAGGTAAAAGAGAAAAGACACTGTGAGAATTTAGTAGAGAGTGTGGGACACAGAAAGAGAGGGAATGCAGTGAATAAGAGAGAAAAGAAAGCAGAAAGAGAGAAAAAGAAGGTAGAAGAGAAAAGACACTGTGAGAATTTAGTAGAGAGTGTGGGACACAGAAAGAGAGGGAATGCAGAAAAATAAGAGAGAAAAGAAAGAAGAAAGAGAGAAAAAGAAGGTAGAAGTTAAAAGACACTGTGGGGAATTTAGTAGAGAGTGTGGGACACAGAAAGAGAGGGAATGCAGTGAATAAGAGAGAAAAGAAAGAAGAAAGAGAGAAAAAGAAGGTAAAAGAGAAAAGACACTGTGAGAATTTAGTAGAGAGTGTGGGACACAGAAAGAGAGGGAATGCAGTGAATAAGAGAGAAAAGAAAGAAGAAAGAGAGAAAAAGAAGGTAAAAGAGAAAAGACACTGTGAGAATTTAGTAGAGAGTGTGGGACACAGAAAGAGAGGGAATGCAGTGAATAAGAGAGAAAAGAAAGCAGAAAGAGAGAAAAAGAAGGTAAAAGAGAAAAGACACTGTGAGAATTTAGTAGAGAGTGTGGGACACAGAAAGAGAGGGAATGCAGTGAATAAGAGAGAAAAGAAAGCAGAAAGAGAGAAAAAGAAGGTAAAAGAGAAAAGACACTGTGAGAATTTAGTAGAGAGTGTGGGACACAGAAAGAGAGGGAATGCAGTGAATAAGAGAGAAAAGAAAGAAGAAAGAGAGAAAAAGAAGGTAGAAGAGAAAAGACACTGTGAGAATTTAGTAGAGAGTGTGGGACACAGAAAGAGAGGGAATGCAGAGAAATAAGAGAGAAAAGAAAGAAGAAAGAGAGAAAAAGAAGGTAGAAGTTAAAAGACACTGTGGGGAATTTAGTAGAGAGTGTGGGACACAGAAAGAGAGGGAATGCAGTGAATAAGAGAGAAAAGAAAGAAGAAAGAGAGAAAAAGAAGGTAAAAGAGAAAAGACACTGTGAGAATTTAGTAGAGAGTGTGGGACACAGAAAGAGAGGGAATGCAGTGAATAAGAGAGAAAAGAAAGAAGAAAGAGAGAAAAAGAAGGTAAAAGAGAAAAGACACTGTGGGGAATTTAGTAGAGAGTGTGGGACACAGAAAGAGAGGGAATGCAGTGAATAGGAGAGAAAAGAAAGAAGAAAGAGAGAAAAAGAAGGTAGAAGTTAAAACCCACTGTGGGGAATTTAGTAGAGAGTGTGGGACACAGAAAGAGAGGGAATGCAGTGAATAAGAGAGAAAAGAAAGAAGAAAGAGAGAAAAAGAAGGTAAAAGAGAAAAGACTCTGTGAGAATTTAGTAGAGAGTGTGGGACACAGAAAGAGAGGGAATGCAGTGAATAAGAGAGAAAAGAAAGAAGAAAGAGAGAAAAAGAAGGTAGAAGAGAAAAGACACTGTGGGGAATTTAGTAGAGAGTGTGGGACACAGAAAGAGAGGGAATGCAGTGAATAAGAGAGAAAAGAAAGAAGAAAGAGAGAAAAAGAAGGTAGAAGAGAAAAGACACTGTGAGAATTTAGTAGAGAGTGTGGGACACAGAAAGAGAGGGAATGCAGTGAATAAGAGAGAAAAGAAAGAAGAAAGAGAGAAAAAGAAGGTAGAAGAGAAAAGATACTGTGAGAATTTAGTAGAGAGTGTGGGACACAGAAAGAGAGGGATTGCAGTGAATAAGAGAGAAAAGAAAGAAGAAAGAGAGAAAAAGAAGGTAGAAGAGAAAAGACACTGTGAGGAATTTAGTAGAGAGTGTGGGACACAGAAAGAGAGGGAATGCAGTGAATAAGAGAGAAAAGAAAGAAGAAAGAGAGAAAAAGAAGGTAGAAGAGAAAAGACACTGTGAGAATTTAGTAGAGAGTGTGGGACACAGAAAGAGAGGGAATGCAGAGAAATAAGAGAGAAAAGAAAGAAGAAAGAGAGAAAAAGAAGGTAGAAGAGAAAAGACACTGTGAGAATTTAGTAGAGAGTGTGGGACACAGAAAGAGAGGGAATGCAGAGAAAGAGGAGAGAAAAGAAAGAAGAAAGAGAGAAAAAGAAGGTAGAAGAGAAAAGATACTGTGAGAATTTAGTAGAGAGTGTGGGACACAGAAAGAGAGGGATTGCAGTGAATAAGAGAGAAAAGAAAGAAGAAAGAGAGAAAAAGAAGGTAGAAGAGAAAAGACACTGTGAGGAATTTAGTAGAGAGTGTGGGACACAGAAAGAGAGGGAATGCAGTGAATAAGAGAGAAAAGAAAGAGAGAAAAAGAAGGTAGAAGTTAAAAGACACTGTGGGGAATTTAGTAGAGAGTGTGGGACACAGAAAGAGAGGGAATGCAGTGAATAAGAGAGAAAAGAAAGAAGAAAGAGAGAAAAAGAAGGTAGAAGAGAAAAGACACTGTGGGGAATTTAGTAGAGAGTGTGGGACACAGAAAGAGAGGGAATGCAGTGAATAAGAGAGAAAAGAAAGAAGAAAGAGAGAAAAAGAAGGTCAAAGAGAAAAGACACTGTGAGGAATTTAGTAGAGAGTGTGGGACACAGAAAGAGAGGGAATGCAGTGAAAAAGAGAGAAAAGAAAGAAGAAAGAGAGAAAAAGAAGGTAAAAGAGAAAAGACACTGTGGGGAATTTAGTAGAGAGTGTGGGACACAGAAAGAGAGGGAATGCAGTGAATAAGAGAGAAAAGAAAGAACAAAGAGAGAAAAAGAAGGTAAAAGAGAAAAGACACTGTGGGGAATTTAGTAGAGAGTGTGGGACACAGAAAGAGAGGGAATGCAGTGAATAAGAGAGAAAAGAAAGAAGAAAGAGAGAAAAAGAAGGTAGAAGAGAAAAGACACTGTGGGGAATTTAGTAGAGAGTGTGGGACACAGAAAGAGAGGGAATGCAGTGAATAAGAGAGAAAAGAAAGAGAGAAAAAGAAGGTCAAAGAGAAAAGACACTGTGGGGAATTTAGTAGAGAGTGTGGGACACAGAAAGAGAGGGAATGCAGTGAATAAGAGAGAAAAGAAAGAAGAAAGAGAGAAAAAGAAGGTAGAAGAGAAAAGACACTGTGAGGAATTTAGTAGAGAGTGTGGGACACAGAAAGAGAGGGAATGCAGTGAATAAGAGAGAAAAGAAAGAACAAAGAGAGAAAAAGAAGGTAGAAGAGAAAAGACACTGTGAGAATTTAGTAGAGAGTGTGGGACACAGAAAGAGAGGGAATGCAGAGAAATAAGAGAGAAAAGAAAGAAGAAAGAGAGAAAAAGAAGGTAGAAGAGAAAAGACACTGTGAGAATTTAGTAGAGAGTGTGGGACACAGAAAGAGAGGGAATGCAGAGAAAGAGGAGAGAAAAGAAAGAAGAAAGAGAGAAAAAGAAGGTAGAAGAGAAAAGATACTGTGAGAATTTAGTAGAGAGTGTGGGACACAGAAAGAGAGGGATTGCAGTGAATAAGAGAGAAAAGAAAGAAGAAAGAGAGAAAAAGAAGGTAGAAGAGAAAAGACACTGTGAGGAATTTAGTAGAGAGTGTGGGACACAGAAAGAGAGGGAATGCAGTGAATAAGAGAGAAAAGAAAGAGAGAAAAAGAAGGTCAAAGAGAAAAGACACTGTGGGGAATTTAGTAGAGAGTGTGGGACACAGAAAGAGAGGGAATGCAGTGAATAAGAGAGAAAAGAAAGAAGAAAGAGAGAAAAAGAAGGTAGAAGAGAAAAGACACTGTGGGGAATTTAGTAGAGAGTGTGGGACACAGAAAGAGAGGGAATGCAGTGAATAAGAGAGAAAAGAAAGAAGAAAGAGAGAAAAAGAAGGTCAAAGAGAAAAGACACTGTGAGGAATTTAGTAGAGAGTGTGGGACACAGAAAGAGAGGGAATGCAGTGAATAAGAGAGAAAAGAAAGAAGAAAGAGAGAAAAAGAAGGTAAAAGAGAAAAGACACTGTGGGGAATTTAGTAGAGAGTGTGGGACACAGAAAGAGAGGGAATGCAGTGAATAAGAGAGAAAAGAAAGAACAAAGAGAGAAAAAGAAGGTAAAAGAGAAAAGACACTGTGGGGAATTTAGTAGAGAGTGTGGGACACAGAAAGAGAGGGAATGCAGTGAATAAGAGAGAAAAGAAAGAAGAAAGAGAGAAAAAGAAGGTAGAAGAGAAAAGACACTGTGGGGAATTTAGTAGAGAGTGTGGGACACAGAAAGAGAGGGAATGCAGTGAATAAGAGAGAAAAGAAAGAGAGAAAAAGAAGGTCAAAGAGAAAAGACACTGTGGGGAATTTAGTAGAGAGTGTGGGACACAGAAAGAGAGGGAATGCAGTGAATAAGAGAGAAAAGAAAGAAGAAAGAGAGAAAAAGAAGGTAGAAGAGAAAAGACACTGTGGGGAATTTAGTAGAGAGTGTGGGACACAGAAAGAGAGGGAATGCAGTGAATAAGAGAGAAAAGAAAGAAGAAAGAGAGAAAAAGAAGGTCAAAGAGAAAAGACACTGTGAGAATTTAGTAGAGAGTGTGGGACACAGAAAGAGAGGGAATGCAGTGAATAAGAGAGAAAAGAAAGAGAGAAAAAGAAGGTCAAAGAGAAAAGACACTGTGGGGAATTTAGTAGAGAGTGTGGGACACAGAAAGAGAGGGAATGCAGTGAATAAGAGAGAAAAGAAAGAAGAAAGAGAGAAAAAGAAGGTAGAAGAGAAAAGACACTGTGGGGAATTTAGTAGAGAGTGTGGGACACAGAAAGAGAGGGAATGCAGTGAATAAGAGAGAAAAGAAAGAAGAAAGAGAGAAAAAGAAGGTCAAAGAGAAAAGACACTGTGAGAATTTAGTAGAGAGTGTGGGACACAGAAAGAGAGGGAATGCAGTGAATAAGAGAGAAAAGAAAGAAGAAAGAGAGAAAAAGAAGGTAAAAGAGAAAAGACACTGTGAGAATTTAGTAGAGAGTGTGGGAGACAGAAAGAGAGGGAATGCAGTGAATAAGAGAGAAAAGAAAGAAGAAAGAGAGAAAAAGAAGGTAAAAGAGAAAAGACACTGTGAGAATTTAGTAGAGAGTGTGGGACACAGAAAGAGAGGGAATGCAGTGAATAAGAGAGAAAAGAAAGAAGAAAGAGAGAAAAAGAAGGTAAAAGAGAAAAGACACTGTGAGAATTTAGTAGAGAGTGTGGGACACAGAAAGAGAGGGAATGCAGTGAATAAGAGAGAAAAGAAAGCAGAAAGAGAGAAAAAGAAGGTAGAAGAGAAAAGACACAGTGAGGAATTTAGTAGAGAGTGTGGGACACAGAAAGAGAGGGAATGCAGTGAATAAGAGAGAAAAGAAAGAAGAAAGAGAGAAAAAGAAGGTAGAAGAGAAAAGACACTGTGAGAATTTAGTAGAGAGTGTGGGACACAGAAAGAGAGGGAATGCAGAGAAATAAGAGAGAAAAGAAAGAAGAAAGAGAGAAAAAGAAGGTAGAAGTTAAAAGACACTGTGGGGAATTTAGTAGAGAGTGTGGGACACAGAAAGAGAGGGAATGCAGTGAATAAGAGAGAAAAGAAAGAAGAAAGAGAGAAAAAGAAGGTAAAAGAGAAAAGACACTGTGAGAATTTAGTAGAGAGTGAGGGACACAGAAAGAGAGGGAATGCAGTGAATAAGAGAGAAAAGAAAGAAGAAAGAGAGAAAAAGAAGGTAAAAGAGAAAAGACACTGTGGGGAATTTAGTAGAGAGTGTGGGACACAGAAAGAGAGGGAATGCAGTGAATAGGAGAGAAAAGAAAGAAGAAAGAGAGAAAAAGAAGGTAGAAGTTAAAAGACACTGTGGGGAATTTAGTAGAGAGTGTGGGACACAGAAAGAGAGGGAATGCAGTGAATAAGAGAGAAAAGAAAGAAGAAAGAGAGAAAAAGAAGGTAAAAGAGAAAAGACTCTGTGAGAATTTAGTAGAGAGTGTGGGACACAGAAAGAGAGGGAATGCAGTGAATAAGAGAGAAAAGAAAGAAGAAAGAGAGAAAAAGAAGGTAGAAGAGAAAAGACACTGTGGGGAATTTAGTAGAGAGTGTGGGACACAGAAAGAGAGGGAATGCAGTGAATAAGAGAGAAAAGAAAGAAGAAAGAGAGAAAAAGAAGGTAGAAGAGAAAAGACACTGTGAGAATTTAGTAGAGAGTGTGGGACACAGAAAGAGAGGGAATGCAGAGAAAGAGGAGAGAAAAGAAAGAAGAAAGAGAGAAAAAGAAGGTAGAAGAGAAAAGATACTGTGAGAATTTAGTAGAGAGTGTGGGACACAGAAAGAGAGGGATTGCAGTGAATAAGAGAGAAAAGAAAGAAGAAAGAGAGAAAAAGAAGGTAGAAGAGAAAAGACACTGTGAGGAATTTAGTAGAGAGTGTGGGACACAGAAAGAGAGGGAATGCAGTGAATAAGAGAGAAAAGAAAGAGAGAAAAAGAAGGTCAAAGAGAAAAGACACTGTGGGGAATTTAGTAGAGAGTGTGGGACACAGAAAGAGAGGGAATGCAGTGAATAAGAGAGAAAAGAAAGAAGAAAGAGAGAAAAAGAAGGTAGAAGAGAAAAGACACTGTGGGGAATTTAGTAGAGAGTGTGGGACACAGAAAGAGAGGGAATGCAGTGAATAAGAGAGAAAAGAAAGAAGAAAGAGAGAAAAAGAAGGTCAAAGAGAAAAGACACTGTGTGGAATTTAGTAGAGAGTGTGGGACACAGAAAGAGAGGGAATGCAGTGAATAAGAGAGAAAAGAAAGAACAAAGAGAGAAAAAGAAGGTAAAAGAGAAAAGACACTGTGGGGAATTTAGTAGAGAGTGTGGGACACAGAAAGAGAGGGAATGCAGTGAATAAGAGAGAAAAGAAAGAACAAAGAGAGAAAAAGAAGGTAAAAGAGAAAAGACACTGTGGGGAATTTAGTAGAGAGTGTGGGACACAGAAAGAGAGGGAATGCAGTGAATAAGAGAGAAAAGAAAGAAGAAAGAGAGAAAAAGAAGGTAGAAGAGAAAAGACACTGTGGGGAATTTAGTAGAGAGTGTGGGACACAGAAAGAGAGGGAATGCAGTGAATAAGAGAGAAAAGAAAGAGAGAAAAAGAAGGTCAAAGAGAAAAGACACTGTGGGGAATTTAGTAGAGAGTGTGGGACACAGAAAGAGAGGGAATGCAGTGAATAAGAGAGAAAAGAAAGAAGAAAGAGAGAAAAAGAAGGTAGAAGAGAAAAGACACTGTGGGGAATTTAGTAGAGAGTGTGGGACACAGAAAGAGAGGGAATGCAGTGAATAAGAGAGAAAAGAAAGAAGAAAGAGAGAAAAAGAAGGTCAAAGAGAAAAGACACTGTGAGGAATTTAGTAGAGAGTGTGGGACACAGAAAGAGAGGGAATGCAGTGAATCAGAGAGAAAAGAAAGAAGAAAGAGAGAAAAAGAAGGGAGTAGAGAAAAGACACTGTGGGGAATTTAGTAGAGAGTGTGGGACACAGAAAGAGAGGGAATGCAGTGAATAAGAGAGAAAAGAAAGAAGAAAGAGAGAAAAAGAAGGTAGAAGAGAAAAGACACTGTGAGAATTTAGTAGAGAGTGTGGGACACAGAAAGAGAGGGAATGCAGAGAAATAAGAGAGAAAAGAAAGAAGAAAGAGAGAAAAAGAAGGTAGAAGAGAAAAGACACTGTGAGAATTTAGTAGAGAGTGTGGGACAGAGAAAGAGAGGGTATGCAGTGAATAAGAGAGAAAAGAAAGAAGAAAGAGAGAAAAAGAAGGTAGAAGAGAAAAGACACTGTGAGGAATTTAGTAGAGAGTGTGGGACACAGAAAGAGAGGGAATGCAGTGAATAAGAGAGAAAAGAAAGAAGAAAGAGAGAAAAAGAAGGTAGAAGAGAAAAGACACTGTGGGGAATTTAGTAGCGAGTGTGGGACACAGAAAGAGAGGGAATGCAGTGAATAAGAGAGAAAAGAAAGAAGAAAG
>OY757926.1:91598772-92001272 GCA_963585895.1 Sepioteuthis lessoniana | reverse complement strand
CAATAATTATCAGTTACTTGAAACCATATAAAAGTTGACGACCGTAGTCAAGGGGATGATCTTAAGCCTCCCTTTTCATTAGCTACATCACCGGGGTGTAGGGGAGTGCGCTACTTCTTCCCTTGGATTGTTCCACTTTACCCTTGATACGTACCTGATAAAGCTGAATGTTAAGCTAGGTGGTACCAAGTACCATTTTTTGAATCTTTGGTATGACCCGACCTGGGATTGAACCCCGATCTCCCGGAACATTGGCGAACACTCTACCCACTAGACCAATAAACCGGTTGAAACCATAAAACTGTGTGTAAATGACTGTTCTTGAATAGAAATGATTACTTGAAATCATATCAATTATTAATATTTGATAGGAATACTTGATATCATTTAACTGAATACAAAAACTCGAAAGAAACTACAATACCAAAAATGTGAATATGAATATACAATAAACGTAATACCCTAACCGCTTGGTATAAAATAAGCCTTGACGAGTTGACATGCCATTAACATCAATCTATCCACCAATCAATCTAATTGTTAGAGTTGTGTCTTCTCCGATACCCAGAATTTCTTTGCCCAGTCGGCTGGGGCTGTAGAATACACTGACTGCACCTCTGCAGAGGGGTAAAACCCACCCCCAATGAGTGTCCTGGTTATGACACTAAGCAATCTGATGGTGAGGTTCCAGTAATGCTGGGGCTTTGGGGAATACGGAGCACCCCTTCATTGCCATTGCTCCCAGGTCCACTCTGCCCTGACGTGGTAGTACCTGATAGGACCCTATCTATGGTTTAAATAGAACTAACGGCGTACTTATGCTAAACTGAACTGTTTGACTAAATTGAATAGCTTAAAATAGAACTGTTTTTGACAATTAAACCGTACTAACATTTAAACTGCGTGATTATGCTAAACTGAATTATTTGAAATAGAACTGTTTATTGACATTGAAACTATATTTACACTAAATGGAATTGTTTAACATAGAACTGTTTTGACATTTAACTGTGTGTAAACAAAATCTGTAATTACGCTAAACTGAATTAGCTGAATTAGAAGTTTGAATAAACTGAATAGTTTGAAATAGAAATATTTTTGACAGTTAAACTGTGTACTTATGCTAAACTGAATTATTTGAAATAGAACTGATTACTTTCATAAAAATGGATTTGGCGTTAAATAACCTACAATGGTTGATATAAAACCCAAACCAACCAACCAACCATAAAAACCCAACCAACCAACCAACAACCAGAATTTCTAAGTCTGGCCAGAAGTACTTTATCAATATCACCATTCGAGAGTATAAAATCATCTGAAAGTGACATGTATAGACTCACAGACATTTCGAAATGACATCAAATGTGTCCAGAGCAAAAATATTGAGTGTCACACTGATCAGCATCTTGTTTGTTACAAGTTATCACGTTAAATTACAAACCAGATTTTTTAATTTACCCAACCCCTCCGCTCGGGCAGGATATGACACAAGGTCAATTTTTTAAGCGGAGTTTAGTAGGTTTGAATTCAGAGTTTTCCTTCTCCTAGACTAGTTGCATCACCGAGGCTGAAGAACCTAGTCTGCCCTACTATTTACCCATAGCTTGAGGGAGAATTATTGGATTCGTACCTTTCCCAAGGGTATTAGTGCTATGTGAAATGCAATCAGTCTCGTCGAGGATTTGAACTCGTGTCGCCGTGTCCAATTCCTACGACGATAACCATTACACCACGGGCACCTCCAATACAAATGCCTGGAGGAGAGGAACTTGCGATCTTCTGTCCCCAAAACGATGTAATTAGTAGACTTTCATCCAAATGAACAATTTAGCCATGCCAAACACACACAGGATCCACAAACTAAACGCTTAAGAACACTATAAACTCTGCCATCCCCGAATTGAATCATTAATTACTCGTCTTAAAAATCCAAACTTTTGTGCAGACAGTCTATAAAGACGATCTTACCTACACAAAAATGGCGGGAGTCCCTACGTCGTAGTGGCTAACGTGCTGGACTGCCACATCGTAGTACATGAGTTCGAACTCCGGTTACGCTATTATATTCACTTTCGGACTAATACCCTTGGGAAAGGGGTATGAATTCCCCAATTTCCCAAACTATGGAATAAATAGTACGACTTCTTCCCTTCTACAAGGACGGATTTAGCATTAAATAACTCACGAAGGTTGATATGTCATTAAAGACATCAAACCAAATCAAACATTACCTACACAAAACTGAGCCTTTCGCCAATCATATAACAACCTCCTGTGTGGGTTTCACAGTATCCAAAGCAGGTGACGGCTAAAGGGAGGTAATTAGTCAGAAAACAATTCTTAAATCAGAAAGTCGGAAATTCGTCGTTACTTATCTTTACCAACCGTATATTCTTCCTTATATGGTAAATACAGGGTGATTAAAAAATGTAAAAAACTTTATGGGAATATCTTTGTGATATGATTTTAAAAAAAACATGTTTACCATGGCTGTCAACAGATTCTGGGAATCTCCCACGAGAGTTTAAAACAATGTTACTATTTCTATATGGGTATCTTTATTAGAAAAGCAGAACTGATATTACAGAGACGACCTGGGGAAGATTCCATGATGTTCACAGTGACGGTGAACTAATGAAGACTTTATAATCCTAATATCCAAAAGGAACTCCCTTGTCAACATTCTTAAACACCCAGTAATTTATCGATAAAGTCTAAAAAATTTTCTGCTGCCTCAGCCACCAAGCAAATTTTGTTCACGCAAAGGTGCATCAGCCTGACATGCAGTTATTAGCAGAAATCGATGTTAAATTTTATCGTATAATTTTCTATTAGTGTGGTTTTTTGAAGTTGCATTGACAAAAAAGATATTGTGTGGCAAATAAAGACATTTTTGACATTAGGCTAAAGTTCTATAAATTACACTATTATGTAAATATGTATAAGATAGCATATATAACTTTGCTATGAATGCTCTCCGGTCGATATTGAGCATTCTTTATTTATAAATATAGCAAAATACATGATAGATAGATGTGCACGCACAGATATATATATTTATTGAATTACCATGACGAGAAAATTCGGCAAACACCTACATGCGGAACACTGAACCCCTGTTTCGACCTTATAGGGTCTCATCAGCCGTGCATACCGTGATCTCCACCACTGGAGATCGAACCAAAAACCAAAGAATGCAGAAGCCGAAACTCTACCAATGGGCCACCGGTCCCTACCAAACATGAACAATGCCAAATTAACTACTCATGGTGAAATGCGCGACCACTTAACTTAATGTGTTACCTACAGAGGATACGGTCACCTATGGGGCTACGTCTTCCCAAGTCGGTGTTATGAATCCACATAACGTTAACCTCATGGGCTGGAAATAGAACTATATTTTTAAATTTGAATAGAGGAATTGATGTTATATTAATTGAATTCCACATAAGGTCGAAACAGCTGTTCAGTGTTACGTATGTTGTATGTAGGTGTTTGCCGAATTTTCTAGTCATGGTAATTCAATATATATAACATCAATTCCTCTATTCAAATTGACATATATATATATATATATATATATATATATATATATATATATATATATATATATATAGCGCAATTAGAAGGAAAGTCAAACCTCGTTAAATTGTCATTATAAATTTATTTCGCCGGAGGAAATTATTATATTCTCCGTCTCATCAGATAACTTTCACATGTTAGACTTGAGGTTGCAGAACAGCAAATATGGATTACAGCCTATATGCATGGATAAAAAAGGAAAAATCAGTATAAGTTCTAAATCTTAATTTTATTTTATTTCATTTTTAAGTACAAAGTCTAAGACCCCATCAGTTGAGAGAATTAACATATGTATTAGAAGTAAACAAAGACAATATGACGATAATCATTTAGTTTACAAGATTCCACCAGCGATGAAATATATAGCATATGTTCAAATTAGGATGGGTCGATTTACAGGAACACCCTGTTCTGGTTTTTTAATGTTTCTAACACTTTATTGTTCTGACCCCCTTTGCCGTCGCCTGAGAATTTTGAATTTATATTGGTCTTCCTTTTTTTTTTTCATACACATAAAGACTGTAATCCACATTTGCTATGTTTCAACCTCAAGAAAAACATGTATAGTCATCAGATGAGACGGAGAGTATAATGATAAATTCAACAAGGTTTGATTTTCCTTCTAATTGCATTGTATATAATTACAGCATCCTCCTTTGATCTGCGTTTGATCTGTTGACAGACCCCATTGCATGCTTAAAATCACGGATAGTACCGGATCTTGTATAAATTCTGCTTCTCCCTTAAACTCAAATTTATCTAGTTTCTACAAGAAAAGATCTAAGAATATAATCAACAAAAAAATAGAAAAATTATTACAAAATACTGTAATAAGAATCATTTCTTGGATTAGATATTTATTCCCAGCGCAGCTGCATCAATTGAGAACTTTCTTTTCTAAAAATAAGTTCCACCAGAGGTAGGTACTGAGAGGAGGATTTAAAGTTATTCGCCTGGTCCTAAACCCCCAACCCTCAGATAGCACCTACATTATTGTTTAAAAGGAGCACTATTAAGTTTATTGCTCCTAAGGCACCCCTGAAGGGGAAAACCAAATGGACCAAACATTTTGTAACTGATCGCATGAGTCTCGATTGGTGTGTGGCCTGACATAATAAAAAAGATTTTATGTCTATTCTGATTTGAAAATCTATTATTTTCACTTTTTCATTCAAAGAATGCACTTTACAACTTCGCATTGGCATATTAGAATTGCCACCATCACTACTTCTGCATTCTGGAACACTTATTAAGTATATATGATGATTTAGACGGTATCCCGATAGCTCCTCTAAGAGACTTACCAAAACCCCAAGATCCAACGGTAATGTTTGATGATAGCGGGATAAAATGGAAGGAAGTCCGAGATTTTGTCCATTAGTCCCACGCAGGTAGTGCCCGGGCATAAATGGGATATCGCACAAGTTATATAAAAACTGCCTATGTGTCCTCGGAAACTCACTGTCTTCTTTCAGCAGGTTTGGAAGAAGGGTATTGTACCACAGGAATGGCTAATGGTATTTGAATACCAAAGGAAATGCAGTCAAAAGGTATCACAAATTTTCACCCAATATCCCTCCTAAATGTAGAAGAGAAAATATTTTTGGGAGTTCTAGCACGGTGTATGACAAACTTTCTGATGAGCAATCATCATATAAATACATCTGTCCAGAAGGCTGGGATACCTGGCTTCCCCGGATGTCTGGAACATTCACTAATGATATGAAACTCAATACTCTCAGCCAAAAGGGACAAAACAGAACTACATGTAATCTGGCTTGATCTTGCCAATCCATACGGTTCAGTTCCGCACCACTTAATCCAGATGGCCCTCGACTTTTCAAATTCCCCAGCAAGGTTGGGAAAATCATAATGAAATACTTCAATTCAGCCATCATGAAATTTACCGTTAAAGACTATACCACAAAGTGGCAGACACTTGAGATCGTCATTATGATGGGCTGTGTGATTTCTTCACTTCTTTTCGTTCTGGCTATGGAACTCGTTACGAGGTGCAGCAAATACGTCGAAAGGAGTGATGAAAAATGAATATCTGATTCTTCCTCCTTCCAGAGCTTTTATGGACGACATCACCATTCTCGTCCCGTCCAAAATCGCTGCCGATGGTTTACTACAAAGGTAATATGACCTTTTAACATGGGCGAGAATGAAGGCTAGGCCAAAGAAAAGTCGAAGCCTATCGTTAGTCGGAGGATCTGTCAGGGAGATCCATTTCAAAATTGGGGGTGATACGATTCCAACAGTCAGGGAAAAGCTGGTAAAGAGTCTCAGGTGTCTTTATTCAATCCCAGTGACTGATCATCATAGAGGTACAGAGGTTCAGAAAGTAGTCATGAAGGGTCTTAAATCAATAGACAAAACCTGTCTACCCGGAAAGATGAAGGCTTGGTGTAAACAGCATGGTCTACTACCCGGTCTTTTGTGGCCCTTACAAATGTATGAGAATGCGCTATCTCACGTTGAGCGGATTCAACAGTATAGCAACAGATATCTGCGTAAATGGCTTGACGTTCCACCTTGTTTTTCGAAAGCAGGTTTATATCCCAATTCTGGAAACATGCAGCTCCCAATATCTTCACTGGTAGAAGAATTAGAAATTGGGAAAGTACGCCTTTATATGATGATGAAGGACTCAGCCGACGGGGTCATTCGGAAGGCATATCCAGAAATAAAATCACGTACGAAGTGGTCGGCCGTTAAGAATGCGGAATGCAGCCTACGAATCAAAGACATCACAGGCGTCACTCAAACTAATCGAGCTAGGCTGGTTAGCACGAGCAACAAAGTATTCTCCAAAGTGGGTCCAAAGAGGAAAAGAGACAATGGTGAGCGAAGAGGTCAGGATGTTCAAAGAGGAGTAAAGACTAGCCACTACTGTTACTCCGGCCAAAAAAATGTGCTTGGACAAAATGGAATGATATCAAACCAATTAAATTATCGTGGAAATCCTTAAATGCAATGGAACCACCGGCGATATCATTCCTCCTTCGCTCTACATATGATCTCTTACCAAATGCGACCAACCTAAAATTATGGGCATATAACGATTCGGATCTGTGCTTTTCGTGTAAAAATTATCGGAGTAACCTTGCGCCGTGTACTATCGGTATGTCCACAATCACTTCAGATGTACACGTGGCGACGTAACAAGACGTTGAAGGGGGTCATAGAGTTGTTAAGAGCACAATGTGAGGCGGCAAACCAGCTACCTGTTACAGCCAAGGAACCCATAATTTAGTATCACAAGGCAGGTGAATGCCTGTGGGGAAACAAAAAATTCCAATATGAAGCTACTGAATGGAACTAGCGACTGGAAAACTTCAGTGGATCTCTAGACATCTCTACAATTTCCAGTTCATATAATTCAAACAGAAAAGTGAACAGACATTATAACGTGGTCCGATTCAAAGAAGAGTGTGCTCCTCATAGAATTGACTGTCCCCTGGAAAGAAAACAGGAAGAAGGCACACAAGCAGAAGAAAAACCAATACGAGACACTGCGTGCTGACTGCATGGAAAAGAGTTGTTTATGTCTTGTGATTCCTATTGAGGTGGTTGTCATGGTTTTCGAGGACACTCAGTCATTTCGTTTCTTTCAAAAATAGGAATCACTGACCGCAGTTGGAAAGTTGCCTCATATCGTCTTCAGACCACGGTACAATATGCATCAGTTTGGATTTGGTCGAGAGCGAAAAGTCTTCAGCATGAATGAAGTGCACGCGGAATCACCATTCCTGTGTGATTACATAACATCAAGAACTGGTTATTGTAAGTGCGTAATGACATCAACGGCCAAAAGTAAACGCGTTTTAAAAATCATAAACTGTACTAAAAATGAAGATGAACGTACAATGTAATTTCTCCTTTTAGTTGTTCTGGCGTATATATATATGTAATTTTTTAAAAATATCCTGTCCGATGGCAAAAGCTGCTCGGTAGCGCCAGAAGTGGCAGTACCGCCTTGAGCTACCGAAACTGTGTTATCACTCCTGGTTGGTGACTGATGAGGCCAGGTATCGCACGGGCTTTCACACGTTATATGATGAAAAAAAGGGGGATGTGTGAGTGTGTGTGTATTACTGACGCAAGTTCAAATCCCGGATGAAGTTGTTTGTATTTCATATAGCGCTCATACCCCCGGGGAGGGTACAAAACCGACGATTCTCCCTCTAGCTACGAGCAAATAGTGAGTCAGACTGGGCTCTTTAACCTTCGTATAACAACCGGTCTAGAAGATGGAAAACTCTTAATACAAACCACTCAAAAAATTGACCTCGCACCCTCTGCAAGCAGAGGGGGATGATATATATATATATATATATATATATATATATATATATATATATATATGTGTGTGTGTGTACAGTGAGAGAGAGAGAGACACGGAGAGAGAGAGAAAGAGTATGAACAAAAGAATTGACACATAACCAATTGGTAAAGTTATTTTTATAAATCTGTAAATCCCGAATCGATACCGGCCTTCGGGTATCATCATCAGATATTTACTCCATTAACTGAAAGGCTTATGAATGCCAAATGATTGGCTTCACATTTGAATGAGATTTGTGTTTGTTATAAACGCCTTAAAAATTCGACTGCAAACTGTTTAAAATAACTTCAAATGTGTAAGTAATTTTTCCTTCTTTTTATTTCTGAAAAATGTCGTTAAGTAGGAAATCCAGTCGATTAAAATGTATGAATTTTTAAATCATGATTTTTTTACATTCAAATATTTTAAGTTTTGAAGTTAGTGGATGACAGTTCAAGAGTTTGAGGGTTAAATTCTTGTGATTTTAAATGGTTTAAATTGTTATTGAGTCCGTTTGAGATAAGACTTTCAAGACATTATATCTTCTGAGATAAGACTTTCAAGACATTATATCTTTTGAGATAAGACTTTCAAGACATTATATCTTTTGAGATAAGACTTTATATCTCTCGTCAAGGGTTTCAAAAATGGTGATGTAGTGTTTTATACACTTTTACCGATCTTTCTTTAATATATTGAATTTAGCAGACCAGTTAAAATCATCGCCAATTAGCCAGAATGTTGTTCAACTTGGAGAAGTTCATAGTGTGTTAGATGGTGGGTGTGTTTTGGTTGGTCCGCGTTTTCGTAATTTGGCAGTTACTTCCAGCACCTGTCCATATTACTTTTCTTCTCAATGCATGAGTTTGCATATTCAGACACTTTTTACACTCGAAAATCCACAAAAACATATGTCTATAAATATTCGTCCATATTCAGTAGAGAATTACATTTACATAGATGAATATTCATGAGAGTATAAAGCATGGAGTATGTTACGAAGCGAAATTTGACCTTGCCTTGAAGAACGCAAATACATACGTGATTTGAACGTTACAAGCAACAAATCCTTTAAGGCCATCAAATGTCCGATCGCATCCAACTAGAGAGAAAATGTCCGGCTAAGAAGCTCTCGACTCGTGACCCGAGAAGATCATTTTACCTCATTTGGTTGGATATTCTAAGCTCCAAGTAGTGATTGTGAAAATTGACCTAAAAGCAACACTAATATCTCTGGCCGCGAAGTCGCCAAGGGAGAGAATGGCTACTTCTCAAAAATAGCAAAAGTTGTTCTACATGTCAATGTAAACACACACACACACACACACACACACACACACACACACATATATATATATATATATATGTATGTGTGTATGTAAAGAATGTGAGGAACGAAATAGCTTCTTCAAAGAAAGGTATCCTTTATCTCCTAGGATGATTTCGATGTGATATAAAATGTCAAATGAGATACTAAACATGCTGGATAACTCAGCAGATAAGAAGATGGATCTAGTTGATCAAATATCCCAATTTTCAGGGTAGCAACACTTTATGTATATATATATATGTGTGTGTGTGTGTGTGTGTGTGTCAGTATATACTATTTCTAAGTGTATCTTTATACATATGCAATAACAGACAAAATTTCCACTAAGGTCAGGTTAGAATCAAATTCACAAGTAATGGTCTGCTAGCGTATTCTCACAACCATTACATGAGGTGTAGATATTAAATAAACACACCTTTATTTCTTAAAAAGACAACTGAACAAAAACGACCTTGCAAAATTTTTTCTACACTGATTTTGCAAATGATATAAGCTAACCTGCCTTGAAAATAACTGTTCTGACACCTTTCTTATGCCTGAGCTTGATCAGCAGTCAATAGTATCAATAAAAAAGATACACCGCTATCTCAATCTGTACAGCAAATCTTGTTATATATATATATATATATATATATAGTTAGAATTTTTTAGTATTATAATGTTAAAGGAATCAGATTCAAGAAATTCAAGGAAAAACATGCAAGGACCCCACGAAGAAGCGATCCCATGGATAAAGAAAGATTTTATAAAAAATACGGTTATATCGAGAAAAAAAATCAATGTTTCGTACATGACGTACGAATTTTAACCCATAAACCTGGAATTCCTCTAAGAACAATTATTTCTGGGATCGGATCTACCTCCCATAACGTCACAAAATCTTTTCTCTTAGGCACAATTAACAATTCGCTCATCAAAAACTCCGGTGATTTACACAACAAAACCAAGAATCAAACAAGAAAAACAATTCTCGAGCAAGTCTCATTACACACCAATATTACGGTTAAAAAATATTTCTAACGTTTAGAAATTCCTCTCAAGAAAATAAACATCACATTACATTTACCTATTCACAAAATGATTAAAATTTGCACGTTATGTACGAAACATTGCTTTTTTCTATATAAAGGTATTTTTATAAATAAAAATCTGGTTTACCCATTGGTTCACCTTTTGGTAGGGTCTTTACACACCTTTTCCTTGAATTCCTAGAATCTGATCTCTTTAAATTTATGATACCCTAAGATTCTATTTCTGTAACATAAATGATATATTACTCATATATTCAAGGAGTAATAACCTAACACACACACACACACACACACACACACACACACACACATATATATATATATATATAATTTTCTCTAAGTAAAAATAAGATTATGATAAAACGAGATAAAAACTCACAACTCAGAGTTTCACGTTGTCAATCGTCTGATGATCTTGTATTCAACATGTCTCTCTTCTGTTAAATTCAACAGGGCAAATATGTACTCTTTTCGAGTCAAGTGACTATCACGTGGTTTACACTTCAAGTCACGTGGCTCAATCAGGCACCAAATTAGAAAATAAATAGATACTTCCATCATTCATTCCTTTTTACTATTAGATATTTCATACTTGAAAAATATTGTGAAATTGCTCTGGATTTTTGTTCGTAGAACATTGTAAAAATTTTAAGGATTAAAATCGCCTTTAGCATATATATATATATATATATATTTATATATATATATAACAATTTTATAGACTTTTTCATGCCATCTTTCAAGTATACGAGGGATGGTGAAGGAATAATGTCCGTTCTTTAATTAAGATAGATTTAACTGAAGCACACAAGCCATCCTAAATTGGACTCGTCTCATAATTTTAAATCCGGTCCTCAACACATTTCAAATCTAGTCCCTTCTTAATCGTTTGATTTGGTTTGGTTATTTGGTTTTATGGCATACCAGTCATTGTAGGTTATTTAATGCCAAATCCATTTTTGTACATGTAAAAACAGTTCTATTTCAAACAATTCAGTTTAGCATAAGTAGAGTTTAAATGTCAAAATAGCTCTATTACAAACAATTTAGCTTAGCAAAAGTACAGTTTAAATGTCAAACACTTCCATTTGACCCATAGATAAGACACTAGACAAACTGTTTCATTGTATCACAACTCTTCAGTGGGGGGGTAGATATGCGAGATGCTTCAAGCTGGGATCGAAACGCGGCTAACTTTACGTTATTCGAATATCTTACACTAGAGCCATCGTCATTCTCTACCCTTCTCAATTGTGATATTCCACCCTTAAATGATAACATGTATACCCACTTTATAGCCGTTTTCTTTGCTGCTTTCTTGACCGTGTGCAAGTTGCCTGCTTACTCTCACTGTCTTTGGAGAGTTGCTTCTTTTATTGATGTCTGAGAGTGTCTGATTTGGATTGTCTCATGGATGAAACAAAGCTGCCTTAAAATTGGCTGTAATGGTTTGTCTGATCTCTTTGCTGCTGTAAGATCTTCGATTGTTGTGTTACAAAAACAAAATGAGGCCTAATCAAAACTCAGAACAAGGCTTCTTTGAGCTAGCTTACATTTGAAGATGAATCATATTTTGCTAAATAACAATGCAATGCCGTATAACTACTACGAGAATTAAGCTCAGTAAGTGTAGCAATCTTTTCTTAATAAAGTTTTCCATCGATAGGAACGTGTGGAGTTGTGGGTTTTCGAAGAAAATTGGCGAAGACAAAGAGATATGAAGAGATGACGACGAATCCACATTATGAAAAAAAAACAAAGACAGACACTTGGCCACAGACCGCTCACTTTACTGTTGATATAACTTCCTTATGAACCGGTCTCAAAAACAGGAAGGCATAAAGTGGTTGTTTCGAATCGATCAAAGAAAGATCTATTGTTTGACAAATCGTATCCTATCCACCAATAAAGAGGGAAAGGTTTCGATAGTCGCGATATTTAAGTCATTGTTTATCACTCCGTCTGTACTTAACTGAATACCCCTTTTCAAAAGTTCCAAACTCTCGTTTGTGACCTTTTCTCGCACCTACCGCGAGGATTCTCATGATTGACCTTTTGTTGTCGGTCACATAGCCAGACATCAGTTTCACAAGTAGTAGAAGACAGCTGCTTCATTACAAACAAAATCTCTACAATCTTTGAAAGAAACGTTAGGAAATCCGTGGCTGCTATTCTTTACCTCTTGTAGCCATTGTCGGAAATACATGATGAAGCAATTGGAAATAGCCGATGCTCAGTCGATAAATTTGATGTATTTACCAAAGATAAATTGCTGTGGGGGGGTGCTTTAATACCGAAAATCTCATATAGGTATATGTGATGTAAGTAACAAAAGTTGAATTAATAGATTTTGTTTTATTAGCAAATATTCATCATCATCGAATCGTACTTGTCACCCACACTGGTGTATCTATGTGGAAGAGTCTCTGGATAACGTCGATTTTTTTTAGTCCCCGCTTCTCCAGCACTACCTGACATCTCTTATTCGTCTTACTTGGATGTTTTGTCAGTTGGGAGGCAAGTGGCCATACAGCTGCTGTTTCATGGAGTGCTACTTCCAGGATCTGTTCAAAACAACACACAGCATCATTTTGCAGACTTCACCGAGCTTTTTTTCTCTAAACGTTTCGTTAAAGTCCAGGTAGTGCAACCACACAGTAGTAATGAGAGCTACCGCTACATTTATTTTATCGGAGAGATCAGATTTACATAAATCGATAATCTATAGATAGTTGACCATGCCTTACCTTTGCATTTGTCGACGTCACTTTTAGTTGATGAGATATTGCTCCCAAGGTATGTGAACTGTTCTAACAATATGTGATTTTAATGTCTGAGGAATACTATATATATATATATATGTATAAATAGCACACACAAATACACACACACACACACACACACATGCATACATGGGAATTGCCAAATCGTTTTAAAATGATTTTTCTTCAATCAAGAAAGTGCTCAAATACTGTTCAGTAAAGCAGGATAAAGAATGAATAAATTATCTCACCTCCTCATGTCGGCTTCATCTCTAAAAATTTCATCTAATCAAATAAAATGCAGTCATCAGAGAGTACACACGAGTAAAAGAATGATTAATAAATAATGAAGCGCAGTTTCTTCCAAGCAGCGGTCGTGTCGATACTGCTGTATGGATGCACTACATGGACGCTAACTAAACATATGGAGAAAAAGCTTGACAGCAACTACACAAGAATGCTGCGAGCAATATTGAACAAGTCCTGGAGACAGCACCCCACAAAGCAGCAGCTGTACGGCCACCTACCACTCAGCACGAAAAATATCAAAATTAGACGAACCATACATGCGGGACACTGCTAGAAAAGTGGGGACGAACTCACAAGTGATTTACTCCTGTGGACCCCTTCACATGGACGTGCAAAGGCAGGACGACCAGCTCGAACATACATACAGCAGCTCTGTGCCAAAACGGGATGAAGCCTGAGGACCTGCCGGAAGCAATGGACGATAGGGAGGGGTGGCGAGGTAGGGTCAGGGATATCTGTGCTGATAGCACGACATGATGATGAGGATGAATATACCTCGCACGATACAGTACATGCAACTTTTATTAATGAAGTTGACATGGGACGGTGAGAAAACAACTTTGACTATATATATATATATATATGAGGGTCGTTCAACATGTTTTAAGCCTTACGCAGAAAGAAGAGCCACAGATGAACATTTTTGTGGCGGCTACACACTAGCCTTTCTTATAAAACGAGAAAAACTAATTCGGTTTTTGTTTTAATTGTTGTGCAGGCGAGGCCGATACAAAGGTGAGAAGTGTGAGGCTTAGAACTTTTGAACGAACCTCGTATATAGTTACATATATATATATATATATGTGTGTGTGTGTGTGTGTGTGTGTGTGTGTGTGTGCGTTCCATATCGCAGGTAAATATTTCATTATCTAACAATCTACACCCACACAAAAATGTGAGCACATAAAATTTTGTATGTGTGTGTATTTTGAGTGTATATGTGTGTGCCTCTCTCTCTCTCTCTCTCTCTCTCTATCTCTCTATTTATCTGTATGTGTGTGTGTGTGTGTGTGTGTGGTAAATCAGTGTCGAATAATTTTTTTCTGCCAATATAACTATTATATTCTCTCCCGGTTGATAAGAATACGCACGCACTCACCCCTGACTGTTAAACTCATTGAACAATTTTCTCCATTTCGCCTTTTATACTTAATTTCTTTTTCATAATTTTTGGGTTTTTTTTTTAATTTTATTTTTTCCAATTTTCGTGCAAGTTATTTATCGACATTGTTGAAAAACTTACCCCACTTAAGCTTTAGAATCTACGCCATTGTTATTTTAGTGCGGGAACTTCTCTTGTGTAATGGCAGCTTTTGTCACGAGTCTAATTCCCGCTCTCTAATGAGACGAATACTTCAGAACTCATTTTTAAATAAGCACATCTAAACACAAATGCCGTCTAGCATGTATATGTGTTTAAGTGTTCCTGCAATTGACACCATGTACTCTGTGTATATATATATAAATATATATGTGTGTGTGTGTGTGTGTACGTGCGCGTACTCTAGCAGAAATATCTTACGTTATATACTATTAGTAGTAGTAGTATACTATTATTAGTATTTGTATATTATTATTATTATTATTATTATTATTATTATCATTATTATCACGTTGTTCGGGATAATAATAATAATGATAATAATAGTATACTAAAGTACATTTTATTAGAAAAATATTTATTCTACAAGATCATGTCCTTTCGTCGGGACTCAGAATACGCTGACAGAGGAGTAAGATCCCCTGCAAAGGAGTAAGTTCTCTTCCCAAAAACATGCCTTGGATATAACAAATTGTATTTGATGGAGATACAGTTTTGGAGATGTGAATATTATGGAGTACCCTTTCATTGCCATTGCGCAAAGGTTCACTCTAAATTGGTTTAGTAGTAACTGTTCGGGTCCCATCTGTTTGTCAAATTTCTTTGAGAATCATTCGTATCTGATGGAAACGTTTGATGCCATTGTATGAAGAATTGATCCTTGAAGTCATAATTGTTTACTCGGGACTATTATTAGCTACTTAAAATCATATGAATTTGTGCAAACAAATGACTATTATTAAATGGAAATAATTATTTGAAACCTTATAATTATTTGTACTTGAAACCATACTGTTTATAAAATGTTTGTATTTGATAGAAATATTTGATAAAACTGTGAGCATAAAAACTTAAAAAAAGAACAAAAAAAAACAACACAAAAATGTAAATATAAAATCATATTTACCCAACCCCTCCGCACGGGCAGGATATGACACAAGGTCAATATTTTTAAGCGGAGTTTAACAGGTTTGAATTCAGAGTATTCCTTCTCCTAGACTAGTTGCCTCACCAAGTATGTCCTACTATTTACCCATAGCTGGAGGGAGAATAATAGGATTCATACCTTTCCCAAGGGTATTAGTGCTATGTGAAATGCAATCAGTCCAGGATTTGAACTCGTGTCGCCGTATCCAATTCCTGCGACGATAACCATTACACCACGGGCACCTCCCTTATACAAATATACAATGAACGCAATTCCCTAACCCCTAAGTATAAAATAACTCCAGGCTGGTTTAGGTCGTTTAGATTAAACAATCTATCAATTTAAAGAAGGTCTTTAGAATATTCTCCAAGAATTTTAAATGATCTCAAAAAATCAAACGAATAAATAAATGTTTAATTCGTCAATCCTAACATATTTAGCAGCATTCTTTCGTTAGACGTTTGAAAGAAGATGATATATCAAAAAAGTATCTTTCATCTTATCAAATATCATGACTTCTATAAGGCAATGATATATAATTAAGGTATTTCTTTTATCAATATTTTATTATTTAAAAAAAAAATAAAAATTTGGCATTGGCCTTTAATAAGACTTCCTTTTTTATTTATTTCCTTGATTGATATAGACTTCCGCGCCTGTGGATACCAGTTGTATTCATTTTCAGTTCAAATAAAACCTTTCAGATTATTTCTATTCCAAAAAGTTCCGAAACAAACTCCCCTGGCTTTCTTAGTGAATAAGACTTTCCTCTTGTGAATCGTGGGTGGGGTGATGTAATGGTTAAAGCGCTGGACTGAGGTAATCGTGGTTGGCGAGATCGAACTCCAGTCGCACTTTAACGTTCACTTTCGGACTAATGTCCCTTGGGAAAGGTAAGAACTCCCTTATCCCCCCCAGCTATGGGTTAAACAGTATTACTGCTGTAATTCTACGAGGATGGCTTTGGCATTAAATAACGCACAAAGGTTGACATGCCATTAAACGAAGAAACCAAATCTTGTTAGTCCTTTTACAGTCAAAAGGGTTATTGTTTTGTCTTTTATCAAACTCAGCTGTATTGTAAACAGTAAATCAAAATCTCCATTTTATGTATATATATATATATATGTATATATGTGTGTGTGTGTGTGTGTGTGTGTGTGTGTGTGTGTGTGTGTGTGTGTGTGTGTGTGTGTGTGTGTGTGTGAAAAATCTACTGGTTTCATGCTAAAAAAAACTGTTAAATATTGTGCTAAAAATTGGCTCAAGAAGCTGTAATTATTGTATCTGTATTTTGTATTTATTGACAAATCAGCGTTTATGCAGTTGTTTAAAGATAGTATTTTTTGTTATATAATTGCGGAAGGATCTTTTTCACATAAATATCTTTCCTTTACTCTCATACTCACATAAATATGTTTTCTTTGCTCTGATGAATACATAAAGATCTTTACTTTACTCTCATACTCACAGGAATATTTTTCTTTTATTCTCATACTCACATACAGATCTTTCCTTTACTCTCATACTCACAGGAATAACTTTTCTTTGTTCTCATACATACATAAAGATCTTTCAATTATTCTCATACTCACATAAAGATCTTTCCTTTACTCTCATACATACATAAAGATATTTCCTTTACTCTCATACTCATATAAAGATCTTTCCTTTACTCTCATACACATATAAAGATCTTTCCTTTACTCTCATATATACTCACATAAAGATCTTTCCTTTACTCTCATACTCACATACAGATCTTTCCTTTACTCTCCTATATACTCACATAAAAATCTTTCCTTTACTCTCATACATAAAGATCTTTCCTTTACTCTCATACTCACATAAAGATCTTTCCTTTAATCTCATATTCACATAAAGATCTTTCCTTTACTCTCATACTCACATACAGATCTTTCCTTTAGTCTCACACTCACATAAAGATCTTTCCTTTACTCTCATACTCACAAAAAGATCTTTCCTTTAGTCTCATACTCACATAAAGATCTTTCCTTTGCTCTTATACTCACATAAAGATCTTACCTTTACTCTCATATATACTCACATAAAGATCTTTCCTTTACTCTCATACTCACATACAGATCTTTCCTTTGCTCTCATATTCACATAAAGATCTTTCCTTTAATCTCATATTCACATAAAGATCTTTCCTTTACTCTCATACTCACATACAGATCTTTCCTTTAGTCTCACACTCACAAAAAGATCTTTCCTTTACTCTCATACTCACAAAAAGATCTTTCCTTTAGTCTCATACTCACATAAAGATCTTTCCTTTCCTCTTATACTCACATAAAGATCTTACCTTTACTCTCATATATACTCACACAAAGATCTTTCCTTTACTCTCATATTCACATAAAGATCTTTCCTTTACTCTCATTCTCACATACAGATCTTTCCTTTGCTCTCATATTCACATAAAGATCTTTCCTTGAGTCTCATACTCACATAAAGATCTTTCCTTTACTCTCATACTCGCATAAAGATCTTTCCTTTACTCTTATACTCACATAAAGACCTTTCCTTTACTCTCATACGCACATAAAGATCTTTACTTTACTCTCATACTCATATAAAGATCTTTCCTTTACTCTCATACTCATATAAAGATCTTTCCTTTACTCTCATACTCATATAAAGATCTTTCCTTTGCTCTCATATTCACATAAAGATCTTTCCTTTACTCTCATACTCATATAAAGATCTTTCCTTTACTCTCATACTCACATAAGAATCTTTCCTTTACTCTCCTATATACTCACATAAAGATCTTTCCTTTACTCTCATACTCACATAAATATCTTTCCTTTACTCTCATATTCACATAAAGATCTTTCTTTACTCTCATATATACTCACATAAGGATCCTTCCTTTCCTCTCATACTCACATAAAGATCTTTCCTTTACACTCATACTCACATAAAGATCTTTCCTTTACTCTCATACTCACATAAAAATCTTTCCTTTACTCTCATACATAAAGATTTTTCCTTTACTCTCATACTCACATAAAGATCTTTCGTTTACTCTCATACTCACATAAAGATATTTCCTTTGCTCTCATATATACTACAGAAAGATCTTCCTTTACTCTCATACATACGTAAAGATATTTCCTTTACTCTCATACTCATATAAAAATCATTCCTATACTCTCATGTTCACATACACATCTTTCCTTTACTCTCATACTCACATAAAGATCTTTCCTTTACTCATATACTCACATAAAGATCTTTCCTTTACTCTCATACTGACATACAGATCTTTCCTTTACTCTCATACTCACATAAAGATCTTTCCTTTACTCTCATACTTACATAAAGATCTTTCCTTTACTCTCATACTCACATGAATATTTTTCTTTTATTCTTATGCTCACATATAGATCTTTCCTTTACTCTCATACTCACATACAGATCTTTCCTTTATTCTCATATTCACATAAAGATCTTTCCTTTGCTCTCATACTCACATAAAGATCTTTCCTTTACTCTCATATATACTCACAAAAAGAGCTTTCCTTTACTCTTACACTCACATAAGGATCCTTCCTTTACTCTCATACTCACATAAAGATCTTTCCTACACTTTTATACTCATAAAAAGATCATTCATTTACTCTCATACTCATATAAAGATCTTTCCTTTACTCTCATACAAAAAGATCTTTCCTTTTCTCTCATACATACATAAAGATCTGTCCTTTACTCTCATACAAAAAGATGTTTCCTTTTCTCTCATACTTACATAAAGATCTTTCCTTTACTCTCATACAAATAGATCTTTCCTTTACTCTCATACTCACATAAACATCTTTCCTTTACTTTCATATATACTCACAAAAAGATATTTCCTTTACTCTCATACTCACATAATGATCTTTCCTTTACTCTTATAGTCACATAAAGATCCTTCCTTTAATCTCATACTCACATAAAGATCTTTCCTTTACTCACATACTGACATAAAGATCTTTCCTTTACTCTCATACTCACATACAGATCTTTCCTTTAGTCTCACACTCACATAAATATCTTTCCTTTACTCTCATACTCACATAAAGATACTTCCTTTGCTCTCATACTCACATAGAGATCTTTCCTTTACCCTCATACTCACATAAAGATCTTTCCTTTACTCTCATATTCACATAAAGATCTTTCTTTACTCTCATATATACTCACATAAAGATCTTTCCTTTACTCCTTTCCTCACATATAGATCTTTCCTTTACACTCATACTCACATAAAGATGTTTCCTTTACTCTCATACTCACATAAAGATCTTTCCTTAACTCTTATACTCACATAAAGATCATTCCTTTACTCTCATACTCACATAAAGATCTTTCCTTTACTCTCATACTCACATAAAGATCTTTCCTTTACTCTCATACTCACATAAAGATCTTTCCTTTACTCTCATACTCACATAAAGATCTTTCCTTTACTCTCATACTCACATAAAGATCTTTCCTTTACTCTCATACTCACATAAAGATCTTTCCTTTGCTCTTATACTCACATAAAGATCTTTCCTTTACTCTCATACTCACATAAAGATCTTTCCTTTACTCTCATACTCACATAAAGATCTTTCCTTTACTCTTATACTCACATAAAGATCTTTCCTTTACACTCATACTCACATAAAAATCTTTCCTTTACTCTCATACGTAAAGTTCTTTCCTTTACTCTCATACACACATAAAGATGTTTCCATTACTCTCATACTCACATAAAGATCTTTCTTTACTCTCATACTCACATAAAGATCTTTCCTTTACTCACATACTGACAAAAAAATCTTTCCTTTACTCTCATACTCACATGAACATCTTTCCTTTACTTTCATATATACTCACAAAAAGATATTTCCTTTACTCTCATACTCACATAAAGATCTTTCCATTACTCTTATAGTCACATAAAGATCCTTCCTTTACTCTCATACTCACATAAAGATCTTTCCTTTACTCACATACTGACATAAAGATCTTTCCTTTACTCTCATACTCACATAAAGATCTTTCCTTTACTCTCATACTCACATAAAGATCTTTCCTTTACTCTCATATTCACATAAAGATCTTTCTTTACTCTCATATATACTCACATAAAGATCTTTCCTTTACTCCTTTCCTCACATATAGATCTTTCCTTTACACTCATACTCACATAAAGATGTTTCCTTTACTCTCATACTCACATAAAGATCTTTCCTTAACTCTTATACTCACATAAAGATCTTTCCTTTACTGTCATACTCCTATAAAGATCCTTACTTTACTCTCATACTCACATAAAGATCTTTCCTTTACTCTCATACTCACATAAAGATCTTTCCTTTACTCTCATACTCACATAAAGATCTTTCCTTTGCTCTTATACTCACATAAAGATCTTTCCTTTACTCTCATACTCACATAAAAATCTTTCCTTTACTCTCATACTCACATAAAGATCTTTCCTTTACTCTTATACTCACATAAAGATCTTTCCTTTACACTCATACTCACATAAAAATCTTTCCTTTACTCTCATACGTAAAGTTCTTTCCTTTACTCTCATACACACATAAAGATGTTTCCATTACTCTCATACTCACATAAAGATCTTTCTTTACTCTCATACTCACATAAAGATCTTTCCTTTACTCACATACTGACAAAAAGATCTTTCCTTTACTCTCATACTCACATAAACATCTTTCCTTTACTTTCATATATACTCACAAAAAGATATTTCCTTTACTCTCATACTCACATAAAGATCTTTCCTTTACTCTTATAGTCACATAAAGATCCTTCCTTTACTCTCATACTCACCTAAAGATCTTTCCTTTACTCACATACTGACATAAAGATCTTTCCTTTACTCTCATACTCACATAAAGATCTTTCCTTTACTCTCATACTCACATAAAGATCTTTCCTTTACTCTCATATTCACATAAAGATCTTTCTTTACTCTCATATATACTCACATAAAGATCTTTCCTTTACTCTTTCCTCACATATAGATCTTTCCTTTACACTCATACTCACATAAAGATGTTTCCTTTACTCTCATACTCACATAAAGATCTTTCCTTAACTCTTATACTCACATAAAGATCTTTCCTTTACTGTCATACTCCTATAAAGATCCTTACTTTACTCTGATACTCACATAAAGATCTTTCCTTTACTCGCATACTCACATAAAGATCTTTCCTTTACTCTCATACTCACATAAAGATCTTTCCTTTACTCTCATACTCACATAAAGATCTTTCCTTTGCTCTTATACTCACATAAAGATCTTTCCTTTACTCTCATACTCACATAAAGATCTTTCCTTTACTCTCATACTCACATAAAGATCTTTCCTTTACTTTTATACTCACATAAAGATCTTTCCTTTACACTCATACTCACATAAAAATCTTTCTTTTACTCTCATACATAAAGATCTTTCCTTTACTCTCATACACACATAAAGATTTTTCCATTACTCTCATACTCACATAAAGATCTTTCCTTTACACTCATACTCACATAAAAATCTTTCTTTTACTCTCATACATAAAGATCTTTCCTTTACTCTCATACACACATAAAGATTTTTCCATTACTCTCATATTCACATAAAGATCTTCTTTAATCTCGTACTCACATAAAGATCTTTCCTTTACTCACATACTGACAAAAAGATCTTTCCTTTACTCGCATACTCACATAAACATCTTTCCTTTACTTTCATATATACTCACAAAAAGATATTTCCTTTACTCGCATACTCACATAAAGATCTTTCCTTTACTCTTATAGTCACATAAAGATCCTTCCTTTACTCTCATACTCACATAAAGATCTTTCCTTTACTCTCATACTCACATAAAGATCTTTCCTTTACTGTCATACTCCGATAAAGATCCTTACTTTACTCTCATACTCACATAAAGATCTTTCCTTTACTCTCATACTCACATAAAGATCTTTCCTTTACTCTCATACTCACATAAAGATCTTTCCTTTACTCTCATACTCACATAAAGATCTTTCCTTTGCTCTTATACTCACATAAAGATCTTTCCTTTACTCTCATACTCACATAAAGATCTTTCCTTTACTCTCATACTCACATAAAGATCTTTCCTTTACTCTTATACTCACATAAAGATCTTTCGTTTACTTTCATACTCACATAAAGATCCTTCTTTTGCTCTCATACTCACATAAAGATCTTTCCTTTACTGTCTTACTCACATAAAGATCTTTTCATTTTCTCTCATACTCACATAAAGATCTTTCCTTTACTTTTATACTCACATAAAGATCTTTCCTTTACTCTCATACTCACATAAAGATCTTTCCTTTAATCTAATCCTCACATAAAGATCTTTCCTTTAATCTCATACTCACATAAAGATCTTTCTTTTACTCTCATACTCACATAAAGATCTTTCCCTTACTCTCATACTCACATAAAGATCTTTCCTTTGCTCTCATAGTAACATAAAAATCTTTCCTTTACTCTTATACTCACATAAAGATCTTTCCTTTACTCTCATACTCACATAAAGATCCTTCCTTGGCTCTTATACTACATAAATATCTTTTCTTTGCTCTCATATATACTCACCTAAAGACCTTTCCTTTACTCACATACTCATATAAAAATCTTTCCTTTACTCTCATACTCACATAAAGATCTTTCCTTTACTCTCATACTCACATAAAGATCATTCCTTTACTCTCATACTCACATAAAGATCTTTCCTTTACTCTCATAATCACATACAGATCTTTCCTTTACTTTCATACTCACATAAAGATCTTTCCTTTACTCTCATACTCACATAAAGATCTTTCCTTTAATCTCATACTCACATAAAGATCTTTCCTTTACTCTCATACTCACATAAAGATCCTTCCTTGGCTCTCATACTCACATAAATATCTTTTCTTTGCTCTCATATATACTCACCTAAAGATCTTTCCTTTACTCTCATACTCATATAAAAATCTTTCATTTACTCTCATACTCACATAAAGATCTTTCCTTTACTCTCATACTCGCATAAAGATCATTCCTTTACTCTCATACTCACATTAAGATCTTTCCTTGGCTCTCATACTCACATAAATATCTTTTCTTTGCTCTCATATATACTCACCTAAAGATCTTTCCTTTACTCTCATACTCATATAAAAATCTTTCCCTTACTCTCATACTCACATAAAGATCTTTCCTTTACTCTCATACTCGCATAAAGATCATTCCTTTACTCTCATACTCACATAAAGATCTTTCCTTTACTTTCATACTCACATAAAGATCTTTCCTTTACTCTCATACTCACATAAAGATCTTTCCTTTACTCTCATACTCACATAAAGATCCTTCCTTGGCTCTCATACTCACATAAATATCTTTTCTTTGATCTCATATATACTCACCTAAAGATCTTTCCTTTACTCTCATACTCACATACAGATCTTTCCTTTACTCTCATACTCACATAAAGATCTTTCCTTTACTCTCATACTCACATAAACATCTTTCCTTTACGCTCATACTCACATAAACATCTTTCCTTTACTCTCATACTCACATAAAGATCTTTCCCTTACTCTCATACTCACATAAAGATCCTTCCTTTGCTCTCATACTCACATAAAGATCTTTCCTTTACTCTCATACTCGCATAAAGATCATTCCTTTACTCTCATACTCACATAAAGATCTTTCCTTGGCTCTCATACTCACATAAATATCTTTTCTTTGCTCTCATATATACTCACCTAAAGATCTTTCATTTACTCTCATACTCATATAAAAATCTTTCCTTTACTCTCATACTCACATAAAGATCATTCCTTTACTCTCATACTCACATAAAGATCTTTCCTTTACTCTCATACTCACATAAAAATCTTTCCTTTACTCTCATACTCACATAAAGATCATTCCTTTACTCTCATACTCACATAAAGATCATTCCTTTACTCTCATACTCACATAAAGATCTTTCCTTTACACTCATACTCACATAAAGATCTTTCCTTTACACTCATACTCTCATAAAGATCTTTCCTTTGCTCTCATACTCACATAAAGATCTTTCCTTTACACTTATACTCTCATAAAGATCTTTCCTTTGCTCTCATACTCACATAAACATCTTTCCTTTACTCTCATACTCACATAAACATCTTTCCTTTACTCTCATACTCACATAAAGATCTTTCCTTTACTCTCATACTCACATAAAGATCTTTCCCTTACTCTCATACTCACATAAAGATCCTTCCTTTGCTCCCATACTCACATAAAGATCTTTCCTTTACTCTCATACTCACATAAAGATCTTTCCTTTACTCTCATACTCACATAAAGATCTTTCCTTTATTCTCATACTCACATAAAGATCTTTCCTTTACTCTCATACTCACATAAAGATCTTTCCTTTGCTCTCATACTCACATAAAGATCTTTCCTTTACTCTCATACTCACATAAACATCTTTCCTTTACTCTCATACTCACATAAACATCTTTCCTTTACTCTCATACTCACATAAACATCTTTCCTTTACTCTCATACTCACATAAAGATCTTTCCTTTAGTCACACACTCACATAAATATCTTTCCTTTGCTCTCATACTCACATAAAGATCTTTCCTTTACTCTCATACTCACATAAAGATCTTTCCTTTACTCTCATACTCACATAAACATCTTTCCTTTACTCTCATACTCACATAAACATCTTTCCTTTACTCTCATACTCACATAAAGATCTTTCCTTTACTCTCATACTCACATAAATATCTTTCCTTTACTCTCATACTCACATAAAGATCTTTCCTTTGCTCTCATACTCACATAAAGATCTTTCCTTTACTCTCATACTCACATAAACATCTTTCCTTTACTCTCATACTCACATAAACATCTTTCCTTTACTCTCATACTCACATAAACATCTTTCCTTTACTCTCATACTCACATAAAGATCTTTCCTTTAGTCTCACACTCACATAAATATCTTTCCTTTGCTCTCATACTCACATAAAGATCTTTCCTTTACTCTCATACTCACATAAAGATCTTTCCTTTGCTCTCATACTCACATAAAGATCTTTCCTTTACTCTCATACTCACATAAAGATCTTTCCTTTACTCTCATACTCACATAAAGATCTTTCCTTTACTCTCATACTCACATAAAGATCTTTCCTTTACTCTCATACTCACATAAAGATCTTTCCTTTACTCTCATACTCACATAAAGATCTTTCCTTTCCTCTCATACTCACATAAAGATCCTTCCTTGGCTCTCATACTCACATAAATATCTTTTCTTTGCTCTCATATATACTCACCTAAAGATCTTTCCTTTACTCTCATACTCATATAAAAATCTTTCATTTACTCTCATACTCACATAAAGATCTTTCCTTTACTCTCCTACTCGCATAAAGATCATTCCTTTACTCTCATACTCACATAAAGATCTTTCCTTTACTCTCATACTCACATAAAGATCTTTCCTTTACTCTCATACTCACATAAAGATCTTTCCTTTACTCTCATACTCACATAAAGATCCTTCCTTGGCTCTCATACTCACATAAATATCTTTTCTTTGCTCTCATATATACTCACCTAAAGATCTTTCCTTTACTCTCATACTCATATAAAAATCTTTCCCTTACTCTCATACTCACATAAAGATCTTTCCTTTACTCTCATACTCACATAAAGATCTTTCCTTTGCTCTTATACTCACATAAAGATCTTTCCTTTACTCTCATACTCACCTAAAGATCTTTCCTTTACTCTCATACTCATATAAAAATCTTTCATTTACTCTCATACTCACATAAAGATCTTTCCTTTACTCTCCTACTCGCATAAAGATCATTCCTTTACTCTCATACTCACATAAAGATCTTTCATTTACTCTCATACTCACATAAAGATCTTTCCTTTACTCTCATACTCGCATAAAGATCATTCCTTTACTCTCATACTCACATTAAGATCTGTCCTTGGCTCTCATACTCACATAAATATCTTTTCTTTGCTCTCATATATACTCACCTAAAGATCTTTCCTTTACTCTCATACTCATATAAAAATCTTTCCCTTACTCTCATACTCACATAAAGATCTTTCCTTTACTCTCATACTCGCATAAAGATCATTCCTTTACTCTCATACTCACATAAAGATCTTTCCTTTACTTTCATACTCACATAAAGATCTTTCCTTTACTCTCATACTCACATAAAGATCTTTCCTTTACTCTCATACTCACATAAAGATCCTTCCTTGGCTCTCATACTCACATAAATATCTTTTCTTTGATCTCATATATACTCACCTAAAGATCTTTCCTTTACTCTCATACTCACATACAGATCTTTCCTTTACTCTCATACTCACATAAAGATCTTTCCTTTACTCTCATACTCACATAAACATCTTTCCTTTACGCTCATACTCACATAAACATCTTTCCTTTACTCTCATACTCACATAAAGATCTTTCCCTTACTCTCATACTCACATAAAGATCCTTCCTTTGCTCTCATACTCACATAAAGATCTTTCCTTTACTCTCATACTCGCATAAAGATCATTCCTTTACTCTCATACTCACATAAAGATCTTTCCTTGGCTCTCATACTCACATAAATATCTTTTCTTTGCTCTCATATATACTCACCTAAAGATCTTTCATTTACTCTCATACTCATATAAAAATCTTTCCTTTACTCTCATACTCACATAAAGATCATTCCTTTACTCTCATACTCACATAAAGATCTTTCCTTTACTCTCATACTCACATAAAAATCTTTCCTTTACTCTCATACTCACATAAAGATCATTCCTTTACTCTCATACTCACATAAAGATCATTCCTTTACTCTCATACTCACATAAAGATCTTTCCTTTACACTCATACTCACATAAAGATCTTTCCTTTACACTCATACTCTCATAAAGATCTTTCCTTTGCTCTCATACTCACATAAAGATCTTTCCTTTACACTTATACTCTCATAAAGATCTTTCCTTTGCTCTCATACTCACATAAACATCTTTCCTTTACTCTCATACTCACATAAACATCTTTCCTTTACTCTCATACTCACATAAAGATCTTTCCTTTACTCTCATACTCACATAAAGATCTTTCCCTTACTCTCATACTCACATAAAGATCCTTCCTTTGCTCCCATACTCACATAAAGATCTTTCCTTTACTCTCATACTCACATAAAGATCTTTCCTTTACTCTCATACTCACATAAAGATCTTTCCTTTATTCTCATACTCACATAAAGATCTTTCCTTTACTCTCATACTCACATAAAGATCTTTCCTTTGCTCTCATACTCACATAAAGATCTTTCCTTTACTCTCATACTCACATAAACATCTTTCCTTTACTCTCATACTCACATAAACATCTTTCCTTTACTCTCATACTCACATAAACATCTTTCCTTTACTCTCATACTCACATAAAGATCTTTCCTTTAGTCACACACTCACATAAATATCTTTCCTTTGCTCTCATACTCACATAAAGATCTTTCCTTTACTCTCATACTCACATAAAGATCTTTCCTTTACTCTCATACTCACATAAACATCTTTCCTTTACTCTCATACTCACATAAACATCTTTCCTTTACTCTCATACTCACATAAAGATCTTTCCTTTACTCTCATACTCACATAAATATCTTTCCTTTACTCTCATACTCACATAAAGATCTTTCCTTTGCTCTCATACTCACATAAAGATCTTTCCTTTACTCTCATACTCACATAAACATCTTTCCTTTACTCTCATACTCACATAAACATCTTTCCTTTACTCTCATACTCACATAAACATCTTTCCTTTACTCTCATACTCACATAAAGATCTTTCCTTTAGTCTCACACTCACATAAATATCTTTCCTTTGCTCTCATACTCACATAAAGATCTTTCCTTTACTCTCATACTCACATAAAGATCTTTCCTTTGCTCTCATACTCACATAAAGATCTTTCCTTTACTCTCATACTCACATAAAGATCTTTCCTTTACTCTCATACTCACATAAAGATCTTTCCTTTACTCTCATACTCACATAAAGATCTTTCCTTTACTCTCATACTCACATAAAGATCTTTCCTTTACTCTCATACTCACATAAAGATCTTTCCTTTCCTCTCATACTCACATAAAGATCCTTCCTTGGCTCTCATACTCACATAAATATCTTTTCTTTGCTCTCATATATACTCACCTAAAGATCTTTCCTTTACTCTCATACTCATATAAAAATCTTTCATTTACTCTCATACTCACATAAAGATCTTTCCTTTACTCTCCTACTCGCATAAAGATCATTCCTTTACTCTCATACTCACATAAAGATCTTTCCTTTACTCTCATACTCACATAAAGATCTTTCCTTTACTCTCATACTCACATAAAGATCTTTCCTTTACTCTCATACTCACATAAAGATCCTTCCTTGGCTCTCATACTCACATAAATATCTTTTCATTGCTCTCATATATACTCACCTAAAGATCTTTCCTTTACTCTCATACTCACATACAGATCTTTCCTTTACTCTCATACTCACATAAAGATCTTTCCTTTACTCTCATACTCACATAAAGATTTTTCCTTTACGCTCATACTCACATAAACATCTTTCCTTTACTCTCATACTCACATAAAGATCTTTCCCTTACTCTCATACTCACATAAAGATCCTTCCTTTGCTCTCATACTCACATAAAGATCTTTCCTTTACTCTCATACTCGCATAAAGATCATTCCTTTACTCTCATACTCACATAAAGATCTTTCCTTGGCTCTCATACTCACATAAATATCTTTTCTTTGCTCTCATATATACTCACCTAAAGATCTTTCCTTTACTCTCATACTCATATAAAAATCTTTCCTTTACTCTCATACTCACATAAAGATCTTTCCTTTACTCTCATACTTACATAAAGATCATTCCTTTACTCTCATACTCACATAAAGATCTTTCCTTTACTCTCATACTCACATAAAAATCTTTCCTTTACTCTCATACTCACATAAAGATCATTCCTTTACTCTCATACTCACATAAAGATCATTCCTTTACTCTCATACTCACATAGAGATCTTTCCTTTACACTCATACTCACATAAAGATCTTTCCTTTACACTCATACTCTCATAAAGATCTTTCCTTTGCTCTCATACTCACATAAAGATCTTTCCTTTACACTCATACTCTCATAAAGATCTTTCCTTTGCTCTCATACTCACATAAACATCTTTCCTTTACTCTCATACTCACATAAAGATCTTTCCTTTACTCTCATACTCACATAAAGATCTTTCCTTTACTCTCATTCTCACATAAAGATCTTTCCTTTACTCTCATACTCACATAAAGATCTTTCCTTTACTCTCATACTCACATAAAGATCTTTCCATTACTCTCATACTCACATAAAGATCTTTCCTTTACTCTCATACTCACATAAAGATCTTTCCTTTACTCTCATACTCACATAAAGATCTTTCCTTTACTCTCATACTCACATAAAGATCTTTCCTTTACTCTCATACTCACATAAACATCTTTCCTTTACTCTCATACTCACATAAAGATCTTTCCTTTACTCTCATACTCACATAAAGATCATTCCTTTACTCTCATACTCACATAAAGATCTTTCCTTTACTCTCATACTCACATAAAGATCTTTCATTTACTCTCATACTCACATAAAGATCTTTCCTTTACTCTCATACTCACATAAAGATCTTTCCTTTACTCTCATACTCACATAAAGATCTTTCCTTTACTCTCATACTCACATAAAGATCCTTCCTTTACTCTGATACTCACATAAAGATCTTTCCTTTACTCTCATACTCACATAAAGATCCTTCCTTTACTCTCATACTCACATAAAGATCTTTCCTTTACTCTCATACTCACATAAAGATCTTTCCTTTACTCTCATACTCACATAAAGATCTTTCCTTTACTCTCATACTCACATAAAGATCTTTCCTTTACTCTCATACTCACATAAAGATCTTTCCTTTACTCTCATACTCACATAAAGATCTTTCCTTTACTCTCATACTCACATAAAGATCTTTCCTTTACTCTCATACTCACATAAAGATCTTTCCTTTACTCTCATACTCACAGATAGATCCTTCCTTTACTCTCATACTCACATAAAGATCTTTCCTTTACTCTCATACTCACATAAAGATCTTTCCTTTACTCTCATACTCACATAAAGATCTTTCCTTTACTCTCATACTCACATAAAGATCTTTCCTTTACTCTCATACTCACATAAAGATCTTTCCTTTACTCTCATACTCACATAAAGATCTTTCCTTTACTCTCATACTCACATAAAGATCTTTCCTTTACTCTCATACTCACATAAAGATCTTTCCTTTACTCTCATACTCACATAAAGATCTTTCCTTTACTCTCATACTCACATAAAGATCTTTCCTTTACTCTCATACTCACATAAAGATCCTTCCTTTACTCTCATACTCACATAAAGATCTTTCCTTTACTCTCATACTCACATAAAGATCTTTCCTTTACTCTCATACTCACATAAAGATCTTTCCTTTACTCTCATACTCACATAAAGATCTTTCCTTTACTCTCATACTCACATAAAGATCTTTCCTTTACTCTCATACTCACATAAAGATCCTTCCTTTACTCTCATACTCACATAAAGATCTTTCCTTTACTCTCATACTCACATAAAGATCTTTCCTTTACTCTGATACTCACATAAAGATCTTTCCTTTACTCTCATACTCACATAAAGATCTTTCCTTTACTCTCATACTCACATAAAGATCTTTCCTTTACTCTCATACTCACATAAAGATCTTTCCTTTACTCTCATACTCACATAAAGATCTTTCCTTTACTCTCATACTCACATAAAGATCTTTCCTTTACTCTCATACTCACATAAAGATCCTTCCTTTACTCTCATACTCACATAAAGATCTTTCCTTTACTCTCATACTCACATAAAGATCTTTCCTTTACTCTCATACTCACATAAAGATCTTTCCTTTACTCTCATACTCACATAAAGATCTTTCCTTTACTCTCATACTCACATAAAGATCTTTCCTTTACTCTCATACTCACATAAAGATCTTTCCTTTACTCTCATACTCACATAAAGATCCTTCCTTTACTCTCATACTCACATAAAGATCCTTCCTTTACTCTCATACTCACATAAAGATCTTTCCTTTACTCTCATACTCACATAAAGATCTTTCCTTTACTCTCATACTCACATAAAGATCTTTCCTTTACTCTCATACTCACATAAAGATCTTTCCTTTACTCTCATACTCACATAAAGATCTTTCCTTTACTCTCATACTCACATAAAGATCTTTCCTTTACTCTCATACTCACATAAAGATCTTTCCTTTACTCTCATACTCACATAAAGATCTTTCCTTTACTCTCATACTCACATAAAGATCTTTCCTTTACTCTCATACTGACATAAAGATCTTTCCTTTACTCTCATACTCACATAAAGATCTTTCCTTTACTCTCATACTCACATAAAGATCTTTCCTTTACTCTCATACTCACATAAAGATCTTTCCTTTACTCTCATACTCACATAAATATCTTTCCTTTACTCTCATACTCACATAAAGATCTTTCCTTTACTCTCATACTCACATAAAGATCTTTCCTTTACTCTCATACTCACATAAAGATCTTTCCTTTACTCTCATACTCACATAAAGATCTTTCCTTTACTCTCATACTCACATAAAGATCTTTCCTTTACTCTCATACTCACATAAAGATCTTTCCTTTACTCTCATACTCACATAAAGATCTTTCCTTTACTCTCATACTCACATAAAGATCTTTCCTTTACTCTCATACTCACATACAGATCTTTCCTTTACTCTCATACTCACATAAAGATCTTTCCTTTACTCTCATACTCACATAAAGATCTTTCCTTTACTCTCATACTCACATAAAGATCTTTCCTTTACTCTCATACTCAAATACAGATCTTTCCTTTACTCTCATACTCACATAAAGATCTTTCCTTTACTCTCATACTCACATAAATATCTTTCCTTTACTCTCATACTCACATAAAGATCTTTCCTTTACTCTCATACTCACATAAAGATCTTTCCTTTACTCTCATACTCACATAAAGATCTTTCCTTTACTCTCATACTCACATAAAGATCTTTCCTTTACTCTCATACTCACATAAAGATCTTTCCTTTACTCTCATACTCACATAAAGATCTTTCCTTTACTCTCATACTCACATAAAGATCTTTCCTTTACTCTCATACTCACATAAAGATCTTTCCTTTACTCTCATACTCACATAAAGATCTTTCCTTTACTCTCATACTCACATAAAGATCTTTCCTTTACTCTCATACTCACATAAAGATCTTTCCTTTACTCTCATACTCACATAAAGATCTTTCCTTTACTCTCATACTCACATAAAGATCTTTCCTTTACTCTCATACTCACATAAAGATCTTTCCTTTACTCTCATACTCACATAAAGATCATTCCTTTACTCTCATACTCACATAAAGATCTTTCCTTTACTCTCATACTCACATAAAGATCTTTCCTTTACTCTCATACTCACATAAAGATCTTTCCTTTACTCTCATACTCACATAAAGATCTTTCCTTTACTCTCATACTCACATAAAGATCTTTCCTTTACTCTCATACTCACATAAAGATCTTTCCTTTACTTTTATACTCACATAAATATCTTTCCTTTACTCTCATACTCACATAAAGATCTTTCCTTTACTCTCATACTCACATAAAGATCTTTCCTTTACTCTCATACTCACATAAAGATCTTTCCTTTACTCTCATACTCACATAAAGATCTTTCCTTTACTCTCATACTCACATAAAGATCTTTCCTTTACTCTCATACTCACATAAAGATCTTTCCTTTACTCTCATACTCACATAAAGATCTTTCCTTTACTCTCATACTCACATAAATATCTTTCCTTTACTCTCATACTCACATAAAGATCTTTCCTTTACTCTCATACTCACATACAGATCTTTCCTTTACTCTCATACTCACATAAAGATCTTTCCTTTACTCTCATACTCACATAAAGATCTTTCCTTTACTCTCATACTCATATAAAGATCTTTCCTTTACTCTCATACTCACATAAAGATCTTTCCTTTACTCTCATACTCACATAAAGATCTTTCCTTTACTCTCATACTCACATAAATATCTTTCCTTTACTCTCATACTCACATAAGGATCTTTCCTTTACTCTCATACTCACATAAAGATCTTTCCTTTACTCTCATACTCACATAAAGATCTTTCCTTTACTCTCATACTCACATAAAGATCTTTCCTTTACTCTCATACTCACATAAAGATCTTTCCTTTACTCTCATACTCACATAAAGATCTTTCCTTTACTCTCATACTCACATAAAGATCTTTCCTTTACTCTCATACTCACATAAAGATCTTTCCTTTATTCTCATACTCACATAAAGATCTTTCCTTTACTCTCATACTCACATAAAGATCTTTCCTTTACTCTCATACTCACATAAAGATCTTTCCTTTACTCTCATACTCACATAAAGATCTTTCCTTTACTCTCATACTCACATAAAGATCTTTCATTTACTCTCATACTCACATAAAGATCTTTCCTTTACTCTCATACTCACATAAAGATCTTTCCTTTACTCTCATACTCACATAAAGATCTTTCCTTTACTCTCATACTCACATAAAGATCTTTCCTTCACTTTTATACTCATAAAAAGATCTTTACTTTACTCTCATACTCACATAAAGATCTTTCCTTTACTCTCATACTCACATAAAGATCTTTCCTTTACTCTCATACTCACATAAAGTTCCTTCCTTTACTCTCATACTCACATAAAGATCTTTCCTTCACTTTTATACTCATAAAAAGATCATTCCTTTACTCTCATACTCACATAAAGATCATTCCTTTACTCTCATACTCACATAAAGATCTTTCCTTTACTCTCATACTCACATAAAGATCTTTCCTTTACTCTCATACTCACATAAAGATCTTTCCTTTACTCTCATACTCACATAAAGATCTTTCCTTTACTCTCATACTCACATAAAGATCTTTCCTTTACTCTCATACTCACATAAAGATCTTTCCTTTACTCTCATACTCACATAAAGTTCCTTCCTTTATTCTCATACTCACATAAAGATCTTTCCTTCACTTTTATACTCATAAAAAGATCTTTCCTTTACTCTCATACTCACATAAAGATCATTCCTTTACTCTCATACTCACATAAAGATCTTTCCTTTACTCTCATACTCACATAAAGATCTTTCCTTTACTCTCATACTCACATAAAGATCTTTCCTTTACTCTCATACTCACATAAAGATCTTTCCTTTACTCTCATACTCACATAAAGATCTTTCCTTTACTCTCATACTCACATAAAGATCTTTCCTTTACTCTCATACTCACATAAAGATCTTTCCTTTACTCTCATACTCACATAAAGATCTTTCCTTTACTCTCATACTCACATAAAGATCTTTCCTTTACTCTCATACTCACATAAAGATCTTTCCTTTACTCTCATACTCACATAAAGATCTTTCCTTTACTCTCATATTCACATAAAGATCCTTCCTTTACTCTCATACTCACATAAAGATCTTTCCCTTACTCTCATACTCACATAAAGATCTTTCCTTTACTCTCATACTCACATAAAGATCTTTCCTTTACTCTCATACTCACATAAAGATCTTTCCTTTACTCTCATACTCACATAAAGATCTTTCCTTTACTCTCATACTCACATAAAGATCTTTCCTTTACTCTCTTACTCACATAAAGATCTTTCCTTTACTCTCATACTCACATAAAGATCTTTCCTTTACTCTCATACTCACATAAAGATTTTTCCTTTACTCTCAAACTCACATAAAGATCTTTCCTTTACTCTCATACTCACATAAAGAACTTTCCTTTACTCTCATACTCACATAAAGTTCCTTCCTTTACTCTCATACTCACATAAAGATCTTTCCTTCACTTTTATACTCATAAAAAGATCATTCCTTTACTCTCATACTCACATAAAGATCATTCCTTTACTCTCATACTCACATAAAGATCTTTCCTTTACTCTCATACTCACATAAAGATCTTTCCTTTACTCTCATACTCACATAAAGATCTTTCCTTTACTCTCATACTCACATAAAGATCTTTCCTTTACTCTCATACTCACATAAAGATCTTTCCTTTACTCTCATACTCACATAAAGATCTTTCCTTTACTCTCATACTCACATAAAGATCTTTCCTTTACTCTCATACTCACATAAAGATCTTTCCTTTACTCTCATACTCACATAAAGATCTTTCCTTTACTCTCATACTCACATAAAGATCTTTCCTTTACTCTCATACTCACATAAAGATCTTTCCTTTACTCTCATACTCACATAAAGATCTTTCCTTTACTCTCATACTCACATAAAGATCTTTCCTTTACTCTCATACTCACATAAAGATCTTTCCTTTACTCTCATACTCACATAAAGTTCTTTCCTTTACTCTCATACTCACATAAAGTTCCTTCCTTTACTCTCATACTCACATAAAGATCTTTCCTTCACTTTTATACTCATAAAAAGATCATTCCTTTACTCTCATACTCACATAAAGATCCTTCCTTTACTCTCATACTCACATAAAGATCTTTCCTTTACTCTCATACTCACATAAAGATCCTTCCTTTGCTCTCATACTCACATAAAGATCTTTCCTTTACTCTCATACTCACATAAAGATCTTTCCTTTACTCTCATACTCACATAAAGATCTTTCCTTTACTCTCATACTCACATAAAGATTTTTCCTTTACTCTCATACTCACATAAAGATCTTTCCTTCACTTTTATACTCATAAATGATCTTTAATTTACTCTCATACTCACATAAAGATCTTTACTTTACTCTCATACTCACATAAAGATCTTTCCTTTACTCTCATACTCACATAAAGATCTTTCCTTTACTCTCATACTCACATAAAGATCTTTCCTTTACTCTTACTCACATAAAGATCTTTCCTTTACTCTCATACTCACATAAAGATCTTTCCTTTACTCTCATATTCACATAAAGATCCTTCCTTTACTCTCATACTCACATAAAGATCTTTCCCTTACTCTCATACTCACATAAAGATCTTTCCTTTACTCTCATACTCACATAAAGATCTTTCCTTTACTCTCAAACTCACATAAAGATCTTTCCTTTACTCTCATACTCACATAAAGATCTTTCCTTTACTCTCATACTCACATAAAGATCTTTCCTTTACTCTCATACTCACATAAAGATCTTTCCCCTACTCTCATACTCACATAAAAATCTTTCCTTTACTCTCATACTCACATAAAGATCTTTCCTTTACTCTCATACTCACATAAAGATCTTTCCTTTACTCTCATACTCACATAAAGATCTTTCCTTCACTTTTATACTCATAAAAAGATCTTTACTTTACTCTCATACTCACATAAAGATCTTTCATTTACTCTCATACTCACATAAAGATCTTTCCTTTACTCTCATACTCACATAAAGTTCCTTCCTTTACTCTCATACTCACATAAAGATCTTTCCTTCACTTTTATACTCATAAAAAGAGCATTCCTTTACTCTCATACTCACATAAAGATCATTCCTTTACTCTCATACTCACATAAAGATCTTTCCTTTACTCTCATACTCACATAAAGATCTTTCCTTTACTCTCATACTCACATAAAGATCTTTCCTTTACTCTCATACTCACATAAAGATCTTTCCTTTACTCTCATACTCACATAAAGATCTTTCCTTTACTCTCATACTCACATAAAGATCTTTCCTTTACTCTCATACTCACATAAAGATCTTTCCTTTACTCTCATACTCACATAAAGATCTTTCCATCACTTTTATACTCATAAAAAGATCTTTACTTTACTCTCATACTCACATAAAGATCTTTCCTTTACTCTCATACTCACATAAAGATCTTTCCTTTACTCTCATACTCACATAAAGTTCCTTCCTTTACTCTCATACTCACATAAAGATCTTTCCTTTACTTTTATACTCATCAAAAGATCATTCCTTTACTCTCATACTCACATAAAGATCATTCCTTTACTCTCATACTCACATAAAGATCTTTCCTTTACTCTCATACTCACATAAAGATCTTTCCTTTACTCTCATACTCACATAAAGATCTTTCCTTTACTCTCATACTCACATAAAGATCTTTCCTTTACTCTCATACTCACATAAAGATCTTTCCTTTACTCTCATACTCACATAAAGATCTTTCCTTTACTCTCATACTCACATAAAGATCTTTCCTTTACTCTCATACTCACATAAAGATCTTTCCTTTACTCTCATACTCACATAAAGATCTTTCCTTTACTCTCATACTCACATAAAGATCTTTCCTTTACTCTCATACTCACATAAAGATCTTTCCTTTACTCTCATACTCACATAAAGATCTTTCCTTTACTCTCATACTCACATAAAGATCTTTCCTTTACTCTCATACTCACATAAAGTTCTTTCCTTTACTCTCATACTCACATAAAGTTCCTTCCTTTACTCTCATACTCACATAAAGATCTTTCCTTCACTTTTATACTCATAAAAAGATCATTCCTTTACTCTCATACTCACATAAAGATCCTTCCTTTACTCTCATACTCACATAAAGATCTTTCCTTTACTCTCATACTCACATAAAGATCCTTCCTTTGCTCTCATACTCACATAAAGATCTTTCCTTTACTCTCATACTCACATAAAGATCTTTCCTTTACTCTCATACTCACATAAAGATCTTTCCTTTACTCTCATACTCACATAAAGATTATTCCTTTACTCTCATACTCACATAAAGATCTTTCCTTCACTTTTATACTCATAAATGATCTTTACTTTACTCTCATACTCACATAAAGATCTTTCCTTTACTCTCATACTCACATAAAGATCTTTCCTTTACTCTCATACTCACATAAAGATCTTTCCTTTACTCTCATACTCACATAAAGATCTTTCCTTTACTCTCATACTCACATAAAGATCTTTCCTTTACTCTTACTCACATAAAGATCTTTCCTTTACTCTCATACTCACATAAAGATCTTTCCTTTACTCTCATATTCACATAAAGATCCTTCCTTTACTCTCATACTCACATAAAGATCTTTCCCTTACTCTCATACTCACATAAAGATCTTTCCTTTACTCTCATACTCACATAAAGATCTTTCCTTTACTCTCAAACTCACATAAAGATCTTTCCTTTACTCTCATACTCACATAAAGATCTTTCCTTTACTCTCATACTCACATAAAGATCTTTCCTTTACTCTCATACTCACATAAAGATCTTTCCCCTACTCTCATACTCACATAAAGATTTTTCCTTTACTCTCATACTCACATAAAGATCTTTCCTTTACTCTCATACTCACATAAAGATCTTTCCTTTACTCTCATACTCACATAAAGATCTTTCCTTCACTTTTATACTCATAAAAAGATCTTTACTTTACTCTCATACTCACATAAAGATCTTTCATTTACTCTCATACTCACATAAAGATCTTTCCTTTACTCTCATACTCACATAAAGTTCCTTCCTTTACTCTCATACTCACATAAAGATCTTTCCTTCACTTTTATACTCATAAAAAGATCATTCCTTTACTCTCATACTCACATAAAGATCTTTCCTTTACTCTCATACTCACATAAAGATCTTTCCTTTACTCTCATACTCACATAAAGATTTTTCCTTTACTCTCATACTCACATAAAGATCTTTCCTTCACTTTTATACTCATAAATGATCTTTACTTTACTCTCATACTCACATAAAGATCTTTCCTTTACTCTCATACTCACATAAAGATCTTTCCTTTACTCTCATACTCACATAAAGATCTTTCCTTTACTCTCATACTCACATAAAGATCTTTCCTTTACTCTCATACTCACATAAAGATCTTTCCTTTACTCTTACTCACATAAAGATCTTTCCTTTACTCTCATACTCACATAAAGATCTTTCCTTTACTCTCATATTCACATAAAGATCCTTCCTTTACTCTCATACTCACATAAAGATCTTTCCCTTACTCTCATACTCACATAAAGATCTTTCCTTTACTCTCATACTCACATAAAGATCTTTCCTTTACTCTCAAACTCACATAAAGATCTTTCCTTTACTCTCATACTCACATAAAGATCTTTCCTTTACTCTCATACTCACATAAAGATCTTTCCTTTACTCTCATACTCACATAAAGATCTTTCCCCTACTCTCATACTCACATAAAGATCTTTCCTTTACTCTCATACTCACATAAAGATCTTTCCTTTACTCTCATACTCACATAAAGATCTTTCCTTTACTCTCATACTCACATAAAGATCTTTCCTTCACTTTTATACTCATAAAAAGATCTTTACTTTACTCTCATACTCACATAAAGATCTTTCATTTACTCTCATACTCACATAAAGATCTTTCCTTTACTCTCATACTCACATAAAGTTCCTTCCTTTACTCTCATACTCACATAAAGATCTTTCCTTCACTTTTATACTCATAAAAAGATCATTCCTTTATTCTCATACTCACATAAAGATCATTCCTTTACTCTCATGCTCACATAAAGATCTTTCCTTTACTCTCATACTCACATAAAGATCTTTCCTTTACTCTCATACTCACATAAAGATCTTTCCTTTACTCTCATACTCACATAAAGATCTTTCCTTTACTCTCATACTCACATAAAGATCTTTCCTTTACTCTCATACTCACATAAAGATCTTTCCTTTACTCTCATACTCACATAAAGATCTTTCCTTTACTCTCATACTCACATAAAGATCTTTCCTTCACTTTTATACTCATAAAAAGATCTTTACTTTACTCTCATACTCACATAAAGATCTTTCCTTTACTCTCATACTCACATAAAGATCTTTCCTTTACTCTCATACTCACATAAAGTTCCTTCCTTTACTCTCATACTCACATAAAGATCTTTCCTTTACTTTTATACTCATCAAAAGATCATTCCTTTACTCTCATACTCACATAAAGATCATTCCTTTACTCTCATACTCACATAAAGATCTTTCCTTTACTCTCATACTCACATAAAGATCTTTCCTTTACTCTCATACTCACATAAAGATCTTTCCTTTACTCTCATACTCACATAAAGATCTTTCCTTTACTCTCATACTCACATAAAGATCTTTCCTTTACTCTCATACTCACATAAAGATCTTTCCTTTACTCTCATATTCACATAAAGATCTTTCCTTTACTCTCATACTCACATAAAGATCTTTCCTTTACTCTCATACTCACATAAAGATCTTTCCTTTACTGTCATACTCACATAAAGATCTTTCCCTTACTCTCATACTCACATAAAGATCTTTCCTTTACTCTCATACTCACATAAAGTTCCTTCCTTTACTCTCATTCTCACATAAAGATCTTTCCTTCACTTTTATACTCATAAAAAGATCATTCCTTTACTCTCATACTCACACAAAGATCATTCCTTTACTCTCATACTCACATAAAGATCTTTCCTTTACTCTCATACTCACATAAAGATCTTTCCTTTACTCTCATACTCACATAAAGATCTTTCCTTTACTCTCATACTCACATAAAGATCTTTCCTTTACTCTCATACTCACATAAAGATCTTTCCTTTACTCTCATACTCACATAAAGATCTTTCCTTTACTCTCATACTCACATAAAGATCTTTCCTTTACTCTCATACTCATATAAAGATCTTTCCTTTACTCTCATACTCACATAAAGATCTTTCCTTCACTTTTATACTCATAAATGATCTTTACTTTACTCTCATACTCACATAAAGATCTTTCCTTTACTCTCATACTCACATAAAGTTCCTTCCTTTACTCTCATACTCACATAAAGATCTTTCCTTCACTTTTATACTCATAAAAAGATCATTCCTTTACTCTCATACTCACATAAAGATCCTTCCTTTACTCTCATACTCACATAAAGATCTTTCCTTTACTCTCATACTCACATAAAGATCCTTCCTTTGCTCTCATACTCACATAAAGATCTTTCCTTTACTCTCATAACCACATAAAGATCTTTCCTTTACTCTCATACTCACATAAAGATCTTTCCTTTACTCTCATACTCACATAAAGATCTTTCCTTTACTCTCATACTCACATAAAGATCCTTCCTTTGCTCTCATACTCACATAAAGATCTTTCCTTTACTTTCATACTCACATAAAGATCTTTCCTTTACTCTCATACTCACATAAAGATCCTTCCTTTGCTCTCATACTCACATAAGGATCTTTCCTTTGCTCTCATACTCACATAAAGATCCTTTCTTTACTCTCATACTCACATAAAGATCTTTCCTTTACTCTCATACTCACATAAAGATCCTTCCTTTGCTCTCATACTCACATAAAGATCTTTCCTTTACTCTCATACTCACATAAAGATCTTTCCTTTACTCTCATACTCACATAAAGATCTTTCCTTTACTCTCATACTCACATAAAGATCCTTCCTTTACTCTCATACTCACATAAAGATCTTTCCTTTACTCTCATACTCACATAAAGATCCTTCCTTTGCTCTCATACTCACATAAAGATCTTTCCTTTACTCTCATACTCACATAAAGATCTTTCCTTTACTCTCATACTCACATAAAGATCTTTCCTTTACTCTCATACTCACATAAAGATCTTTCCTTTACTCTCATACTCACATAAAGATCTTTACTTTACTCTCATACTCACATAAAGATCTTTCCTTTACTCTCATACTCACATAAAGATCTTTCCTTTACTCTCATACTCACATAAAAATCTTTCCTTTACTCTCATACTCACATAAAGATCTTTCCTTCACTTTTATACTCATAAAAAGATCTTTACTTTACTCTCATACTCACATAAAGATCTTTCCTTTACTCTCATACTCACATAAAGATCTTTCCTTTACTCTCATACTCACATAAAGTTCCTTCCTTTACTCTCATACTCACATAAAGATCTTTCCTTCACTTTTATACTCATAAAAAGATCTTTACTTTACTCTCATACTCACATAAAGATCATTCCTTTACTCTCATACTCACATAAAGATCTTTCCTTTACTCTCATACTCACATAAAGATCTTTCCTTTACTCTCATACTCACATAAAGATCTTTCCTTTACTCTCATACTCACATAAAGATCATTCCTTTACTCTCATACTCACATAAAGATCTTTCCTTTACTCTCATACTCACATAAAGATCTTTCCTTTACTCTCATACTCACATAAAGATCTTTCCTTTACTCTCATACTCACATAAAGATCTTTCCTTTACTCTCATACTCACATAAAGATCTTTCCTTTACTCTCATACTCACATAAAGATCTTTCCTTTACTCTCATACTCACATAAAGATCTTTCCTTTACTCTCATACTCACATAAAGTTCCTTCCTTTACTCTCATACTCACATAAAGATCTTTCCTTCACTTTTATACTCATAAAAAGATCTTTACTTTACTCTCATACTCACATAAAGATCTTTCCTTTACTCTCATACTCACATAAAGATCTTTCCTTTACTCTCATACTCAGATAAAGATCTTTCCTTTACTCTCATACTCACATAAAGATCTTTCCTTTACTCTCATACTCACATAAAGATCTTTCCTTTACTCTCATACTCACATAAATATCTTTCCTTTACTCTCATACTCACATAAAGATCTTTCCTTTACTCTCATACTCACATAAAGATCTTTCCTTTACTCTCATACTCACATAAAGATCTTTCCTTCACTTTTATACTCATAAAAAGATCTTTACTTTACTCTCATACTCACATAAAGATCTTTCCTTTACTCTCATACTCACATAAAGATCTTTCCTTTACTCTCATACTCACATAAAGTTCCTTCCTTTACTCTCATACTCACATAAAGATCTTTCCTTCACTTTTATACTCATAAAAAGATCATTCCTTTACTCTCATACTCACATAAAGATCATTCCTTTACTCTCATACTCACATAAAGATCTTTCCTTTACTCTCATACTCACATAAAGATCTTTCCTTTACTCTCATACTCACATAAAGATCTTTCCTTTACTCTCATACTCACATAAAGATCTTTCCTTTACTCTCATACTCACATAAAGATCTTTCCTTTACTCTCATACTCACATAAAGATCTTTCATTTACTCTCATACTCACATAAAGATCTTTCCTTTACTCTCATACTCACATAAAGATCTTTCCTTTACTCTCATACTCACATAAAGATCTTTCCTTTACTCTCATACTCACATAAAGATCTTTCCTTTACTCTCATACTCGCATAAAGTTCCTTCCTTTACTCTCATACTCACATAAAGATCTTTCCTTCACTTTTATACTCATAAAAAGATCATTCCTTTACTCTCATACTCACATAAAGATCATTCCTTTACTCTCATACTCACATAAAGATCTTTCCTTTACTCTCATACTCACATAAAGATCTTTCCTTTACTCTCATACTCACATAAAGATCTTTCCTTTACTCTCATACTCACATAAAGATCTTTCCTTTACTCTCATACTCACATAAAGATCTTTCCTTTACTCTCATACTCACATAAAGATCTTTTCTTTACTCTCATACTCACATAAAGATCTTTCCTTCACTTTTATACTCATAAAAAGATCTTTACTTTACTCTCATACTCACATAAAGATCTTTCCTTTACTCTCATACTCACATAAAGATCTTTCCTTTACTCTCATACTCACATAAAGATCTTTCCTTTACTCTCATACTCACATAAAGATCTTTCCTTTACTCTCATACTCACATAAAGTTCCTTCCTTTACTCTCATTCTCACATAAAGATCTTTCCTTCACTTTTATACTCATAAAAAGATCATTCCTTTACTCTCCTACTCACATAAAGATCATTCCTTTACTCTCATACTCACATAAAGATCTTTCCTTTACTCTCATACTCACATAAAGATCTTTCCTTTACTCTCATACTCACATAAAGATCTTTCCTTTTCTCTCATACTCACATAAAGATCCTTCCTTTGCTCTCATACTCACATAAAGATCTTTCCTTTACTCTCATACTCACATAAAGATCTCTCCTTTACTCTCATACTCACATAAAGATCTTTCCTTTACTCTCATACTCACATAAAGATCTTTCCTTTACTCTCATACTCACATAAAGATCTTTCCTTCACTTTTATACTCATAAATGATCTTTACTTTACTCTCATACTCACATAAAGATCTTTCCTTTACTCTCATACTCACATAAAGATCTTTCCTTTACTCTCATACTCACATAAAGTTCCTTCCTTTACTCTCATACTCACATAAAGATCTTTCATTCACTTTTATACTCATAAAAAGATCATTCCTTTACTCTCATACTCACATAAAGATCTTTCCTTTACTCTCATACTCACATAAAGATCTTTCCTTCACTTTTATACTCATAAATGATCTTTACTTTACTCTCATACTCACATAAAGATCTTTCCTTTACTCTCATACTCACATAAAGATCTTTCCTTTACTCTCATACTCACATAAAGTTCCTTCCTTTACTCTCATACTCACATAAAGATCTTTCATTCACTTTTATACTCATAAAAAGATCATTCCTTTACTCTCATACTCACATAAAGATCCTTCCTTTACTCTCATACTCACATAAAGATCTTTTCTTTACTCTCATACTCACATAAAGATCCTTCCTTTGCTCTCATACTCACATAAAGATCTTTCCTTTACTCTCATACTCACATAAAGATCTTTCCTTTACTCTCATACTCACATAAAGATCTTTTCTTTACTCTCATACTCACATAAAGATCTTTCCTTTACTCTCATACTCACATAAAGATCTTTCCTTTACTCTCATACTCACATAAAGATCCTTCCTTTGCTCTCATACTCACATAAAGATCCTTCCTTTACTCTCATACTCACATAAAGATCTTTCCTTTACTCTCATACTCACATAAAGATCCTTCCTTTGCTCTCATACTCACATAAAGATCTTTCCTTTACTCTCATACTCACATAAAGATCTTTCCTTTACTCTCATACTCACATAAAGATCCTTCCTTTGCTCTCATACTCACATAAAGATCTTTCCTTTACTCTCATACTCACATAAAGATCCTTCCTTTACTCTCATACTCACATAAAGATCTTTCCTTTACTCTCATACTCACATAAAGATCCTTCCTTTGCTCTCATACTCACATAAAGATCTTTCCTTTACTCTCATACTCACATAAAGATCTTTCCTTTACTCTCATACTCACATAAAGATCTTTCCTTTACTCTCATACTCACATGAAGATCTTTCCTTTACTCTCATACTCACATAAAGATCTTTCCTTTACTCTCATACTCACATAAAGATCTTTCCTTTACTCTCATACTCACATAAAGATCTTTCCTTTACTCTCATACTCACATAAAGATCTTTCCTTTACTCTCATAGTCACATAAAGATCTTTCCTTTACTCTCATACTCACATAAAGATCTTTCCTTTACTCTCATACTCACATAAAGATCTTTCCTTTACTCTCATACTCACATAAAGATCCTTCCTTTACTCTCATACTCACATAAAGATCTTTCCTTTACTCTCATACTCACATAAAGATCTTTCCTTTACTCTCATACTCACATAAAGATCCTTCCTTTGCTCTCATACTCACATAAAGATCTTTCCTTTACTCTCATACTCACATAAAGATCCTTCCTTTACTCTCATACTCACATAAAGATCTTTCCTTTACTCTCATACTCACATAAAGATCCTTCCTTTGCTCTCATACTCACATAAAGATCTTTCCTTTACTCTCATACTCACATAAAGATCTTTCCTTTACTCTCATACTCACATAAAGATCTTTCCTTTACTCTCATACTCACATAAAGATCTTTCCTTTACTCTCATACTCACATAAAGATCTTTCCTTTACTCTCATACTCACATAAAGATCTTTCCTTTACTCTCATACTCACATAAAGATCCTTCCTTTGCTCTCATACTCACATAAAGATCTTTCCTTTACTCTCATACTCACATAAAGATCTTTCCTTTACTCTCATACTCACATAAAGATCTTTCCTTTACTCTCATACTCACATAAAGATCTTTCCTTTACTCTCATACTCACATAAAGATCTTTCCTTTACTCTCATACTCACATAAAGATCTTTCCTTTACTCTCATACTCACATAAAGATCCTTCCTTTGCTCTCATACTCACATAAAGATCTTTCCTTTACTCTCATACTCACATAAAGATCTTTCCTTTACTCTCATACTCACATAAAGATCTTTCCTTTACTCTCATACTCACATAAAGTTCCTTCCTTTACTCTCATACTCACATAAAGATCTTTCATTCACTTTTATACTCATAAAAAGATCATTCCTTTACTCTCATACTCACATAAAGATCCTTCCTTTACTCTCATACTCACATAAAGATCTTTCCTTTACTCTCATACTCACATAAAGATCCTTCCTTTGCTCTCATACTCACATAAAGATCTTTCCTTTACTCTCATACTCACATAAAGATCTTTCCTTTACTCTCATACTCACATAAAGATCTTTTCTTTACTCTCATACTCACATAAAGATCTTTCCTTTACTCTCATACTCACATAAAGATCTTTCCTTTACTCTCATACTCACATAAAGATCCTTCCTTTGCTCTCATACTCACATAAAGATCCTTCCTTTACTCTCATACTCACATAAAGATCTTTCCTTTACTCTCATACTCACATAAAGATCCTTCCTTTGCTCTCATACTCACATAAAGATCTTTCCTTTACTCTCATACTCACATAAAGATCTTTCCTTTACTCTCATACTCACATAAAGATCTTTCCTTTACTCTCATACTCACATAAAGATCTTTCCTTTACTCTCATACTCACATAAAGATCTTTCCTTTACTCTCATACTCACATAAAGATCTTTCCTTTACTCTCATACTCACATAAAGATCCTTCCTTTGCTCTCATACTCACATAAAGATCTTTCCTTTACTCTCATACTCACATAAAGATCCTTCCTTTACTCTCATACTCACATAAAGATCTTTCCTTTACTCTCATACTCACATAAAGATCTTTCCTTTACTCTCATACTCACATAAAGATCTTTCCTTTACTCTTATACTCACATAAAGATCTTTCCTTTACTCTCATACTCACATAAAGATCCTTCCTTTGCTCTCATACTCACATAAAGATCTTTCCTTTACTCTCATACTCACATAAAGATCTTTCCTTTACTCTCATACTCACATAAAGATCTTTCCTTTACTCTCATACTCACATAAAGATCTTTCCTTTACTCTCATACTCACATAAAGATCTTTCCTTTACTCTCATACTCACATAAAGATCTTTCCTTTACTCTCATACTCACATAAAGATCCTTCCTTTGCTCTCATACTCACATAAAGATCTTTCCTTTACTCTCATACTCACATAAAGATCCTTCCTTTACTCTCATACTCACATAAAGATCATTCCTTTACTCTCATACTCACATAAAGATCTTTCCTTTACTCTCATACTCACATAAAGATCTTTCCTTTACTCTTATACTCACATAAAGATCTTTCCTTTACTCTCATACTCACATAAAGATCCTTCCTTTGCTCTCATACTCACATAAAGATCTTTCCTTTACTCTCATACTCACATAAAGATCTTTCCTTTACTCTCATACTCACATAAAGATCTTTCCTTTACTCTCATACTCACATAAAGATCTTTCCTTTACTCTCATACTCACATAAAGATCTTTCCTTTACTCTCATACTCACATAAAGATCTTTCCTTTACTCTCATACTCACATAAAGATCCTTCCTTTACTCTCATACTCACATAAAGATCTTTCCTTTACTCTCATACTCACATAAAGATCTTTCCTTTACTCTCATACTCACATAAAGATCTTTCCTTTACTCTCATACTCACATAAAGATCTTTCCTTTACTCTCATACTCACATAAAGATCTTTCCTTTACTCTCATACTCACATAAAGATCCTTCCTTTGCTCTCATACTCACATAAAGATCTTTCCTTTACTTTTATACATAAAAAGATTTTTTACAAACACCCAAAATATTTTTACTTTTTTCAGACAATGAAAAAAGCTACATTAAATGCATTAATTTTTCTTACAATAAAAAACTTTTTAACTTTTTAACTTTGTTTTTCAAAAAGTTTTTCACTCAAGTTAAAGAAATAAATCTGTTCAATTTGTAATTCGCTGTTTTATTCAATCTTTTACACTCTTTTCTACTACATATACATTCACCTGGAAGGGAGTGCATATGTTTGAGTGTGTGTGTGTGTGTGTGTGTGTGTGTGTCTGTGTGTGTGTGTGTGTGTGTGTTTGTGTGTGTGTCTGTGTGTGTGTGTGTATTATTGTGCAAGCGTGTGTGAGTATATATGTGTGAATGATTGTACATGTGTGTATTAGTGAATGTTTGGGGAGAGCATGTGTGTGAGTGTTTAAGTGTATTAGAGGGTGAGTGTGTGTAAATGTGTATATGTATATGTGTGTGTATTAGTGTGTGTAAATATGTATGTGCATGAATGTATGTGTATGAGTGTGTGTGTGTGTGTGTGTATTAGCGTTTAAATGTGTGTGAATGTATATCAGTGTATGAGTGTGTATGTATTTGTGAGTATATCTGCGTGTGTCTTTGTGTATATGTGTGTGATTTTATTTTTCCTTTCCGGGTTTCCAATGGAAGAGGAAAGGGCCAGCAGAGTGTCCGAGAAAGATTAAGGACAAATTTGGACTCCTTTAAAGATTCCACGTTCAGATTTTGTATTCAGATTTTGTATTCAGATTTTTCCTTCTCCAAGATCGGTTGCACTCGCAAGAGAATCCAAACTGCCTGACCATTTTATTTACAGCTGAGAGAAAGTGATACATGCTTTTCCCGAAGATGAAGTGAAACAGACGTGTCCAGAAATTGAATTGAGTTTATTTTCTTCAATGATAATCATTATCTTTCACACACACCTTTATATATATATATATATATATATATATAGTTTATGGTTATCACTAGCTCACTTGGTGATTTAATGGTTGACCAAATTTTGTAGAATTATTAAATAGTGCTCAATGTCAATGATAGAGATTTTATACACAGAGGAATATATATATATATATATATATATATATATATATATATATATATATATATTTCATGGTAGAGTCTGTGACCCTGGGTTTCATACTTTACGAATTGAATACGTAAAGTATGAAACCTAGGGCCACAGACACCACCACATATATATATATATATATATATATATATATATATATATATATATATATAGTATAATTAAATGGAGACTCAAACTCGGTTAAGCCGTCATAATAAATTTATTTCGGCAGAGAATATTGTTGCTATATTCTCCGTCTCGTCAGATGACTCTTTTTACATTGGGAATGATTTTATTTGAGAATAAAAAGAGAATTCTTATAAATCTCCAGGAGTGCTCAATGTATGATGATTAATATATAAATTGATAAATTTCAAACAGAACCAATGACATTACATTCGATTTTGAAATCAACTTCTAGCCCATATCTTTTTGTTCCCCCCTCTTTCTTGCTTTCTTTCTTTATTTATTTATCTAAACGAGTAAAAATCCATTGAAAGAATATTCTTATAATTTTTTTCTCTCCTTTGTGAGATGGCTATCTGAAGAGGTTGGTTTCTTATATGGAATGGCGAGCTGAAATAAATTCATAATAGCCAAATAACAGTCTGTTGATTTTTTTCAATTATATATATATATATATATATGTGTGTGTGTGTGTGTGTGTGTGTGTGTGTGTGTGTGTGTGTGTGTGTGTGTGTGTGTGTGTGTGTGCATAATTACTAACATCGGTTCTATGGCCACTTATCTCCCATCTCACAAACCATCCAAATAAGACAAATAAAGACGAGTAGAGCACTTCTGGAAAAATAAGGATGACCCCAAAAGCGACCTCCTCTAATCGACTATTACACGAGGTGACACAGGGTTAATCGACCAGCAAGAACTTGCATACATTATCTCTGTGCGAATTCTAAATGCAGTCTGGATGCTCTACCAGAAGTCATGGATGACAGGGACGGATGTAGCCTTTTAACCGGAAACAGATTAGTTTCATACCCAGGACACCTTTTTGGATCTTACTAATAAACATATCTTAAGCCCCGCCGACTGTATGAAAAAAGACTCACACTTCCGGGTCGATAATTGTGGCAAATGTCGAATATAAGCAAAATTGTTATTTCATTAAAACCATGGAAACCTTAGCATGTTAAGTTCTTGCCCACTGACAATGTATTTTATATGATGCTCTAGAAATAAAGCCTTGTGCCTATCTTGGCTACGTCTAACAAATACATATCCATCTGAGAATGACCTTTTCATTGTTCGGGATATAATGTCTGATATTCTAAAATATGAAATAACATTTTATGGGAAGTTCTTACCAGACATTTCAATTCTCCATAATGAATAATCCTTTATGAAATATGGGTTGCCTCAAGCTTTTCCAAGCGAAAAAGCAAGCACTTAAATTATGTATTCATATATAACAAACTCTCTCTCTCTCTCTCTCTCTCTCTCTCTCTCTCTCTCTCTCTCTCTCTCTCTCTGAATATATATATATATATATATGTTGAAAAAGAGAAAATGTGAAAGAATTAGAGGAAATACATGTACTTACGCATTCACAAGTACTCATCAATGCATATCTTTGTAGGTGTGAGTGAATCAATCTAATCACACACACACACACACACACACACACACACATATATATATATATATATATATATATAAATATATGTGTGTGTGTGTGTGTGTTGACATAAAGAAGAATAGAGAATAGTTTTTTTTTGGTGGGGCGGTTAATGACATATCTACCTTCGTGGGTTATTTCAATGCCAAAGCCACTCTTAGAGAAACACAGCAGTGATATTATTTAAACCATAGGTGTGGAAATAAAGAGGTCCATCTCTTCCCAAGGGTATTAGTTCGAAACTCGCTTACTTCTTGGCCAAAGTCCAGTTCTTTAGCCATTACGCAACGGGGTAAGTGAGAATAAAAGAATACAGTCAAAATTATTTTACAGTTACGTAAGCAGGCACGCACACACTTACACACACACACACACACATATATATATATATATTTATATATTTATATATATATATATATGTATGTATGAATGAATGTATAGAGTCTCTCTGGTGTAGTGGCTCACATTGTAGAAAGCGAATTTGAACTCCAGTCTCTCAATTACGTTCCCTTTAAAACTAATACCCTTGAGAAAGGTATGAGCACCCTTATCCCCCAGCTATGTGTTCAATCGTGTCATTATTGTTCTTCAACGTTTTGGTATTAAATGACCCACAAAAATTTGATATACCGCTAAGAAAAGAACCCCAACTAACTAAATGTCTAAACTGTATATACGTTGACAGAGAGAGGAGAATGAAAGAATTTCATTAAAATCATTTTACAAACCCATAAGACCATAAAAAATATACGCATTTTTCTTATATACGTTTATATGTCTTTGCATATTTCCTGATTGTAATGCCACTCATTTTAGCACATTTAACAACATTCCACACAGGAAAAAATGTTTCCTATTTGAATATGTCTAAAAATCAGTTATGAGCAAACTACTTTTCACCTAGCACTTCAGAGCTTTTCATTGAAAATTTTTTTATATCAAAAAGAAACAATCAACTTTTGCCTATTTCTAAATCCGATGCTAATGTCTATTGTCTTCGGCTGTAAAAATGGTTGATGTACCTTCAACGAAAAATTACATTGAATTTTTTTTAGTAGTGCGGTCCACCTGATGCCGGTCCGCTTTTCGAAAACAGGCTGTTCATGCCTTTTGTAAAGGTTCATTCCTTGTATAAATCCATAAACAATATTGCATAAAAGTCATCGATCTTCTTACGGCAGGTGTTCAATGAAACACTGTATACCTGTACGAAGGAAGCGAGTCTAAAAGTGTCATCAGTTGTTTTCGCGGAAAAATTATAAATGCAAGTGGAATGTCTGTCACATTTTGCTGTACAAACTTAACATGGAATCAAACACTAACCGACAACAGTTTAATTACTAATTGAATGTTTTGATTGTCATGGTGGTACCTATTAATCCCTAAGTCCTGGGTATGACAGTAGACTACATCTGAGGTTGAGGCTCCAGTTTTGGAGATCTGTGGAGTGTGAAGTCACCCCTTCATTGCCACTACTCCTAAGTCCACTCTGATTCTGAGTGGTAGTACCTGTTACGGTCCCATCCGTTGGGGTCAAAAATATCTGTCAAAAAAGTATTCGTATTTGACCATGTGCAAAAAAAAAAATCCAAAGAAACAGCTACAGAAAAATATAAATATTTATGTACCATAAAAGTGACTCCCTAATCTCTTGGCATAAAATAACCCAAGACGGGTTGAAATGCCTTGAAAATCAATCAATCTTTCATTGTTAAACCCTGTCTGAGTTTGATTAGGGAAAAAATAACAAGAGATTTCAAATATTGTGGCTTCTTAACGGCAAAATACTTATAATGACCAAGAATGCGGGTTGTATTTTAACAGTTGGGCTAAAAACACAATAACAAAAAAAGAAAGAAAAACACATAAAAAAAATGAAGCACTTCATGAAGAGTACGAGAAAAAAGCAAAAGTTTGACTGAAAGCGTTTCTACTTCTTGATTTGTTGAGAGTTACCATTTGCTGGTTGAATCCGGTGGTGAGCCTCCAGTTTCGAAAATCGGGAGTTTGTGGTATTACTCACTTCGTTGCTATTACTCTCGGATCCACTCTAACACGGAAAGGTGATACTTATTCAGTTTCCATTTATGGTTCAAATATATCAGTTTAGAATAATGTTTAAAATGATTATTAATTTCATTAATTCATTGATTCTTAAAAGATCGATATTGCAAGTAATTATGAAGTGTTTACCTGTTTAAAATGACTGGGAAGATACGTTCTTATACCTGATCTAATTCGAGACTGTAATTATTCAACTGACTTCTGTACAAAATGACCCATCAACGTTTGACATGCCGAAAACCAACCAACCTAGCCTAATGGCCTGGATACATGTCTCTACGATATTACTTTACCATATTTTCTTTTACTCTCTTTTAATGTTAATACCAAAATCATGTTTCAGTTGTAATCATAAATGAAGTTGTGACAAAGCAACAGAAATTGCTATTTTAATGTGTACATAGTAGACACAAAACAAAGATGAGAAAAGACATTTGATATTTTACATGAGTTGTGTTAAAAAATCATCGAAACTGACGCATCACTTTTGAAGATCGAAATAAACAATGAATGAAACGTTATTTTCATTCTAAATAGTCACTTTGGTATTGACCACACATATTCTAGCGAGTTTTCTTTTCGGAGAGGCACCTCCGAAATTCCTGATTTGATATAGAGTAAAGTTGCACTGTCTTATTCTTAATCCCAGCCACATCCTCAAATCTTACTCTTGGGATGAATTTTCAATTTAGGAAATAAAAAAGGTCGCGCGGCGCTAAGTCTGGTAAATAAGGGGGTTACAGCACTTGCACATAATTGTGTTTCAACAACATCTGCCGTTTCAACATGTTTTGGGAAAGACGTATTTTTGACAACTGTCGAAACTTCATAACTTCTTTTTATTTTATAAATTATTCATTTTTATTCAAATTTTAGAAAGTAAAAAAGTTTCAGATTTGTTACTTTTGACCCCACTTTCTATTTGACTATGAATGTTGACATTTCTAACAAGATTTGATATTTCCGCTTAGCTGTTGTACTTTGTGTCTATTGTTCATCACTGACAGAGGAGTGGACACTCACTTCTCAAATCAGACAAACTTTTAAGTAATGATTTTAAACTAAATATTGATCCACTTCACTAGATAGCGTATCAGTTTTTACTCACAAAAAGTGATATATATTTATTTCATAGAGGATATTATTGTTTCACTACTCACACGTAGATCCTGTGTAATCATTTTTGAGTGAAGGTAATTGATAGATGTGTATGTATCTAGTTCTTGTCGAGAATTCCAGCAAAGGTAACATAATAATGAACTTTAGAAAAGACTAAAGAATAAACAAATTAATATACTTGAACTCTATATTTGTAATGAGTTAGTCAATAAATCAGTGTGTATTTACCAAATCACTCTAACGTGGGCAGAAAGTGACAAACGTTCTATTTCTAAACAGATTGGTTTGTTAGTTTGTTGGGTTTTATGGCATGTCAACGCTCGTAGGTTATTTAACGCCAAATCCATTTTTATACAAATAGTCGGTTCTATTTAAAACAATTCAGTTTAGCATGAGTACACAGTTTAATTGTCAAAAACATTTCTATTTCAAACTATTAAAGCAGTTATATACAACACTTCAGTTTAGTGTAAGTACAGTTTCAATGTCAAAAACAGTTCAATTTTAAACAATTCAGTTTTGCATAAGTACGCAGTTTAAATGTAAGTGTGGTTTAATTGTCAAAAATATTTCCATTTCAAGCTATTCAGTTTAATCAAACAATTCAGTTTAGCATAAGTATGCCGTTAGTTCTATTTAACCCACAGATAGGACCCATATGATGGTGCTACCACTCCGGGCCAAAGTGGACCTGGGAGCAATGGCAATGAAGGGGTACTCGGCAATCGCCAAAGCTCTAGCATTACTGGAACCTCACCATCAGATTGTTTAGTGTCATATCCAGGACACACGTTGGGGGTGGGGTCTTACCCCTCTGCAGAGGTGCAGTCGGTGTATTCTACAGCCCCAACCGACTGGGCAATTTCTAAACAGAGTACAACGGGTTTTAATTCAGAGTTAAAGAACTCGGCCCTATTATTTACCCATAGTTGAAGTAAGAGGAGATGGATTTTTGCTTTTCCTGAGAGTATTAACGTGAACTGAAACCCAAACTGCCTCCTCCGGTTGTTGAACTTGCATCACTGATTTCATTTCTTACGACGATAACCGTTACGCTAGGAGTGCGATAAGTAAATGTGGATTTGATTTAATATCTTCGGCAATCTCGTGAGCTTAGATTAATAAATATATTCAAATGCAATGTATCTACACAGGAAACAGTTATTTTTTTAAAAAAAGCAACAATAACCTCGTGAATTTATATGGTATAAGAAAAGTCACAGAGAATTTGGTAGCATTTAGCTGCATAAAATTTTCCGGGGAATCCAAAGACGCTTTTTGTTCTTATCGATAGAAATAAATGTTACTGGTCAGAAAACTATTAATCAAATTCAATTGATAATGAAATAAAATAAAAGACTTCCAAAACAAGAGAAAATAATTGGTTACTTGGGATATAAGCGAGCAGGATTTATTCCAGATACATTGATATACTTCAAACGTATAAAAAAGATCGAGAATGTTTATGAAGCGTTGGGCAAAATTGGGTGGGAGGAATAAATAAATAAATAAACAAAACAGAGAAATACAAGATGGAAAAGTGAGTTGGGGAGTTCAAATAAAAACGAAAAGAGAGAGCAACAATTGTCCGAGAAAAGAAGGAAAAAGAAAAAAAAATGTGGAAGAAGAACAAGAGATAGGAAAAAATAGAAAAAAAATCTTATGCAAAATCAACAATAAGAGTGTTTAATGAGAAGGAAGAAGAAATGACTGATGGAAAATAACTTACCTTTTCCTCTTTTATATTTTCCTTTCTTTCTTTCCCCCAATCTTTAGTTTATTTATGTTTGATTTGCCTTTTCAATGTACAAGTTTTCAAAAATAGCTTTGCGTGCTACAATTTCTTTTCCACCATCAGACAGTAATCACCATCGCCCGGAGATTTCCCGCCACTGTTCGCATTTTTGACTAAACACATTAACAAAAATTTAGCCTTCTGCCTATTTTTTTTTTTTTCTTATGATTCCAGGATTCAACGTTTTTTTTTTCCTTTGTCCTTTTTCTTCTTTCTTTTATCGATTTCCTTTTTCTTTTCTTTTTACCATTTTATTTCTTCGATTTTAATTTCTCTTTTTTTTTCTTTTTTCTTTTTTTTTTCCTCTTATGTAGTATTTATATTTTTCCTGTTTCTCAGTCCGACCTCATTTTTATTTTCTTCTTTTAGCTTTTCCTTCTCACTTTTATCTCTTTTCATTGTCACTGGAGATTAAGTGTCGGCAAGTCTTCCGAAATATCCAGCACTTTCCTGAGTATTCATACAGACTCCAATAATGCCATGTCTCGAATAACGATTCCTTCCATCTCTTATTAAAGTGGATCTTAATTTAAGAAGGAAAATTAAGCGCACCTTGACATCCATTAATAGTGAGAAGTCTTTTATGAGAACTGAAATATACTTTTAGCAGAACGAATAATTTAGGTCGCATGTCACATTGGAAGCGCTCATAGAGTAACGTTTATCGTCCTGCTAAGTTGACTCGGCTATCCAAGTTCAAATTTTAAACGAGACTTCACTTCACATAGTGCTAATATTCTTGGGAAAGGTATGAATCCAAACTATTCACCCTCCACCTATGAGTAAACAGGACAGATTGGATTTTTGATCTTGTTATGGCAACTGGTCTAGCAGAAGGGAAATTTTGAATTCAAATCACAACTGGAGAGGGATGGACTCTACCAGGTTATTCCTGCCCATAACAAACTACATGAGTTGTGCCCCCATTACCAAACCAGGTTACAGAATAAGTCTTTTATCATATCTCACAAACGATATAATGCAAAGTTTTTATTTTTTCAATTAGAATTATTTAAAAGTAAAAAAGATATTGTATCCGCTGTTTTTCCCAGATCTTAATAATGATAAAAGGTTTGATGAAAATCGCTTGATGCCAATGGACAATATTCACTTTTACTGGACTAGATATGCTTTTGCTTTAACTAAAATTCTTTAATCAATTGGAATATATATATATATATATAATCTTAGTTAATATTTTCTATTTGTTCTTTGCAATTACAATGTGAGGATAAGATATTTTCGGTAAAATACATTGGACATCCTATTAAAATGTAGTGGAGGCGCTCATAGTGTAATGGTTACCGTAGTAGGTCGACTACACGAGTTCAAATCCCGAACGAAGCTGTTTACATTTTCCCTTGCACTAATACTCTTGGGAAAAGTACGAATCCACTTATTCTCCCTTCTGTTGTTAGTAAATAGTAGAGCAGACGAGACTTTTTCCCCTTGATATAGTAACCGATCCAGGAGATGGAAAATTTTGAATTGAAAGCAGTTGTAGTGGTCAAAATAAGCTGCATGTGTAGTGCTCCTACGATCAGACCAAGTTACGGATTATGTCTGTCTTTTTCTTTTTAAAACTTCAAGAGTGTTGATAATGATTGCCTATTTGTATTATATATATATATATATATATATATATATATATATATATATATATATATCAGAAGGTTTGGTTGGTATTTCTTCTATTCTTCCCTTGCAATTTGCAAGATCTTCAATGTTTGCAGCATTCCTTTTCTCCATTTACAGATGTCAGCTTTCTAATATTTTCAAAGAGACTGAGATGAGGATTTATTGTTGGCCAGTGAAACCCATCCATGTTAAAACCAATATATCGGCTGTTCTTTTTCTTTTAAGCCTCATTTTTTTCTCTTTTTGTTTATTCATAAATAGTTGGTGTATTGTCAAAAGCATTATTTTGCTTTCTTTTGCTTACAGAGAACATTTGCCTTAAAGGTTTTGTAGTTTGCCCAAATATTTTCTGGTACTCTCCCCTTCCAACATCAAGAAAGGTTCGTGACCTTTGCATTCTTAGAAAACTTCCTAATAACCTTGAATACGATTGAAAAAGCGATATCAACCTCTTTGAAAAGGGCTCTGTACCCTTTAGAGCTTTCAAATACCGATTTGCTCGATGCTATTTCAATAATTTTCCCTGTTTCTAATACATTTCCTTTTCATTAGATTATGATTGTCTCCAATTGCTCTGCTTATAAATGCACATTAATATTAAACATGCCAAGAGACAAAGCGACAAAAAGTTTCTTCACATCACAAACACAGGTTTAAAATCTGCACAATTTTTAGAATTAGATATGGTTGAATTATTGAGCTATTCTTCTTTTATTATTATTTTTATTATTTTATTGTTATTTTACTCTTTTGAGAGTTTTTCTCACCAGCGTTAAATGATGGATTCTCATTGGAGTTTGAATGACAGCAAGTTTCTTCAAGTCTCCAGTTGCCCAGTCGGTTGGGGCTGTAGAATACACCGACTGTACCTCTACAGAGGGGTAAGATCCCCCCCAACGAGTGTCCTGGATATGACACTAAACAATCTGATGGTGAGGTTCCAGTAATGCTGGAGCTTTGGGGAATGCAGAGTACCCCTTTATTGCCATCGCTCCCAGGTCCACTCTGATCCAGAGTGGTAGCACCTCATATGGGTCCTATCTATGGGTTAAATAGAACTAACGGCATACTTATGCTAAACTGAATTGTTTGACTAAACTGAATAGCTTGAAATGGAAATATTTTTGACAATTAAACCGTACTTACATTTAAACTGCGTGCTTATGCTAATCTGAATTATTTGAAATAGAACTGTTTTTGACATTGGAACTGTATTAACACTAAACTGAATTGTTTAACATAGAACTGTTTTGACATTTAACTGTGAGTAAACAAAATCTGTACTTATACTTAACTGAATTAGAACTGCTTGACTAAACGGAATTGTTTGAAATAGAACGGATTATTCACATGAAAATGGATTTGGCGTTAAATAACCTGCAAAGGTTGATATGCCATAAAATTCCAACCAACCAACCAACCAACCAACCAACCAACCAAGTCTCCGGGACTCTTCTCAGTACTCTGGCTGGTTTTAATAATGCTGTCTTTTGGATGTTCTCCACTCGTCCTATTATTTCTAAGTCCTCCAATTCCTTTATCAATTCTTTGGTGACTATTATTATTATTATTATTATCATTATTATTATCATAAGTAGTAGTAGTAGTAGTATACAATTTGCAAGCTTTTTACATCAATTCAAACAAGTGGATTTTCACTAAAGTTTAAGTGACAGCAAGTATCCCCAGGACTCTTCAAAATATCCTAGCTGATTTTCTAATTCCTCAAGGTTTTCTTCCAAGTTTTTGTGGATCTTTTTAAACGCACCAACTATAATAAGTAGCACTGTCACCCACAAACTACACAGTTTTTCTTCTTTTTTTTTTTGTTGTTGTTTTCTACTTCTTTATCAACGTCCAAGTATTTTTATCTTTTCATTTTCTTCTCTTTATTCATTCATTCATTCATTTATTTATTCATCTGTTTATTTATTGGATTCTTATTCGCAAAAATTTGGTCTGATCTTCGAGTCAGAATTGAGTGATCCATATAAATCTAAATGTCTTAGAGTTTATGTTTTTCTTTTCTGAGACAGATTCTAATGTTGTACCTTTTTGTCTCTATGTTTGAATCATGACCGTTTGCATAATTCCCAATTATTTACCCATCCCACCCCGTAGTGTTCATTCGTGTAATTGTCTCGTTTCTAGCTGGGCATAATCTATATTTGCTATTTGCACTACTAGTAAAAATCAAGTTTTTTTTCTTTTCATCATTTTTTTTTTTAACATCGTCCCTCCTGACACGAATAAACGTAACATGTTTAATCTAATAGTCTTTGAAAATTTAATCAATAAACTTTTTTATTCTTTGTATTATTTATGTTTCTTGTAATCTTTGATCTTTTTTATGCGTGAATTTTTCTTGTTTTTCTTTGGGGGTTTTTTTCTTCTTTTTTTTTTTCGTTTTTTTAATCTCATTCCTTTTATTTATCAATTACTTTTTTTATTCACTTTTCTCTCTTTTGCTCCACAGCTGTTTTTAGGAATTACTTCTTTCCTCCCTAACTCTCTCTCTCTCTCTCTCTCTCTATATATATATATATATATATATGTGTGTATGTGTGTGTGTGCTCGCACGCGCGTGCACGTGCGCGAGCGTGTGTGCGAGCGTGTGCGCGTGTATATATATATCCATTTCTCTTTCTCTTCTTTTCTCACTTTTCTTTCCTCTCTCTTCTATCGTCTCTTCTTTGCCATCTCTGTTTTCTTCTTTCTTCTTTTCTTTCTCTTCTTTCCATTTTTTCTCTCACTTTTTTCTTCTTCTTCTTCTTCTTCTTCTTCTTCTTCTTCTTATTATTATTATTATTATTATTATTATTATTATTATTTTCAATGATTCAGTCTCTTTATCTTTCTCTTTTCCTCCTTGCACTTTCATTATCATCAACCAAATTTGTTTCACAGATTAGTATATATTTCTCAAGATTTTGTGTACGACATTACAATGCAACTCATGAGGAGGATCTAATTCTGGATATATAGAGAGTGCGATGTGTTCTTTCATTGCTATTACTCTCAGGTCCTCTTTAATCTGGAGTGGTAGTTTAGGGCCCAATATATAGGTCAGATAGATATTTAAAAATTATTCGTATTCCATATTCTTGAGAAACAACAACAAAAAAAAAATAATGCAAATATGAACGTACAATGAATAGCCCTATACATGTGTTTGATATGCCGTTAAAATCAGTCAATCAATATCACCTTTTACTCTACATCACTCTTATTTCTATTCTTTTACATAAATTCAGATATTTCACTCATACAAACACAGAGAGGCGTATATATATATATATATAATGCAACTCTGTATTTTCCAAAGAATTTGTGTTACATATTAACCTTTAGTTGTCGTTTTCAAAACAGGACTTTGCAGCAGTGTCTTAAGGTAAACAAGGTATAGCAGAAAGGAATCACGTGAATTGCACCGGAATATAATGTGTGGGCGCCCAGAAAATATTTAATGTTGAAGTTTTTCGACTCCTGTCAGTTCAGCGGTCAGTTAGTCGTAGAGCAGTCAACGAGTAGATACGTTTGCCTGGAGGGGTACCAAGCGCCCCCCGAACTGAGAATCTGTTCTGTATCAAAACTCCCATCAAAGAAACAAGGCTCTGAATATGTCTGTCCCAACGTGGTGTCAATCATAGCAGTCCTCCTTCTCTCCTATACACAAAATCATCACGGCGTTTCGAATAAAAGCGTGTATATTTTTATAAACAAGTGTTGTTGTCATTTGTTCTACGCCCACGATATGCAACATTTGAATTCGAGTCGAAAAGTCCATTTCCTACAACGATAAACATTACGCTAAGCAATGATGTAAAAAAAGTAAGTAAAGTTGACGACTTTAGTCAAGGGTGACCCAAATGCTCCCTTTTTAATAGCTACTACACAGTGGTGTGAGGGAGGGCGCTACTGCATTCCCAGGATTGCTTCACTTTAACCTTGATCCTTACCTTATAGTGCTGAGTTCTAAGCAAGGCAGCATCAAGTACCATTTTTGAGTCTTTGGTATGACTCGACCTGGAATTGAACCCTGGTCTCCCGGACCATTGGCGAACACTCTACTCATTAGGCCAATGGCCCGGTACGAGCACAAACCTATAGGTAATGCATCAGTCTTTTTCTGAAACTGTTGCAGATTTTTACTCTTTCTCATTTCTTCTTCTTCTTCTTCTTCTTCTTCTTCTTCTTCTTCTTCTTCTTCTTCTTCTTCTTCTTCTTCTTCTTCTTCTTCTTCTCTCATATTTTTGCCCTTCCTAACTCTTCTTTGCATTTCTACAAGTCTCGAATAGTCAAATTCACCGATTAGTTTCATTTTTTTTTTTCTTTTCCGATACTTAAGTTTTCTGTGTTATTTTTATTTTTTTCTCTAATACGGTTTAATTATTTTCTATTCATAAATTCCATTTTGTGTCTTTTTTTATTTCTTCTTTTCTTTCTCTCTCTTTTCTTTTCTTTTTCTCTTTTTTCTTCGCTTCTTCTTGCTCTTTCTTTCAAAATAATTCTTTTGCTTTCAAAGTTTCTTTCTTTCTCCTTGATTTTCATTCATTCTAAATTATTTCCATCCATATTTCATCTTTTTCATTCCTATTTCAAACCTTTCTTTCTTTCTTTCTACCATGTAATTTTCTTCGTTCATTTCCCATAGTTTTTACATCTTTCTCCTCATTCACACCCTCTCCTACTCTTTCTGTTCTTACTTTCTCTTATTCCCTCCTGCGTCTCTCTCATCCTCTCACTGTCTTTCGATCCACTCATTCTTTTTTTTATACATTTTTTTCTTTCTCTCTGTTTCATCTAACTTTCTTTCATTCTTTTCCCACGTCCCAGTTTTTCTTTCTTTTTCACTGGCATATTACTGCAATTTTTTTTCCTAAAAAATTCTTTCAGAAAAAAAAAGATTTTGAACTCGTGTCTGACCTGAGCAATTTTTAAATATGTATCTATGCCTTGATGTCTTAACACAGAAAGTTTTCTACCTGCTCTCGTATGTGAATAAAGGTATTCGTATATATATATATATATATATATATATATATATATATATATATATATATATATATATAAGTATTATCACCAAATACAAATATATTCTTTCAAATAAGCGAAGTTAATTACGCTTAGATCTTCACGTATATATACATTTGCATATATTTATATACGTACACACACGCATTTACATACCTGTCTACTTGGCGTAGATATACATTACATTTATATACGCACATATTTCTACATACTCACAGAAATATATGCAAGTATCTGAGTGCTTGTGTGAGCCATTATACACATACGTGTGTGTGTGTGTGTGTGTGTGTGTGTGTGTGTGTGTGTGTGTGTGTGTGTGTGTGTGTGTGTGTGTGTGTGTGTGTGTGTACACGCGTCTTTATATGACTTTATGACTTTATATTTGCAGATATGAACAAAATATTTACTTTTATTATGTATATAAGTTTATGAAAAATAAGTACATGTGAGCGAAATAGAAACATATTTCTCCATAGATATGTTTCCTATTAGACATATTTACTGATCATATATGCATCTACATGCACACACACACGCTCGCTCACACACACACACACACACACACACACACACACACACACACACACACACACATATATATATATATATATATATATATCTTTATGCGGCTGTATGCTAATGTGTCAATAAATATTTAAACATGTGTAGTCGTATAAGCATACATCAAATGTTTTATATATATATATATATATATATATATATATATATATATATATATATATATATATATATATATATCGTATGTATTAAGCCGTCTCTAATTCCATGTGTGTCGGAAAGAAATTGCAAAAATCGATACAGACATCAAGAAAACGTAAAATGCCGAAACAAATCAGGAACGTAAAAAGAAGTAAGAAAAACTTCCCAATCCGACGGGGAGCAAGTGAATGTAAAGAGAGAAAAAAAAATGCGCGGGAAATAATGCCGGCAAAAATGAAGGAGGCAGTCGACAAATGAATAAAGGCAGCAAGAGAATTCAAAAAACTGGAGAAAACGTGTCCCGCGCCACGATATTCGAAATAGGATCTTGTAATTGCAAAGAGAAAGAGATGATTGAACATTATCAAGATACAACTAATTGAAATGAGGGAGATATAAATAATGCTATGAAAAGATACAGAAAGATACGAACTTTTAAAATGCTGAAGAGCGCTTGAAAATTGCAAAAGGAAGGCTAATAAGAAAAATAAAGAAATTTCTTTAAGTAACATTTTTCTAATAAGAAAAAAGATTTTAAATAAATGGCACCAATGTTTTTATACCTCGTTTTCATTCCTTTTTGTTTAGCAACGAAAATATGGATTTTTTAAAAAAATGTTATGAACATTCTAGAGGACTCATGAACCTGTTGGGTTCCCTTGTAACAGCGATCTGTAATGAAATTGATTCTTCTGTTTAAAAAATATAATGAAGGGTTCTTATATGCATTTAGTAGTTATTTCTGTTACATCGAGGATTTGGTTTAAAAAATCATGTTCATATTTTGTATGTGTGAGTGTGTGTGTGTGTGTGTGTGTGATATGTTCTCTGACGAAAGCAACAAGCTGAAAACATACATATATGTAATAAATGAATTGATAAGTAAATCCTCCAAAATACAAATCTCATCGTGGACCTACACATTTAAAAAAATTTCTTTCTCTCTTTGAACCAACAACAAGAATTTATAGTAAAAAATAATTATCAGTAAATTTTAAACCACACTACTACACACACACACACACACACACACAAATCTTAAAACACCCACTCACACAGAAAAAATAGCTGTAAGTGAAATCCAATACTACTCCAGCACACACACACACACACAGACAAAAATATATCAAATATCAAAGACCAATTAAGGGTAAACAGACTAAGGTAAACACACTCCAAGAAAAAGAGAGGAGTGACCTATATATAAACCCATAACCAACTGAAAACCATTCATACTAAAAAAAAACGAGTGAATTCAAGTTTCACTGATTATCCCATTAACAAGGCCTTGTGTCATATAAGTTCTCTGACGAAAGCAACAAGCTGGAAACATACATGTATGTAAGAACGATATAAACAGATAAGTAAAAAAAACTACAAATCTCTTCGTGGACCTACTTATTTTAATATATATATATATATATATATATGTGTGTGTGTGTGTGTGTGTGTGTGTGTGTGTGTGTGTGTGTGTGTGTGTGCACTGTAAATTGCGGCGTACTAGTTAACTTTCTAAACCTGAAAAAAAATCTCCATAAAAATAAGGGGTCGACTTATGTGGCAGGGTTAAAATCCAAACCTTTATCACAGAGTCATCCAGTGGAACAGTATTCCTAACAGTCGATATACATCGATAACAACAGAAAACTGTCACAAACATTTCCAATTTAAACTCTTGTTTGGTGAAGATATTTAACAAATAAAGCTAAATTCCAAAACTTTCAACGATGTATATAGAAATCATATTGAAAAAGGTATGATACTCAATGTCTCTATCCAAGAATTTGAAATTATAACATACTATTGCTGCATGTCGTCTACATCAAGATATCTTTACAAACTTTTTTTTTCTTCGTGTTGCATTTCTGTGATGTGCAACATAAGTGTATTAAATATCACAGTACATGATGGCCTAATTGGTGTTGTCAAAACCCAAATTAGGTCAGGTGTGTCCTCGAAATTACACAGTGATGAGGAGACTGCTTTTAGATGGTCTCTCGTTATTCTATTTGTCTAGTTGAAACTAGTTTTAGTGCCTGGTCATTGAATGAAATCTTGTGATTGCTGTAAGCACTGACAAATTGTACCTGCTTTCTATAGAATAAAGATAACAAGAAGTTATATATATATGTATGTGTGTGTGTGTGTGTGTGTGCGCGCGCGCGCGCGCGTGTGTGTGTGTCTCATCAAGTCATCATCATTAAGTCGCGTTGACAGCATGGAATTCCCTGACTCTTTCTCTTTCCATTCGTCCCAATCATCCATCTTTCCCGAAAGGTGCTCCCAACTACATCCACTGTCCGCACAGAGCTAATGTAAATAAGTTCTTGCTGGTCGGCCAACACTGGCAACGTCCATCTGTGGATGTCCATAGAAGAGCGTCACATATAAATTCGTCCTTGCTCCTCTATCAGTGTACTGCTTGTTTTGTTCGTCTAACTTGGATGTTTTTGAGATGGAAAGTAAGAGGCCGAACAGTTGCTGTTCTGTGAGGTGTTGCATCCAGGATTTGTGGAAAACAGTACGTAGCATTCTTGTATAATTGCTCTCGAGCTTTTTCTTCATGTATTTAGGTTGGCGTCTATGTGGTGCATCCATACATTAGTATGGATATTACCACAGCATGGGAAAATCCCGTTTTATCTTATCGGATAGAACAAACTTCCATATGATCAATAACCTATCAATTTCAGTTCACACCTTTGCTAGGTGAGGTATGTGAACTTGTCGACAAATTTCAGTGGCATGCTACTTAGAGTGGAGATGGCTTCTTCTCATTTGTCTTTTATTTCTCATTTCTCTTTTATTTGCATACACAGGGAAGCTAATACCTCCTGCTGCTTGATCTAGGCTATGCTGTAGAGATTCGGCTTGGTTTGATATATTTGCAAAAAGCGCTTTATCATCTGCATAGTCTGCGTCTGTTGTAGTTTCTGAACTATATTATCTGCTTCTTGTTTTTTTTGGGGGGGGGGTAGCGCTAAGCCATTTTCTTTTATTAGATCTACCGACGTTGGACGTACGTAGTCTTGGCTGATTATAAACAAATATGGTGCAATTTGTGATTGTCTATCTTTTACCGGATTTCTCATTTTATGGATCTGACTTTGAATGTATTCATTTTGTTCTTTTTGTTATGTGTTAGTTCTCTCAGGGCTTTCTTAAGTTTTACAATCTATTTATGGCTAATATCTCTATTGATAAACGAGGACCAGTCGTAACGAATGGATTTTTCTGTTTGTTTCTTATTTCTGTGTAGACTCCGGTGTATCTTCGCTATGACCATTCTATGATCGGAAGATACTCATTCAAAAGAGAAATATACCACACGGTTACCGACGCTATTTATCCACTTTTGTTTATGAATACGTGTATATAATCAAGTTGTTCTTTAGAGTTATTAGGGTAGATTTAGGTCCATAGTTTTCCCTCCATTTGCCTCATCAGTAGAGTGTTCGACAATGGTCCCAGAGACCGGGGTTCAATCCCAGGTCGCGTCATACCAAAGACTTTAAAAATGGTACTTGATGCCGCCTTGCTTAACACTCAGCATTATAAGGTAGGGATCAAAGGTAAAGTGGAGCAATCCAAGGAAAGGAGTAGCGCCCTCCCCTACACCTTGGTGTAGTAGCTATCGAAAAGGGAGCCTTCATGTCACCCTCGAATAAGGTCGCCAACTTTACTTACTTATGAAAGCATGCTAGCTTCTCAAGTAAAAAGTCTACAAGATATTCCTATTTCTGTTTGACGAGTTGTGTCAGCAGAATTTGTTATTTTAGTCTTTGCCAATTGGAGCATTCGTGTCTCCACCGACGATTTGAACGTTGTGTTTGGGAATGTGTTGGACGTGAGAAGATAGTTCGTTCTAGAAGCTGATGATGTCCGTTTCATCACTGATATTGGTACAACTGTTGCAAAAGACGATCATTGTGTTGGGGTTGCCATTAAATAAAGTACATATCATCCTCAGTTGAATGTTTTCAATACTATTTTGTGATTTTAAGGCATGAGGACTGAGAAAAATTCCTGTATCTCCTATGATGGCATTGACAAAGTTTTTCCATACAGTCACAGAGACAAATGTCTATCCTTTACTAGCACTGTCGTATTTTATTTCGAGCTCACTATGGTAGTACCTAAGTTCTTGTATGCTTATGATGTCTATAATATGCTCGGCTGCTGACGTTGTCGGCTCAGGTAACTAGTTTAAAGTCCTAATGTTATATGTTGTTATGTTAATGTTTTGCATCTAGGTAATTCAAATTTGGGTTTAAACTCTGTCGCTGATTTTTCGAACCCTAGGACCAGAGCTCCAACCTCAGCAAAATGTGTCCCTTGTTGACCCGCACGAAAAGTGATGCTGTTTCGTTGACTGTTTTTCCTTATAGATAAGTTGCAGTTGTATCCTGACCTATGTGGTTCTTCTACCCAGCATCTATTGAAGCTTGCCGTTGACCAAACTTTGTATTCATCTACCTTACTTCACATTATCCATGCTGCTTCACATGAGTAAAATAGTAGGGTAGATTGGGCTTTTTAGCTTTGGTAGCATGACTTGTCAAGGAAAAGGAAACACTCTGAATGAGGTACCTGTGTAATGCTGATCAAATAAGTCTGTGGCACATTAATGTACCATCCTTTTATTATAAGCTCATTCAAGAAATGTGGGCCTTTCTACACAAACTTTCATCACTATAAACAAATTACCTGCATAATAAGGCCAACAATTCATATTTTTAACCAAACATTTGGCTCTCATACGTCAAGATTGGTGAAGAGTCAATCCGATATAAATATAGAATGGTAAATTTATTTTGGTTTCAAACGAAAAATTCCTCCACACACTAACAATGACGCTTTCGACACGTAGAAAGAGAGAAAAGGAGAAAGAACAGGAGAGAGAAAGACTGAAGGAAAGAGAGAGAGAGGAGAAAGAGAAAGATAGAGAGAGAGAGAGAGAGAGAGAGAGAAAAATTGAGAGATAGTGTGTGTGTGTGTGTGTGTGTGTGTGTGTGTGTGTGTGTGTGTGTGTGTGTGTGTGTGTGTGTTTACCTAACGAGCACGCGTTCAATTTTTAAGTGGGGTACAGTGCAAATGGTTTGAAATCTTAGTTTTTCTTCTCCTAGCCTGGTATACCCAACAAAGGCTGAAGAGCACAGTCTGTCCGACTATTTACCTATAGTTGGAGGTAGGTCAGAGAACTGACGAATTAATTCATTTCACATAAGCATTAGTGTGAAGTGAAGCATAGCCTTGTTCAGGATTTGAACTCGACCCCCCCTATCATTTCCTAACGACAATAACCGTCACATTACGTGCGCCATCTCAAAGTGTGTGTGTGTGTGTGTGTGTGTGTGTGTGTGTGTGTGTGTGTGTGTGTGTGTGAGAGAGAGAGAGAGAGAGTAATCAAACAGAGAGAAGGACGGGTAATTAAAATAATAAAATTAGATTATTGTTGGATATATATATATATATATATATATATATATATATAGAGAGAGAGAGAGAGAGAGAGAGAGAGAGATGTCTCATTTTTTCCAGTTCGTTTCTTTTTGTAATTAAAAATTATATGTTGCTTTATCATCCGATTACAAGCGTCTTTAAAATCACCCAGAGTTCTAGCCATCAAAAATTAAAATGGCTCTATTCTCGATAAATAGCGAGTTCGTATTTATAAACTGACAAAAATGTCAGTTACGTGAAGTCACCAATCGAAGCAAAACTATCAATATATTTTCAATCAATAGCATTTGCGAAACAAATAATCCTAGGATATCCTTATCAGAATATTTTATTTTTTCCTAGTATTTTCATATCATATACCATTGAAAAATAGATATTTCTTCTAATTTTTTATTTTCAGATCAAGTATCTTTAATCGTTATTATTATTGATAATTTTGACTTGTATTTCATCTCATCTTCAAAATTTTTTTAATTGCTTTTTTTTTATCGAAAAGACGACTTTCTACGACAACGAAAAAACGTGAAATCGGAAACAATCTGTTCTCTTCCTTGTTGTGATGGAATGACCACTTGAATGGGTTCCGATGAAAGAGAAATTGAAAATATTGAAAATAAAAGGAAAGACAAGTCAATACAACGACTACTTCTTCAACTTCTTCTACTTCTACTACTACCACTAATAATAATAATAATAATAATAATACGGATAAAACAGTTTATCAAATAATAGGCGAATGCAAAAAACTGACAAAAAAGCATACAAGACCAGGCATGACTGGGTGGGAAGAGTGATCCACTAGGAATTGTGCAAGAAACTAAAGTTTGACCATGCTAAGAAATGGTACATGCACAGACCAGAAGATGAGCGATAAAGTGAGACCCATAAAATTATCTGGGACTTTCGAATATGAACGGATCTCCGAATCCAAGCCAGAAGACCAGACCTTGTGTTAATTAACAAATCTATTTTGCCCTTCCAGCAGACCATAGAGTAAATACAAAAGAAAGCGAAAAGATTGACAAATACCTGGATCTTGCTAGAGAGCTGAAGAAGCTGTGGAAAATGAAGGTGACAGTGGTAGCAAATGGTGCCCTTGAAATGGTCCCCAACGAGAGACTTGTGGGGACTGGAAATTTTAGGAAGAATAGACCACAGTACTATTAAAATATATTAGATTACTTAGAGTCCCGGAGAGCTGAAGAGACTTGCTGTCACTCAGACTTTAAGTGAAAGTTACTAGTTAAACTGGTGTGAAAAACCAATAAAACGTAAACATTATGAGTATTTTAGAAGCATTGGCACATTTGTGCAGTCAAAGCACTTACATGCATTCAGATAGAAATATACACACACGCATATATATACAGTGCGCTTTATATTACGTATATATACAAAAGAAATTAAAATAACATAATAGACAGTCATTAAATTCATTCATTCTTTTTTTTTTGTTTTCATTTTTATATCTTTAAGTCTCATGTCCATTATGGAGTGAGATAGAATTCCGAAGATCTACCATCACACCTGGTTTCCGAAGACAGGTGTGTGTGTGTGTGTGTGTGTGACATATACAATTCGTTTCTTTTCCTTCTTTTTCTTTATCTAATTATATAACTATATGTAATGTCTTCTTTCCGTAATGGATTGTAAATCTTTCGATTGCAGTTACGAATTTTTATTTGGTTGATCACCGAACACAATTTGCTCTCTCTTCGATTGAAATCATATCGAATATGGAATCGATTTTGTCGAAAATGAAAAAAAAAAAAGGAAAATTGATAACAATAAGTGAATTACTCACATTACACAAAAAGGTTTGATAAAATCATCATTCGTATTTGCTCTACAGACTGATTTTATCATTGACACAGTCGATGAAGATTTGAACAATTTGAAATATTTGGATTATTTGATATTATGCCTAAATCTTATAAGGATACATACACACATACATACACCCCCCCCGCTCTCTCACGCTCTCTCTCTCTCTCTCTCTCTCTCACACACACACACACACACTCTCTCTCTCTTTCTCTCATTCACTCTCACACACTCTCACACGCTCTCTCACACACGCACAATCACTCTCTCTCTCTCTCTCTCTATCTCTCTATTTCACACACACACACTCACACACATTCTCTCTCTTTCTCTCATTCACTCTCACACACTCACACACGCTCTCTCTCTCTCTCATACACACACACACACACACACATTCACTCTCTCTCTCTCTCTCTCTCTCTCTATCTATCTATTTTTTAGTTATCTCTTTTTATCTTTTTTTATCACGCATCATTTTTTCTTCCTTACTCTTTCACTTTCACTCCTTTCTTTCTTTATTTATTTATATATTTATTTATTCATTTATTTATTTATATATTTCTTTTTCCCTGTCTTCCTTTCTCACTTTTGCGCGTCTGCTGTTTTTCTTCAATTCTTTTTCTGTCTCTATTTCTGTTTCTTACTCTGTTTCACCTCACTCTTGCTCTCACGCGTCCCCCCGCTGTCACCTTCCTTCACTGTCTCTCTCTCTGTCTCTCTCTCTCTCTCTGTGTCTTTCCCCATGCCCTCTGAGAGCATCTTGATCAACCCATGAATTTTTCAGCCGACCATCGTGTATATATATATATATATATATATATATATATATATATATATATATATATATATATATATATATATATATATATATATATATATATATATATTACCCTTGAAGAAAATTATGGAATTAGCACACTTAGATGTTCACCTAGCTTATTTTTTATTAAGTAATTATTAAACATATAACAGGTAAGTTTTATTCCATAATATTTTCCAATAACATTTCTGCTTCCCTCGTAACATGTTCCTCACGTGATAGCGACGTCATTTGCAAATGGTTTAAACAGTGGTGACATATTTCATTTTTTGAAAAACACATGAATTACTGAGATTTTTTTTATTGTTTTTGTTTGTTTTTGCAGGTATTTGTTTTTACTTGTTTTATTTGTTTTGCTTCGTTTTTTTTTTTGTTTGTTTTTTTTTTTTTTGTTGTTCTGGTTGTTTGTTTTCTTTCGTTTTGTTTTTATTTGTTTTTTGCTTTTGAAATCTATTTGATTTTTATACATGAACTATGATTTGTAATTATATTTAGACCATTTTGAAATAATAAAGGTCAGCCTTTTTAATTATAATTCCAATGTTATGGGGAGGGGTCCTTTGTGGTTTGTCTTGATGTGTTGGTTAGAAGTGGTACACAGATATCTTTGTTCTACTCAATTTTTAAACGTTCGATCTTCAGCTGGTCTGGTGGGGGAGGGTGTTCCGAGATATCGTGGCTAACGTGCTGAAGTGTACCATCGTAGTAAGCGAGTTCGAAAACCAGTCTAGCTGTTACTTTCACTTTCGGATTTATACCCTTTGGAAAAGGATTAACCCTTTTATTACCCCTCTTCCAAACTATGGGTTAAATAGTACCACTACTGTCCTTTTATAAAGATGGCTTTAGCATTATATACCCAATGAAGGTTGATGTGTCATTAAACAAAGAAAACAAACTATTTATTTAGTGCAAAATCGACTGAAATAGCTTTGTTACTATCCAACTAAAAAATCCCTCGATACGTTCTCTCGGTTTCTATCTATTTTTTAATTGTTGCAATAAGTTGTCTTCTTTATATATATATATATATATATATATATATATATATATATATATATATATATATATATATATATATATATAATACGTGTACGTGTGTGTGGGGGGTAAAGTATCCTACACCACGTTTGAATTTTATTTCGTTCACATCTACATTAAAGTAAAAGAACGGAAATACAAAAATCCAAAGAAAATTTCACTGAAAATGTTCTAAAGAAGACAAGATAGTATGAATGTATTATTTTTCTCAGAAATAATTAGGGATATTAAAAAGCACATTTGTCTTCTTCCTCCACATACATAAAGTATGATTATGTAGCGCAGGGTTTTCTTTTGTAATATTATTCAGATTTGTCTTGTAAAAGAGTTCAAATGTCATACGCCAGCAGCAAAGACAGAATTAACAAATATGCATTAGTTTTATTAATGGAGGATTTTCGTCTAGTGCGAAAAAATCTTTTAACAGATTCAGCGAAAATGAATACCACGGAATTCATTTTGCTTACTTTAAGATTGAAAAGAAAGAAAAATAGGAACAATATATATATATATATATATATATATATATATATATATATATATATATATATATATATGTGTGTGTGTGTGTGTGTGTGTGTGTGTGTGTGTGTGTGTGTGTGTGTGCGTGTGTGTGTGTGTGTTATTTTGTCAGCGGTCTTTCTCGGAAGCCAGTTTTGTTAAAAATTACAAAAAATTAAAAAGTTTTGATAGTTTTTTTAAATTGTTTTTTGTTGTCTTTCAAGATTTCTAAAGTTTGGTTCAAATCTATGCAAAAGTTATCAGAAAGTTTTTCCTTGGTCGATTTCTACCATCTTTGGACATTTTAAAAGATATAATCGAGATGTTTTTGTTGTTGCTTTTTCTTTAAAACCCAATGAAACTTTTTTTTTAATAACTATGGTGTAATCTGGATAGAAAGCATAAGATGCTTGAAAATTTAAGCAGGTTTTCATCATGTATGAGTCATAAAAGCTAAGAAATGAAATATTTTGTGCTTATATATATAGAGAGAGACAGACAGACTGACAAAAAGAGACGGTCAATCAGGGAAAAAGAGTCATAAACAGGTAAATATAAAAGAATTATATTAATGTAAGTACATCTAGTGGGTAGAGTGTTTGCCAATGGTCCGGGAGACCTGGGTTCAATCCCAGGTCGCGTCATACCAAAGACTTTAAAAATGGTACTCGATACCTTCTTGCTAAACTCTCATCAATATAAGGTACGTATCAAGGATAAAGTGGAGCTATCCAGTGAAAAGAGTAGCGCCCTCCCCTACACCTCGGTGTAGTAGCTACTGAAAAGAGAACCTTCTGGTCACCCTCGACTACGGACTACTACGTACATTGAAATAGATAGATAGATAGATAGATAGATAGATAGATAGATAGATAGATTCAAACTCAGATATTTGATATTGAAATTATCATGAGCTGATAAAGAGAGAGAGAGAGAGAGAGAGAAAGAGAGAGAAAGTGAGAAAGAGAGACAGAGATGAAGGAGAGAGAGATAAATAGATAGATATTAAAAAGTTATATCATTGCAGCTACATATATTGAGATAGATAGATAGATAGATAGATAGAAAGAAAGAGAATCAAACTTAATTATTTGATATTAAAATTGTCATGAACGAATAAAGAGAAAAGTTTGGATAGAAAGGAAAAAGAGAGAAAAAGTACGTTGGTGGGGGGAGGGAGGTCGAGAGTGATTGGACAATAATCACAGTATTCATAAAATATAGAGGTGAATTCTTTGTAATGAATATGCATAATTGTCCATCAAAATCTATTCTGCATTCCATGTTCAGAATGGATGATTGAATCTTAAATAAATCAGTTATTTATTTTCTATAAATAAAGACGGGATTGATTCAGTACCTTAATCAATATTTACATGGTCTACGTGTATCTGTTTTATGAGAGTTTTTTTTTTTTTTATATCTAAAAGTGTCTGGGCATGCGTACGGAAAAGGAAGAGGAAAACTTTCTTTGAGTACGTCAGCCGGTGCGTGAGGAGATAGCGTGTGTTTAATGGTTGGCTGTTTTCTGTATTCACCCAGCACTTAATAATAAAGACGATGTTTAATATTTGAATGTAGAAACTAGGAATACCACACTCTTCATTTTTTTCTTCTTTTTTTTTTCTTTTTCTTTTTTTGTTATCTTGATTTAGTGTACTTGAGGAGTCATTTAAGATAGATAGATAGATATGAATAGACTGAGATAGATAGATAGATAGATAGATAGATAGATAGATAGATAGGAGGTGCTCGAGTTGAGACGGTCATCATCGTAGAAAATGGACATAGCTGTTTGGATTTGAAATTGGAATGTTAGGAATCAAAATATTTTCTCTTCAGCTAAGGATAAATACTAGGGCAGACTGTAATCTTTAAACTCGGTGTGGCAACCGATCTTAGAGAAGGAAAAGTCTGAACTGACACCTGTTGAACTTCGCTTAAAAATTGACCTTGTCCTGAATCGTGGTCCTGCGGAGTGGTTGGGTACATACATACTGACTCAAAAATATAAACAGAGCGGATTATATATATATATATATATATATATATATGTGTGTGTGTGTGTGTGTGTGTGTGTGATCATCATCATCATTATCATCAAGTTCTGACAGCACGGAGATTCTTGAGTCTATCTGTCTATCTATCTCTCCAATCATCCATTGCTCTTGGTAGGTCTTATAGACTGTATCCAGTGTCCGTACAGAGGTGACGTATCTAAGTCTTGGCTGGTCGACCAACACTGGTGTATCCATGAGTAGCAGTCCATATGAGAACGTCACTTATGAGTTTGTTCTTAATTTTCCAGCTGTGCCCTGTTTGTCTTATTGGTCTTACTTGGATGGTTTGTGAGATGGGAGATAAGTGGCGTACTACTGTTGTTTTGTGAATTGTTGCTTCCTGTATTTCCAGTAAAGTTCTCATTTAATTTTTCTAAGTGTTTCATTGACAGGAAGTGCATCCATGTAGTAGTATTGATACAGCCACTGCTTGGAAGAAATTCCATTTTATTTTATCAGAAGGATCAGTCTTCTCTCTGATCGATAACCTCTCAATAGCAGTCAACGCCTTCATGAGACGTATCTTGACATTTACTTTCAGTAGCTGAGATATTGCTGCCAAGATATTAATTTACTATTGTTAATATTGGTCCTTGGTGAGTGAGTAGGACTCGACAAAATATTTTCCTTGCCACCAAACAACCCAATATTCCTTTTTATCTGCCTTGCTCTTCTTTTTCTCTTCGACTTTTATATTTAATATAATTCAATAGATTCAGATTGAAATAATTAACGATCCATAATTTCAACAGAAAATAATTTATTTTCATGATTTTAAGACAACCAAGTTTCATTTGTTTAGAGCTATTTCTCATTTTAGAGAAAAATTCTTTAAAAAACAGAAACAGAAAATCAAATGTTCATAAAATGCTGAATGTTTTAGTTACAAAAACTTTTATTATAATTAACAAAATCTTCGTCTGTCCGTCCCACTTAATTTCGACTATTTTTCTTCAAATTTCTACCAAACATCCAGGAATTATAATTGTTATCTATGAAAAAGTTTTAAACTCTATTTGGCGACAATTGCTTTATTTTTATAGCTCCAAAATGAAACTATTTATTGTGCCAATTAACTAACTCAAGGTAGCCACAATTTACAACGATATAATATAATATGAAAATCTATTTATTCATGTACTTATCTATTCATATGAATTGGTATAAATTATGCTAGCAGTGTCTCATCAACCTAAAAAGACATCGACACGCGACTAGCAAAAGCATGGACAGCTATCGATAGATTATCGGTTATATGGAAGTCAGACCTGACTGATAAAATGAAACGCAGTTTCTTCCAAGCATCGGTCGTGTCGATACTGCTATTTGGAGGCACTATACGGACGCTGACTAAACGGCTGGAGAAAAAGCTTGACGGCAACTACATAAGAATGCTGCAAGCAATTTTGAACATGTTCTTGAGGCAACACCCCACAAAGCAGCAGCTGTACGGCCACCTACCTCCTATCACGAAAACTATCAAAGTTAGACGAACCAGACATGCAGGACATTGCTGGAGAAGCGGGGACGAGCTCATAAGTGATGTTTTCCTATGGACCCCCTCACATGGCCAAGCAAAAGCAGGGAGACCAGCTCGAACCTACATACAGCAGGTCTGTGAGAATACGGGATGTAACCCTGAGGACCAGCCAGAACCGATGAACAATAGGGAGGAGTGGCGAGAGAGGGTCAGGGATATCCGTGCTGGTGGCACGACAAGATGATGATGTTACCTTGAAAATACGTAACTGATGTGGACCCAAAGTCGGTACCCAGAAGGAAAACACGGAACACGGTTTAGAGGTAAGAAAGATATATTAACAAAAGTTACAAAGGATAGTGTCCAATATTGGTAGTCGTACTGCTGTACTACTTCTATGACGGCTACCGTATTAGGATATTACTACGCTAGTAATATATTGCTGGAAGAGTCCATGATGCAGGTAAGTTTCGGGCTCACAACAGGAACTTTCTTAAACTAAACATTTTTATTAAATTAAAAAATTCGTAATTCATTCATCTGCTTTTATTATTCTTTTAATTTTTTAACATTTATTAATCTAGCGATCGATCTCTGAATCTAGTTTCACTTTTTTATCTTTAAAACTTTCCCAAAACCAGAAATATTTTTTATCTGTAGATTTGTTGACATGTAAATTGTAGAAACAACATGAAAACACTATCTTTTGTGCAAATTCTATGGCAAAAAAACCTACACAGTTTTATAAAATGAATTCAAATACCTATTTCAACCAAATTAAAGAGATTTTAGTTGTATTATGAGTTTAAAGGGACTAAAAGAAAATAAGAATCAAGAAAATTACATAAAATCGTCTTCTGCTAATGTTTACTTAGTTTTTCGTAGATTTTCTGATAAATGTAAATATCGACTTAAAAACAATCCAATTCTAAGTTAATTAAGGAAAAATTGGTTTTCTTTTTCTTTTCTGGTTAAAATTGAGGTTATTATCTTTCTAGAAAAGCCAAGAAAAATTTTAATTACGTTTTTAAATTTAGGTGTCAAAAATACTCAAAATTCCTCGTTCATAAACTAAAAGCAATTTTCTTTGCGTGTCCAAATTTCTTAACCGAAATAATAATAAATGCTATATAAATTATTGTACATTCCCAGCTGAAAGAGACACTTAAAAACCAAATGTTTGATTAAATGTGAATATTTTAATACGATAACGAGTCAAAATATGATCGTTGATTGAAAAAATTTATCAAAAATTGTGGCTGTTGAATGGCTAGCAAAACAGCCGTGGTCGCATAAACCCGTAACTTGTCTCATTTCAAATACAAAGCAAGTTTTTTTACTAGACGTAATGACTGCAGTCTCGAAGTGAGTGACTTGGAACTCTATTGATTTCATTTTCGAACAAGTATCCTTCAGAAATTATGAATTCCCTTATCCTCTGGCTAAGGGGCAAATAATATCACTGCTGCTTTACTTCAAAGATGGGTTTGATATTTATTGACCCACAAAGGTAAATATGCAATCAATCAAAGAATCCAAAACAACTTTTATTGTTACAAATGTTTATTGTTATAAAAAATAAATCCACATAAAAAAAAAAGATTTACCAACCAAATATTTTATATCATGAAAATCTAATGAAGTTGATGAGTTTTATAAAGAAATATTTTCCTTTGTTACACTTTCTTCTGGTGAACATCATTGACCTTCTTAAAAACAATAAACGTTTTACTGACATATATAACACATGATTTGTGTTGGATTTTAGGACATTTGCAATTTGATTTACAATGTCAATCTATTGTAAACTAGACCATACATTGGGAGGAAATATAGAAAGTTCTATAATACACACACACACACACACACACACACACACACACACACATATATATATATATATATATATATATATATATATATATATATATATATATATATATATATACCAGAGGTTTTCTTCATTTAACCAGGCAATCGAAACCAGATTCCTAAAATGAAATCTCTTTGATACTGCATATTTGCCATTACGATGCTAAGGAGATGGTGTCTGGTGGATGGAAATTCCCATTAGCAAAAGTGACAGGAAATACTGAGATTGCATAGCAGATGTTATTCCTCCGAATGTTAACTTCGCCCATTTCCGAGAATACTGAATACTGCCAAAACGGAAGCGGAACTCCAGAGGAGGAAGTCATCTTGGCTACTCCACTTACTCCGGAAGAGACGTAGTGGGGAAGTGTCGTGTAACATGCTTACAAACCTAGTCTTATTCAAAAGGTGAGAATTTACTGGATTTGGGTTGCGCGACCAACAGTTTCTCAAAGAAGACGCAAACTGACAAGCCAACGAAACATTTCACGAAATGTACCTACTAGTTAGGTTAGGTTATTTGGTTTAACGGCATATCAACCATTGATGGATATTTAATGCCAAATCCTGTTTCTATATTAATTATGTATAATTTTAAGTAAATAGTTTTTAGGTAATATTTCTTAAACGATCCAGAGCTCATTTGTTAGCACACAATAAGATGGTTTCAAGTATTTCTATTTATTATTTGCACACTGTTAAATAGTTTTAAGTATTGTTATCGAACACTAAAAATTCAATTTGATATTAATCATTTGTCTGCACACAGTTAAATGGTTTCAATTAGAGTAAATGATCAAACAGTTCTATTTGACCCATGGACGGGACCCCAACAGGTATTACCACTCCGGGTTAGAGCGGGCCAGGGAGTAATGGCGATGAAGGGGTTTTATGTCCTTTCATGATCCAGAAAACTTTTTTTACTGACTGCTACACCCGGAACTTTTTCTTTATCGGAGAGTCAGTGAGGATTGTCTTTTCGACTCGGGCTCGTAGTAGCAAACCCATTTTTAGCCCATTTAAAACTCATTTATTTTACTGAAACATGATTCTCCGTAAGCATCAAAAATTCTTTTGTAAGTTTCACATGATTTGCACTTCTCAACCGAGAAAAATTTAGTGATAGACCTCTTTTCAAGCCTGAAGCACTCTGTTTGATTCGCCACCATTTTGAATCGCTTCAACACAAACATTTTTGTGGGATTAAGATAATTCTATTTATAAACCAACTCAAAACAATGCAGCGTTTACATTTAAGGAAATAATTCTAAAAAACTTGTTTTATTTTTTTCAATCATATATATATGTGTGTGTGTGTGTGAGAGAGAGAGAGAGAGAGAGAGAGAGAGAGGAGGGTCTAAACAGTTTTGGGTACTCTTAAGACGGTAATAACATTTTAAAATTGCAATTGATTTTTTTTAGTAGTATGTACTTTTCATAGCCTAAGTTTATTCTCTTTTTGATGTGACTGACAGTATTTATTAGCATATATATATATATATATATAATTCAACTATTCAGGCACATATGTGCGTGTGCGTGTGTCTTTGTGTGTGTGTGTGTGTGTGCACGCGCGTGCGCGCGATAATAATACTAATAAAACAGATTAACATGAAACAATTTTAACTTCAATGATTGATCCTCCCTACCAATTAAAAGATGCGTTCTGGACACTCTTGCAGCCTCTTCATACAACGCCATCTTCATGGAAAAGTTTGAAAACACTTACATCAACTCTGAATTTGAGAATAACGGTCTCTCTTACGCAAGATACATAGATAATATATTCGTCATATTGACGGACGGGAAAGCAAAATTGAATAAATCCTCAACCAGCTGAAATAGGATGCGAGACTATCAAATTTCACCTCGAAGAGTCAATAGAATCAATTACATTTTAGATTCTCTAGTATGCATTCACAAGAACAGACAACAGCAAACAATATGAAACACAAAACTATTTATATTGCAGATTCTCAGCCAAAACATCTAAAGAATAGCCTTCCCGTTTCGCAAGCAATTAGACTCAGAAGCATCTTTACAGGTAACAACAAATTGAAAAGACAAAACGATAAACTAAAACAGCATTTTTTAAGACAAGCATCTTCTCATACATTAAACGATGATTGAAAAATAGATAACTAAAGTCATTTCCCCAACCCCCAGGCAGAATAATCTATAACTAAAACCAAAAGGAAAGATGAATCACGCCGCCCCCTCGTAATAACAACACTCACTTACCAGTTGTCGAAACAATCGAGAATTGTTAGGACATTTTGAAAACAAACCCCATCTCAAAAGATATTTTCCAAGAACCAGGCAACTAGCCTATCGTCCACCACATAACCTCAGAGAAATGATAGGAAGTAACAACGTATTAATTAATGAAATAATCCATAAGAAACCCACCATAAAATGTAATAAATTTTGCCAGCAATTTTATATTAAGAACAACATACGATGTAAACAATTCAAATCAATCAACTTATTTACTAGCTTCACAACTAAAAGGACATTTAAAATTTACCAGGAATCAAACTTCAAATACAAAAATGTCATTTATTTACTGAAGAGCACACGCTGCCAAGAACAATATGTTGGAAAGTGAGAATGTTCATTTTAATTAAGACTAAATAATCAGAGACATAAAATCCAGCCTATGGATTATAACAAATAAATAATTGTAGAACATTTCCTCTCAAACTGACACAATTTTAAGTTGATACAAAATTCATCACCATCGAAAGAATTTTAAAAAGTTTAAACCTAAAATCAATTGGAAATAAATCAACAACAAAATAAATGAATAAAACGCTTTCAAATACATACGCCATTTGTTTTTAATATTATCATCATCACGTCGCGCAATCAGCACGGATATCTCGGACCCTCTCATACCACCCCTCCCTATCATCCATTGCTCCCGGCAGGTTCTCAGGTTTACACCCTGTATCAGCACTGAGCTACTGTATCTAGGTTCTAGCTGGTTGTCCTGCCTTTGTTCGTCCATGTGAAGGGGTCCACAGGAGTACATCCCTTATCAGCTAGTCCCTTCTTCTCCAGCAGTGTCCCGCATGTCTGGTTCGTCTAACTTTGATAGTTTTCATGTTGGGTGGTTGGTGGCCGTACAGCTACTGCTTTGTGGAGTGCTGCCTCCAGGACTTGTTCTGTATTGCTCGCAGCATTCTTGTGTAGTTGCCATCAAGCTTTTTCTCCATTCGTTTAGTTAGCGTCCATATAGTGCATCCATATAGCAGTATCGACACGATCGCTGCTTGGAAGATACTATGTTTTACTTTATCGGTCATATCTGACTTCCATATGACAGATAGCCTATCGTTAGCTGTACATGCCTTTGCTAGTCGCGTGTTGATGTCTGTCTCGGTCGATGAGACACTGTTTCCTAGGTAAGTGAACTTGTCTACTAGAGTAAGAGAACTACCGTTTAGTGTGGAGATGTCGCCTGTTTGATTATAAAACTTAATTACCCTGACTTGAAATAAAATTTCAATCATAAACAAATAGAAAAGTCGGTCAGTCACAGCTAATTTGAAACGTATTCCTAACAAATTTAATTTTAAAAAAATCATTCGCTAGGTGCTCTCCTCTACAGAGACATACATAAAAGGTCCATTGAAGACATTTACAGCAAAAAACAATTTTCATTCAACAAATGGTTATGCTACGCCATAAGAACATTTTTGTCGCTTCTCTTAGAGTGCATCAGTTCATTAGAAAACCTTTTTTTAACTTTCTAAATAATTTTGTCCGCAGACTTCTTCTTTTGTCGAGGGCCTAAGGACGAAAAGAGTTGAGAACAATCAAAAACTAAATACCATAAAATATTCCTATTTGGCTTATCTCTTTTATATAAATATAAAAAAGAATGTATTTTTTAAAGTTCTTATTTACGAAGAAGAGAACGTAAATTCAGATCGAAATGAAAAAAAAAAGTCTGAAAGATTCGGTTTTTCAAGTGTTTCCGTTTGTCTCCGGCCATTTCCGGTTTTCTCCGGCCATTTTCAACAATAGTATAATTTGCTTGAGAAGATCTAAACCAGATTCATTTTTAATATCTCAAACTATTTAAAAAATGGTACGAATTCGCATTTTACCTTCTTTTTTTTTAAATGAAGTTGTTGTTGAACTTTTAAACATTGTGCAATAGTGACAATTCAAACGAAAATGATGCTGGCCAAAAGATGTCACTCACTAGTTGTGAAAAAGAGCGGGATTCTAATACTTAAATACGTTTAGAAGTTCTTGTCCTTGTCCAAATAGTTGGTTGGTGGGTTATAGTGAAGGCATCGTGTATTGAGATTGCAATATGAGCTAACGTTTAATACCGTTCAGTCATTTTAAACATCATCTCACACGGGAATACTTTGTCTATTCATGGTATCCTAACAAATATTACTATTCTGGTTCAGAGTGAACCTGGAAGTAATAGCAATAAAAAGGTAATTCCACACTTCTATCATCTTTAGAAGTAGTTCCTCACAACTGGATGCAGTTTATTATCATTCGCAGGACCCATTCTCCGCAGCCGTTGAACGGAAACCAAAAATTCTTGTTGAAAAGAAAAACAAAAAATAGATTTCTTTAATGGTTTCCGCGAATTTGTTAATAATTCTTTCCTTTTTTTTTTTTCGTAAAATCTTCCTATATATATATATATATGTGTGTGTGTGTGTGTGTGTGCGTGTGTGTGTGAAGATAAAGTTTTAGAATCACACATACATATCGATTTTTTTAAACATAAAGTAATACATTTAAAATGCCTGTTTAGAATAAAGTAATTTCCAAATGACTGATAATGTTGCGAATTCTGAATTCGCGCTAAACATCGATTTTAAACCTGTAAATTTTCTATATAATGGAGAATACAATGAAATGCTAATAAGAATCCTTCATTCGACCATAAATAGAAGTATCATTAATATCACAATCTGCTGTTAGAACAAAACCTCATAAGTTATATCTTCTCTGTGTGTCTGTCTGTCTGTCTGTCTCTCTCTCTCTCGCTCTCTCTCTCTCTCTATATATATATATATATATTCTTTTCGTTCTATCAGAACTCTTCAGTGTGGCTAGACACGCAGGACGCTTGGAGCCGGGATCGAAACCCGTCCAACTTTACGCTAGACTGTGATTCAGACCACTTGTCCACCAAGCGGACCACGTTGGCTAAGGGAATTTTAAGGTATTTTTATTTTTCGAAACAGCAGCAGCAGCCTTTGTTTACATTTTTTTTTTATACCCTATCGGCTACCAGAGTGCTCAATTCTTTCGAAGAGCTTCACATTAGACTCAGTAGATATAACGTTAGGATATCGTAGACAAAAAGTCAATGGTACTTGGTGATTGTTAGTTTTTTACAAATATGATCATTGGACCACTTGATCCAATGATTGCGTTGGCAAGAAACTGATCGTCACCAAGTACAGTTGACTTTGTGTCTAACTTATATATATGGTCTATCAGCGATAGTGAGTACTATTTATTTATAAATATACCAAACTATATTATTGATATTGTGTGTATGTGTGTGTGTATGTGTGTGTGTGTGTGTGTGTGTGTGTGTGTGTGTGTGTGTGTGTGTGTGTGTGTGTGTTTGCTTAAACACCTCTATATGAACGTTTTTTTTTTCATATAAACAAGTGTATATAGAGTGATTTGATATGCAGTACTCCCTTATAAATTTTTCAAAAATGTTTTTCTTTCTTTTAAAAAAACAGTTTTTATTGTTTATAAAGGAAAATTATAATCTCAAACTATTTTTTCATCTTGCATTCAAAACAGTTTTAACAAACCTCTCTATTTCGAAACATTAAAATATGTTCAATCGCACAATCAAATCCAAACGCAAATTGAAATAACAAATTTTCTGCTGAATCAAATCTGGTGTTTAATTAAGAAAATTTTTCACGGGAAAAGAGGATAGAGAGACAAATTGGACAAAGGTCGTTGGTTTGATTACCAGAGACAACGTCAAAGATTAAAAAAAAAAGATGGCCTCCATTCTTAAATCTGATGACTTATCTAATGAATTCAGGAACACGTGATAATATCACCCAGCGTTGCATTTTTAGAAAAATATTAAAAATATCACCAAAGTCAGACAGTGATACATATTTTATCAATTTTTTTTGCTTAGATCGATTTTTCCAAGTTTTAAAAAAGCAAACTCAATGCACCTGATTAATCTCTTGTATTATGACTTGATTCAATATCGATTAAGTAAATAATTGTTTGTGTGACTGAAGAGATTAGATAAAGGACTAAGTTTTACTTCAGGTTACGTTGTAATCCTTAAAATGAGGTAATTTTCCAAAAGTTAATTTTAATTACTCCATAGACTTCAAGTACTATTGTTTTCTATGGTTGACTGATTTTTGTGTAGTTTGTTTTGGGGGATTTTTTGCACGGTTATATATCAAGTATTCCTATCTAATTCAAATAATTTGCACACAGTTTTATGGTTTCAAGTATTCCTATCTGATTCTAATTAACATTTTTTAAAGTAATTGTTTCCATTAATAATAGTTATTCGTTTGCTCACAGTTATATAGTTTAAAGTATATCGGAAAAAAATAGATAGGCCAAACATATGCAAGATTAACAAAAGGCTTACGTATACAAGACGCTGTTTCGTATACAATTTTTTTACCAAACTATATATGTTCCAAAAATAAGCTTCAAAGGTTAAGTACGCCTAGGCTATAGTAGCAGAACAGACCCAACAGTAAACCAAGTGAGGGGGAGTAGGGAGAGAAAAAAAGATAGGAAAAAAGGTGAAGCAAAAAGGGAAGACAGTATTAGCACTACTATTAACCTATAAAAAAAATGATGGCTGTTTCTAAAAACAAAACAACAGTTTTCCCACAAAAAAGAATTTCATCCTGGAGAAATAAATTTTACAAATGAATTCTACCACTTGCATTGCATATATTTTCTCATGCAGGTTGAGTTACACACTCAACACTTTTTGAAAACAAAAATAAAGACAATAAGATAAAATAAATAAAACGTACAATAAGATTATACAAACGAGTGTAACAATATAAAAAAAGGAAAGAAATACATTGAAATATACAAAGACTTACTCGTCATTGAACCGCAAAGTTGCTAAAAGTTATTTAACCGTTTTTAAATGAAATACCATCACTTGGTATTAGAATTCAAAAGTTCTTTTTCATTTTCTTTTTGTGCCACTTCTGTCAATTGAAAGTCTGCTAATCAGCCGGGAAAATACCCTATCTAGAGTAGAATATTTCCGTAGGTTGGTCCAAGTTGATACTCAAACTTCGCGTCGAATATCTTCTTTCCTTCAGCTTTAAGATGTCGAAAGAAGCTTAACTTCTATATAAGTTAGCACGTGGTACCAAAGCGTTCGTTACTTTTTGCGTAGAGAAAACTCTCATTCGGTTAATTCGTTTTAATTTGTTTCTTTGTGTCGTTGTGGTCTACGAGTAACAAATCTTAGATTCTCGACCCGGCTTGACAACTTCTTGGCGTTGGCTGAGTAAGCCAAAAGGAAGCTCGTAGCTAAAAAGCAAGCAGTTAAAGGCAAAAGCAAAAAACAAAAAGAACCTGACTATCCCAGGCGACTTGATTTTATACCCGCAAGGAGCCAGTAACAGTCCAACCTCGAAATAAGCTTAAGGCATTTGAGCTGTTATTGACTTCCGAATTTAAAAATTCTAACAATTTAGCTAATAGAAGTAGTCACTGTAGCGTTATGGCTAACGAGATGAGCTGTGAGATTGTAGTAAGCGAGTTCGAAATCAAGTCGTGCTATGACATTTACTTTCGAACTAATACCCTTTGGAAAGACCTGAACCCTCTAGTCCCCTCCCAAGCGATCTTCGACAAGGCTGGGTTTGGTAAAAAAATTATAATAATCATTTATAAAAATTATAGCTTCAAGTAATTATTAATTATATAAACAATTTACAATTACGTGGTATCAAGTATTCCGATCAAATAAAAATTAGAAAGCAAATTTTCTTGACCTATAGAGGGGAGCATAACAAGTGCTACCACTCTGATTCAAAGTGGACCGGGGAGTAATGGGAATGAAAGTACTCTCTACACTCGATCTCTGCAAGGGATACACAGTCAGCGTATTTTAAGCCCCACCTACAAAGTTATGTCTTATGTGTTTTCACGGCAACGTTTCGTTTTACGCATTCTTCCGTTTTTCTCCAGTGCGTACCAATCATCAGAGAGCAAAACTAATCATTTGATATGTACAGGGTGTTTCAGAAAATTTGATATCATTTGAGATGTACAGGGTGTTTCAGAAAATTTGATATCATTTGAGATGTACAGGGCGTTTCAGAAAATTTGATATCATTTGAGATGTACAGGGTGTTTCAGAAAATTTGATATCATTTGAGATGTACAGGGTGTTTCAGAAAATTTGATATCATTCGAGATGTACAGGGCGTTTCAGAAAATTTGATATCATTTGAGATGTACAGGGTGTTTCAGAAAATTTGATATCATTTGAGATGTACAGGGTGTTTCAGAAAATTTGATATCATTCGAGATGTACAGGGTGTTTCAGAAAATTTGATATCATTCGAGATGTACAGGGCGTTTCAGAAAATTTGATATCATTTGAGATGTACAGGGTGTTTCAGAAAATTTGATATCATTTGAGATGTACAGGGCGTTTCAGAAAATTTGATATCATTTGAGATGTACAAGGTGTTTCAGAAAATTTGATATCAATTGAGATGTACAGGATGTTTCAGTTTGTCATAAAATAATTTGACCAATTCTGGTTGAAATGATCTCAAATTTTTTTAGCTGAAGTAAAAATAACAGAAGATTTTTATGTTTAATGTTTCGATGCCTTTTCTTTTCCAGTGAAATTTCTAAAAAAAAAGAATAAATAATTAAAAATAGAATTTCCAGTTGTTTCCACACATGCTGTTAAAATTCGAGAATTGGTCAAATGATTAGATTACAAAATGATATCAATATTTCTAAAACATCCTGTGAATCTCAAATGATATCAATATTTCTGAAACACCAGTACATCTCAAATGATATCAGTTTTTTTTTAATATAATAGCACATTAACAAAAATGAGAATATTGTGTTTTTTTTTTTTTTTTTTGGAAGAAAAGATATAAGATATGTTAGAGCGGTTGGGTTGCACAAAGAAAAGAAAATTATTAACCGAAAAGTCTAAACCAATTGTCCCATGACCCTTCGCACTACAACCTTTTTTAATGTGGTAGAGAGCCATCAGACGAATAATTAAACCCAAGGGGCCACGTAGACTTTATTTTTCGTTCTCTGACGAGTCGGTTCAAAGTAACATTCATTATTAACACAAAAGTTTTTATTATTCATTAATTAGATAATTAACATTGTAATTACTTTGACTCGTAGAGTTTTCACACCTGTAGAATTTGGGGACTCCTGCTGGAATCAAGAAACAACAAAAGAACTTGTCTATTAGAAATTGATTATCATCATTTTGTGAGTTTTTCACACCAGTTTTAACTGGTGGTTTTTCACTGAAGACTAAGTGACAGCAAATCTTTACTGGTCTTCATGACTAATCTAAGTATTCTAGTTTCTCTTAAAAGTGCCGTGGTCTGCCTAATTTCGATCTAGAGTTACCCAATCTCTTTTCCAGTCCTTTGGTGACTGTTCTGTTGTATAGCCACATACAACTATACGTATACATATACATATACAACTATATGCGGAAACATAGTCAACAATAATGACGAACTTCAATGAACGAACGAACACACTTCTTTATAAAAATATATCTCTTACACTTTATTATAGAAAGGGTTGATATTGGTTGTGTGTGAGAGGTGAGTTGGAGACGGGGACAGACTGCTACATATTGACCCAAAGTTCTTCTGACCATAGCACCACTTCTTTCTCATCTTGGCTGGGGTTGCTCAACCGTGGGTCACTGAGGGCCCAAGCCCTCAGTTTGCAAGCTGATTCTCACGCTGGCATGTTGTCCCTAACTGACTCCAACTGCGACTGGAACTGAACTGAACTCGAACTGACTAACTTAAGCCGTCTGTGGCACCTGGTTATACAATTGTTTCACGTCCATCTACTTCCTGGGGGCATACGCATCTGCACCGAATTCAACCACGTCCACAGGTCAAGGTGATATTCCGATATCTTCGACCGGATGCACCTGTTTCGCTGTTCTTCTGCTTATTTACACAGGTGCATCTCTTGATTGACGGATCGGTTACAGTTCCAAGGGTACTAACTTCTAATAATATCGTAAGCACCTTCATGTTCCATAGCTTTTTCAGCTCTCTAGCAAGATCCAGGTATTTCTCTATCTTTTCGCTTTCTTTTACTCTACGGTTTGCTGGAGTGGCACAATATACGAAATGACAAGTTTTTCTTGTCAATTAACATTAGGCGTGGCCAGAATTGGGTGATCTGTTTTTGTCTCTAAATCAAAGAGAATTTTATGAGTTTCATTTTCGAAGACAGATTCTTGTTTGTGCTTGTACCATTTGTTAATATGGTTAAATTTTAATCTCTTGCACAATGCCCAGTGGATTATCTTTCCCATCTAGTCGTGTCAGTTCGCTGCATTCGTTTATTCAGTTATTAACTGTCTCATCTCTGTCTCCATATAACCTAAACTTGCTATTCTATGGAATATTATCAATTTTCGCATTATTATTATCATTATTATTCTCTTTTGAGGGTTTTTGACACCAGCGTTAGCTGATGGTTTCTCACTGGAGTTTGAGTGGGTGCAAGTCTCATGTCTCCAGGACTCTTCTCGGTATTCTAGCTGATCTCAACGATGCTATCGTTTGGATGGTCTCCACTCGTCCTTGTACCAATCCTTTGGTGACAGTACCGAGTGCACCAATTACAATAGAGAAACACCGTTACTTTCATGCTCCATTATTATTATTATTATACCTTTATGTATTGGCCAAGATTGTATGAGAAATCTCCAGTTCCTTTACCACAATGACGCAGTCTCCTGCTCTGCCAGTGTCTAGACAATCTTGATTCTTTATCGAATATCTAATTCATCCATTCTTGCTTTCATTATCTTTTCTTTCGTTCAATCTGTAATAGGCGTCATCTGAACCTTCATGTTCCACAGATTTGTTTTCAGTTCTTAAGCAAGTTCCTGGCATTTTCCTAGTGTTTGCTTGCTTTGGTTTCTTTGTTTAATGGCATATCAACCTTCGTAGGTTATTTAACACCAAAGCTTCCTTCTAGAAGAACAGTAGCGGTACTATTTAACCCATAGTTGGGAGGACAAGGGGGCTCATACCTTTCCCAAGGGTATTTGTACGAAAGTGAACGTAATAGCGCAACATGAATTCGAACTCGCTTACTACGATTCCGCAGTCCATCACTTTAACCATTACACCACGAGGAGGACACCTCATTGCTTTCTTTCGTCTTCATTCTGAGTGATTTGTGACAACAGCTACATCTACCATCTTTTCTTTATTAGCGATTCTTTTTTTTTTTCTTTTTTCTTTATTTTTTGAATAAAACGAATTTTCTCTGTATAAATATTTGATGACTTTTACAGGTGACGATGATTACCCTCATCACTCCAGCACAGTGCAGTATAAAAAATTATTTTGCATGAATAATTTCATTCCCTCCTCCTCCTCCTCCTCCTCCTCCTCCTCCTCCTCCTCCTTCTCCTCCTCCATGTTTCTAATTCTCTCAGTTTATTAGCAACACTTTCCTGAACTGTTCCAAGCTCGCCAACAATGACGAGTATAATTTTCACTTTATATTCATTAACCACTTCCAAATTGATACAAGCCCACAATAGGAGAGCATGTATTTGGTGCATGTTATTGTTTAGTGAATATGTTACTCTCCAATTTGTAGCGAGTGAGAGTGAGTCCTCATCCGTATTTTACGGGTATTACATTCACGTTTAGTTCCACCACAAATACAACACAAATTTTATAAGCACGTAGAACAAAGGGAATATGACAACAACGAACATTAAGAAAGAAAACAATTTGATATTCATAACAAAACAGGAATAGAAATAAATGAGAAACATAATGTGCGAGCATCCTTTGTAGAAATACAGTTATGGCCAGTTTGATGAAAATAGGGTTGTTCACACGTGTGTGTGTGTGTGTGTGTGTGTGTGTGTGTGTGTGTGTGTGTGTGTGTGTGTGTGTGTGTGTTTACATGTTAATAAAGTCTATCAAATAAATAGTTCCATGGTTGGCCGAAGTAAGTTGGATAAAAATAATTGTCTTTATTTACATATGTGGGTATGTGTGTGTGTGTGTGTGTATGAATGATGGACCGTAAGTATGGGTCTTTGCTTTCATTAAGTCTGCACTGTGTGTTTTCTTAAGATTTTGGCGACAACGTGTTGCATTGATGAAAGAAAATCGCAAGCCTTTCCCTTTGAGTCTATATCGCGGCTCTCTGCTGCTCGATTCATGACCTCTTGTGAAAAGCTTTTTTGGGTAGTAGACGGAATGACTTTTTGGCCGTGGAAGAAATGAATTGAATGACCGAAAACTGACCTGGTTGATTAAATTCTTCGTTATTTATACTTTAGTAATGGATCAAAAAATAGTTTTATTGCAAGTCCTTAAATTTTAGCGCGTAGACATTTCTTGACCAATCAGATTCGTATTTTTACTTATTTGTTTTAGAGCCTAAAATTTTTCTCTTAATCAGTTTCTGATCCTATTTTTCTAGAATGTTCTTATTCTATGTTTTTAGCTGTTTGGTTGGAAAATATAAAAATGTAACTTCAATGCAAATGTGTATTCTATAGCATAAAATATGTGTATCCAATAGCATGAAAATTGTATATTCTATAGCATAAAGAAATGTGTATTCTATAGCATGAAAATTGTGTATTCTATAGCATAAAAAAATGTGTATTCTATAGCATGAAAATTGTGTATTCTATAGCATAAAAATTGTATATTCTATAGCATAAAAAAATGTGTATTCTATAGCATAAAAAATGTGTATCCTATAGCATAAAAAAATGTGTATTCTATAGCATAAAAAAATGTGTATTCTATAGCATGAAAATTGTGTATTCTATAGCATAAAAAAATGTGTATCCTATAGCATAAAAAAATGTGTATCCTATAGCATAAAAAATATGTATTCTATAGCATAAAAAAATGTGTATTCTATAGCATGAAAATTGTGTATTCTATAGCATAAAAAAAATGTGTATCCTATAACATAAAAAAAATGTGTATTCTATAGCATAAAAAAGGTACACTAGCAATAATAGATGAGTTCACCTTCTCGGAAGACGACCACCTAGGTTTATTATCTCAAGTATAAACTAAAGCAGACTTAAGATTTTATCACAGTTATAGAAACATCGGTCATTTCTTCAAATTTTTTGGCTTTCTTCCGTCTTCATTCATTGTATGGATTTACCCAATCTATCTATCAAGGCTTGGATACGACGCAAGGTCAATTTTTAAGCGGAATACGACGCAAGGTCAATTTTTTAGCGGAATACAGTTGGTTTGAATTCATTGATTTCTTTCTTCTAGATTGGCTGCCTCAGCAAGGCAAAAGAACTCAGAATGCCCTACTATTTACTCTTAGTTAAATGAGGAACAGATGGATTTATGCCTTTTCCTATTGGCACAAAATGAAACGCCAACCACTTCGTCCAGGATTTGAACTCGTCTAACCAATTCCATTACGCTAATCGCGCCTTTATTACTCGTAAGTCGCGTGTGTGTTTTAAAATATTTCCATTCAAATCAGATGAAAATTATAACATAAGTTTTAGTGACTCTAAAACATATTTTGTTGTTACTAAATGTCACAAAAGTATCTACAAGGTAAAACAGAAAACGAGAACATTATACAAAGGTAAACATCTCCATTTGATCGGGATAAATATAAATTATTATATAAGATTAGTAATCTGTTACTGTAATTATTTGTGTTTAACACGCACTCATATATAACACCCATCCCAAACTTTAGTAATTTACGAAGCTCTTTGCTTCGATGTGGCACAAGGCCGAATGAATGGGATACCCAATGAGACTCGAACTCACTCGTTTAGGTTTGCTAGTCTAGCTTGCTAACCGTTACACCTCTGGGGAAAAAATTTCTCATGTATAATGCGCACAAACCTTTTAGAATTTGTAGCCGCTAGATTTAATTTAAATTTAACTTTTTATCGCTTTTTATCGCTTCGAATTAATTAAAAATAATTGATGTAGTCTTAAAACACAAAAATTACTCAGTAATTAGAGCAAATACACGGATATGTTCATACAAAACTTGCAGCAAAAACAAGCCTTTATTAGGAGGAACAAAATTATAAACAAACACATTTCAATGGATATTTCGCTGTAACGGCATAAAACACATTAGATTGGACAATAGATATAAAGCTATTTTCGGTCATTTTGTCCTGAAAATATGGCCAGAAAAAATTCATTATATAATTCTCGTGTATAATACGCACTCCAAACATTTGGGCTGAAAAATCTGCGTCTTATATACAAATAATTATGATAAATGAATTTAAACTCTGCAGGTTAAAATTCCCGGCATTGGAAAGTCTGGACAGATATAAGATAACTGCTATTCAAATCTTTTGATTATTAAGTATCACGTTTCTTTATCAATATCAATGATATTTTTATTCTATTGAACAGTTTGACAGAACAAGAAGAATCTGTCTTCAAAAAGAATTCCGTCTTTCATTTTACTTACGAACTTAATTTTTAAAAATAAAATATTTCTTTGATTTCTTAGTTGATTCAAATAGACATACCCTCTTTATTTGAAAAAATAATAAGTTTAAATTACTGACATCTTAGATATGATAGATATAAACTAATTATAATTAAATTATTTATCAATAAGACTATACTTATCTCCTCTTCTCAAACATTATTTTATTAGAAAATCAATTATATTATTATTAGAAAATCAATAATATCTAAATTTAAAAAAAGGCACGCTTGTGAACAATAGATTTTGTAATTATTCTGCTGATATACGAATAAAAATGATTGATTAAACGATTGAGCTTAACAGCATTTCAACCTGTCTGGTGTTATTTCATGCCTAGAGGTTAGAGAATCACGTACATTGTACGTTCATATTTACATTTTTTGTAAAGTTTGTTCTTAAGAGTTTTTTTGCACCCAGTATGAAGTATTCTTATCTTATGCAAATAATTTTTAAACAGTTCTATTAGACCAAGGTCAAAATGGAACTGTGTGGGACTCGAGCAGGTAACACCAAACAGAATCAGTGTGGATCTGGGCGTAATGGCAATGAAGTGGTATTCCATAACCCCCCCCCCAGAGCTCCAGAACTGGACCCTAATTATCAAATTGAGTTTAGTGTTATACACAGGAGATCTTTTCAGAGAGTTTTACCTCCCACTTCAAGGAAGAACAAAACTCGTGAATCGAGTCACATGCCGCCCGGCTGTGTTTCTCGTTGCACAGATCAGTTGGTGTGGCTTGTTCGCATGGTCTTCGTCACGTTATTCCCAACGAATGTCCTGCATATGACATTAAACAATTTGATGGTAAGGTTCTTGTGATGCTGGAGCTTTGGGGAATGTGGAGCACTCCTTCACTGCCATCGCTCTCAGGTCCGCTCTCTCTTGAAGTCGTCGTGCCTTAGGGGGCCTTATCTGATGGTCAAATGGAACTAAACTGCGTACTTATGCTGAACTGAATTGCTTCAAATAGAACTGTTTTGACATTTAACTGTGGGTAAACAAAAACTATACTTATACTAAACTGGATTGTTTTGATAAGATTTGTTTGACAAAACAGAATAGCTTGAAATAGAAATGCTTTTGACAATTGAACTACGTACTTATGCTTAACTGAATTGTTTGAAATAGAACTGTTTGTTTTAAAATGGATTTGGTATTAATAACCTACAATGGTTGATGTGCCATAAACTCAAACGAAACGAAACCTACCCCTTCAGGGGATACAATCAGCGTATTCTAAGCCTCATCGACAAGGCAAGAAAATAAAAATTACTCGAAAGAAAACTGATGAAAATCACATAAATAGAAATAACCAAAATTATAAAACATAACAAACGGATTTTACTGTAGCTAAAAGCATCAGAAGTAAAAATAAGATAATAAGAAAGGCCTGTGAGATATGTAAACGTGAATATCTGTTCATTTATCCATAGGCTAACTGCACCTGCTGATACTAAGTGGTCACCCATCTAAGTAGTAAGCAGGCTATTCGCTACTTAACTTATGTTATCTGATAGTAACCGTTTCTTTCATCTGGACTTAGTCGTAAGTCCTAAAAATTAAGCGTCGGTTTGATTTGGCACAAGGCCGCAAGCTTTAGGCAACCAGTGAGGATCGAATTCACTTGTAACTTGTCTGTGAGATTTATTGGCTGTTTTTAAGCCCTTTTTTTAACGAGATACATACGTGATCTTTTACTGTAACTTACACGGCTTTACTTAATGTAGAACTCAAGTAAACTTAAATAACCGCACCTCCATTCTAGATTTGTTCTTACAGAGTGGTCACCCATCTAAGTAAACTCACCGTTGCTTAACTTCGATGATCAGGCGGGAATCTGTGCTTTCAGCGTGACTTGACCGTTTCCAGTTGAACATAACGTGTAAGATTTGTGCCTTTTTATCTTGACTCGAATATCAACCATTGATCCCAAAAGAAAATATATCACTCTTTCGACAACTATGCACGAGTGTGTGTGTGCGCGCATGCGCACGCATGCACGTGTCCACGTGCGTTCCTATGTGTAAAAGCGGCATTCAAAAATAATTCGTTCGGCAATTTTACTTAACGAACTTGATACTGAAAAATATAGGATTTGTTTCTTAGATTTCTTTTCATAGACTCAAATAACTCCACCTTTAATACCTCCTCAAAAAGAAAAACTTACAAGTTTAAATATCTGATATTCTAATTATAATAGTGGAAGTCTGGACAGATATAAGATAACTAATTCTTAAAGACCTGATCAATAAGTATCACCTGATGTTTTCTTCACATATATTATTCTATTCAAAAAGTCAGTAATATTGAACAAACTCTTATATAAAATTACATAATCATGTTATTGAAAAACAAATAAAACTGCCCATAATGAAAATTGATAAAAATACCAAAATGATCATGAAAATAAAAAACAACAAATAAACTTATCTTATTTTATTTTATCTTATTTTATTTTTATTTTTAATTTATTGCGGACTTTTTGTCCTCATCTTGGTAGTTTTTGTGTTGCTTCTTCTTTCACTACGTTTCGGCCAAATTTCACCTCTGGTCTTCTTCAGGTGATTTACCGCGACCTCGGATAGGAATGCTGAGTCTTGTAACCGTATCCCCAGTAATTACTGCCTTCCATAGTTGGGCGATCAAGGATGGAATTTTTGGTTTTATAAAACCTTATCTGGTCTTCCAGAGTCGGGTCCCTACCGAATTTTTGTACTTGTCTTTAATTGGAATCATCCATCCTTGATCGCCCTTCGGGGCCCGTGGCGCAGCGGATAGAGGCGTTGAGTCTCTACGGTTCCAGGTGAGCATTGTCAGAAGATAGCGGTTTCAAATCCTACCCAAGCCGGCCAGAGGTTTGCTTGGTCAAAAACAAGGTGCGATAGACAACAACTATGGAAGGCAGTAATTACTGGGGATACGGTTACAAGACTCAGCATTCCTATCCGAGGTCGCGGTAAATCAACTGAAGAAGGCCAGAGGTGAAATTTGGTCGAAACGTAGTGAAAGAAGAAACAACACAAAAACTACCAAGATGAGGACAAAAAGTCCGCAATAAATAAAATAAAATAAAAATTAATTCTCAGATTAAGAAGCTTCATCTAAAAATGATTCCAATTAAAGACAAGTACAAAACTTATCTTATTCTAACCAAATACATCAGAATCGCAACCAATATAAAGCCGCTATTTAGAGTTTCGAGAATTCTTACATGTGTTACAGTCAAAATTATGGTTTAAACGTTTTACTATTGTGAGAGAAAAGTTAACATTATCTCTTCTCAAAAATAATGTAGAGAACCAGAACATACATAAAGTAACAACGAAAAAAATCAACTCATATACACAACAATACAAAAATTTGTTTGATTAAAACAAGTAAATATTTTGATATAACCGTTTAGGTATATATGAGACATTAGGGGGAATTGTGATTAATTTCAGTGTGGTTTGTGTGTTTGTAAGTGAGTCCAGCAGCATGTCATCTCGCAGGTTCAAAGCAGAAGAAACAGGGTCTTACGACCTTGTGTCCTTTATAAATTTAAGATGCCGCTGCAATTATAATTGAGTTAAGATTTTATGAAAATAGCTCTCAAAAACATAATCAACTTCTTAAAAACAATTGGCCTCCTATTAAAGATATAGTCTGTGTTACCAACACCTTCGACCATCAAGTGCATACAAAAAAAGCTTTGACCTATTTCAAAATACTAATTCCGGACTGCTTATTTACAAATAATATTCATTTATATATATATACATGTCAGAGTTTGACACTCGGTGACCCTTAAGAGGTTAATTTGCCATAAAAGCCAACCAACCTAAAAATATGCGTTTACAAATCATATATATAATATATATGTAAAAAGGCTCTGGCATTAAATAACCTATAGAGGTTGATATGCCATTAAAATCAACCGAGCAACCAAACAAACAAACTAAGATACCCTGAAAGTATCATACATATATTGGTACAAATCTCCAGTTAAACGTTCACTGTTAATATGTACTGCTTTTAAAACTTAAACAACCTTTTAGCGGATTATGTCTCTCTGAGTATCCAAGTGTTACATTTGGAGATTAACTTTCTATTTGTCTGTTCAAAGGGCCATTCGTGTTTATATTACCGTAATTATTTGTGTATAACACGCACTCATATATACTACCTACCCCTAATTTTCAACAACAAAATTCTGGAAAAAATTCTCGTCTATAATCAGCTCTAACGTTTTAAAATTTGAAGCAGTTAAATTTAACTTGAATTTAGCGGATTTTTTTCAACTTCTTATCATTTCGTATTGACTAAAAATAAGAATTTATATAGTTTAAATTGTCTTAAAACACAAAATTAACACAGTATTTAGAGCAAACACACGGACATGCTCATACAAAAATGTAGCAAGTTTGCGTGAAAATAAGTTCACATTAAGAGAAAATTGGATATTTTTTGTAACAGCGTATAAAACGCATTAATTTGTGCAACAGATATAACTCCTTTCCGGTCATAAAGTGTGGCAAGTATCCCGAAAAAAGTTGATTATATAATTACGGTAACAATTACAAATAACTTGTAACTGATATCTCTATTAGTATACGTCAAATAGTGTTGGATTTGGGAATAAAGTTAAAGTAAGTTAATACAAGGGGTTCCGAAAATTTAAGGGCCGACGGGGATCTGAAATAAATGCTTGCAATCTATTAATGCAGTTATATTTTGAATTCTTAAATTTTGATGTATATGTTTATTTTTGCATTCGAGTAATTATCTATTTGCGTTTTATATAGACATATGGCACCGGGTTTTTTCAAAGAAAAAGAGACAAACTTGTGACAAAATTATATTCAAATAACGTTAGATAAAACCGTGCTTGTTTTTCAACATTGCTAGCAAAAATGCGCTTCCATTCTGTTCTTGATCTTACCCTTCTTCTTATAGCGGCCCGAATCGCTTAATGATTTCATCTGTGAACTTTGAGACATGTCTGACTCAGCAGAACCTCTGCTTACGATAGTCAGCGATCACGCCATTCACACTACTCTGCTCCCGAATTACTTCATGTCGGATGTGTTCACGCACTGATATTCCCAGCATGGATCTTTACGTTCTAAATTTATTCATCTTAAAAAGAAACATTATTTCGAAAATGGTTAAAACAATGCTCGCTTTTAAGATGAATAATTTTAGAATGTTAAAAAATCCAGGTAAAGGCCGTCAGGGTGAAATCATACTTTTTGAACCCTCGTTATATTTTATTGCAGAACAATATTACACCTCATTTACTTAAATAATAAAAACACCTCAAAATTTGCTTGGAAATTGTGCTGCTGATTTTCTATTTTTCGGTGGAATCTGCTTTATTGAATGACGATTTTCATTTTTCCATTGTAATACCAAATATCAAGAAGTGAAAACTTGTGAAGATGCAACAAGAACCTTTTGCTCAGTTCAGTCACTTCCTTTTGGTTATCGTCACAAATATTAAGCCAATAAAAGATTCGGTATGTCGGAATATTTTTAAGTTTTTTACAAAAATGAAAAAATAAAAAACACTCTCATATGGGCGTTTTTATTTCTTTCTACTTGGGTGTCTCAAAAATTTTACAATACTTTGGTTCGTGCTAGTTTGCGGCACATAATCATGTGACCAAGGCACTTGTTATGGTTGGCAGGATCGTAGTTGTTCGTGTACTGATAAGTTGTGCATTGTTTCACTCTTTCTGTGATTTGAAAGCCGCACAGATAAACGGGGAAACTTCTGCTTTACGACTTCAAACTGCGTCATAACACCGCTGCAGAAACAACTAAAAACATTTGTTGTGCTAAAAGTGAAGATGCAGTTGATCATAGTACACTAAGCAGAATGTTGCAGAACTGGAAAGGGAGAGGTTCCGCCAGGCTTTTCCTTCCGAAAACACTTTATAAATAGTACCTTCATGATCATGCCAGCTTACGAGATCAGTGATGATTAAGACGAGGATGAAGAAGTTGGCCTCGTGAAGTTCATTTTGATGTGTTGAATACAACCATTCTGAGCACAAAAAAAAGAGACCTGAACAACTTTGATGAAGGCTAAATTGTTTCGGCCAAATACACTAAATCAAAGAATTTTGGAAATAGAAAAACTTCTCCAGTGATGCTATACCTATCAGCGATGGAGCGTGAAAGGAATATGCACCAAATAATGATAAGGTATTTATTGATGCATTAAGAAAATGAAGGCTTTCCAGTTAAGGGGTAGTTCATGAGGCGTCGTGGCTAATGTGATTGATAACGATAGCGAGTTCAAACTCCAATCGCGCTATTACGTTCAATTTCGGACAAATGCTCTCGGGAAAGGTATGAACCTCCTTATCCTCCACCCAGCTATGGGATAAATAGTACCACTACTTTTCTTTGACAATAATGGATTTGGCCTTAAATAACCCATGCAGGTTGAGAGGTCATTAAACAAAGAAACAAAACTGATTTTCCCAGCGAAGTAGCCACCAACAGAAGGTTTTCTTTGACACATGGAGCAGACAGTTTTAATTGAAGTGAAGGAAGCAATGCGTTGCAATACACAGTGTATTGATCCTTCTTGCGTACTGGAATCTATGGCTACAAGCCAGTGAGAGCAACTTTCTTACTATTACCAAAAGAGTCTTGAATGGACAGGTTAAAGTGTCTTCAATGGCCAAGCGGATGTCGCAATTGGATCTTGTATCAATGGAAGGAGGCCGCTCCGTCTAATGGATCTTACTTTCGCCTGGGTAAGGTGAATGAGAAGGTACGTATATTTCGTTATTATGGGAAAGTGATTGCACCTGGATGTACTGTGGGACAAACAAAAAGCCAGAAGACAGTTATTGTTTGTGAAATTTTCAGCTTGGAAACACTAAAACCAATCATTTATGCATATAAACTAGAGTATGTATTGAAAGAGTGACACCCCAAAGGAGTGACATTCGGAAGGAGTGACATTCAGAAGGAGTGACCTTCCAAAAGAGTGCCATAACAAGTGAGTGACATTCCAAAACTGTGACATCCCAAACGAGTGACATACTGTTGTATCGTAGTAAGCAAGAGATACACAGTGAAATAGAGTTAACTCTTTATTAACTGAAATGATATAACCCAACAAATATTATTAGTCTCCCGCTGTTAGTGTTACGTCCGAAGTTGGTCTTACTACTGACCGAGATCTTTCAATACTGACTGTGCTTAAGAAACACGACGTCTTCTATTACTCCGGAATACCGGAAGTCACGTTGTACGAGCCACTATACAACATCTCTCCCCCCCCCCAAATTTTTAAATATGTCCATAGGACATCATATTTTTGTTTTTTGGGATTTATTTCCATAGTTCCCGTCGGGGTGTTTTCGTTTGCTCGTACGATTTTGTTGTATTGGTGAGGGCCTAGGTACCTCAAACATGTCATAAATGACGGACATGGGTTCTTCAAAAATTTCCTTTGTGTTTGGTACATATCTTTTTTTTATTTGGGTAATATGTCAAAGAAACTTCCATCTTGGATGTTTTATTATGTACATCATATTACCAATTCTTTTTTCAATAATTTCCTCTAGCTAGGTTGCTTTACCTAAATTATAATTTAGGAAATAAATTTTTCCCCTGGACTTTAAGTCTTATTAAAGGTATTAATTTTTTTTTCTTGTTTCCTTTTTTTGACGGAATCAATTTATCGAATACTGATCGAATTTTCCTAGCAAACATCAATTCTGCTGGGAACATGTTTGTGTTGGTATTTGGATTAGGTGTTATTCGATAAATGGATAGGAATTCTTGTGATTCCTCATTTTCTGCTTCGATCCAATTTGCCTTTTTAATTGCTCTTTTAAATACATCAATAAATCTTTCCACCAATACATTTGATCTTGGATCGTAAGGTGTCGATTTTAGGTGATTTATCGAGAGCAATTTACAGAAATTTTCAAATTCTTTTGATGTAAATGATGTGCTATTGTCTGATACAATGGTTTCTGGCAATCCGAATCTTGCAAACAGTTCCTGTAACACCTTTATTGTGGTTTTAGTCGTAGGCGTTTTGCATTTGAAAACTTCTGGTCATTTCATAAAGCTGTCTATGACAAAAAGGTTCCTTTCATCGGACCGGCAGAGTCAATATGTAGACGCGACCACGTTTTGTCTGTCTTAGGCCATGGATTGAATTTTATGGGAGGTGATTTTGCAACCGATGCGTAGCTTTTTGCACGATTTCACCCTGTTTTCAATGTCTTTATTCATACCCGGCCAGTACACGTAACTCCGCATTAGAGCCTTCATTCTACTCATTACCGGGTGGCCGGTATGGAAATCTTTCAACATTTTCTTTGTTAAAACTGCGGGTATGACCACCCGTTCTCCATACATCAATATGCTGTTGCACGATGAAAATATATTATTTGTTTTAACTTTCTGGTTCATCAATTCTTTTTTGGTTTGATTAATGAACTTATCAAATTTTGTCTTAAATGTTATCTTGTCAAGTGTAACTGGAAGTTCTTTAACTGTATTGAATAAAGCGTATTTTACATCCATTTCGGACCTTAATGAAGCAATAATGATCTCCTCTAGTGGTTCTGTATTTTTTGGTATTAATCTGGATAATCCATCTGCATGTGCGATCTATTTTGACGGTAAGAATTCATTTTAAATGAATAATTTAACAGTATCGTAGCCCATCTTTGCAAGCGGTTCGCAGTGTGTGTTGGTATTCCTTTTTTAGAACCAAATATTGCTAACAATGGACGATGATCTGTTTGTAATATAAATTCTCTACCGTGTACGTTTTTATGAAATTTCTTGATCGCAAATATGATAGCTAAACCTTCCTTTTCTATCTGCAAATAGTTCAATTTCCGCCGGAAGTTGCGTCTTCGCTACATGTTGAATCGGTTTGAGTTTGCCATCTTCTTTGTGAAGTATAACTACCCCTAAGCCAAAATGACTTGTGTTGCTGGCAACATATATCTGCTTATTAGGGTTATAATGTGTCAAAGCAAAGTTTGGCGTTAGCACAGTTTTTAATTTCTCGAAGGCTTTTTTTTTTACATTCGTCCATCCAATTCTATTTTACGTCTTTTTTGAGTAAATGATTCAACGGAGCTCTTAGTACGAGGTGCATATTTGGTAAATAGCTATTGTAGTTGTTAGCCAGCCCCCCCCCCAATGATTGTTAAGCAGCAACATTAGTCGGTGTAGGCACGTATTTTATCTCGTCCGCTCGTCCTGCCTTTCTCGTCGATTATTTGTCCAAGATATTTAATTTTTGATAGAAAAAATTCACATTTTTCTATATTTAAAACCAAATTCTTTTATTTTTTAAACATTTCAACGGCATGTTTCGCAGGATCTTCTCGATTTTTGCTTTTTATTAGAATATCATCTCAATAAGCCGTTGCGAAGTCCAGATCTGCTAACATTGTATCCATTATTTTTTTTAAATAGTTGGAGCTACCTTTATTCCAAATTGTAGCCAATTAATTTTGTACAGGCTTCTATGTGTGTTAATAATTAATAATTCTGCACACTTTTCTTCCATTGGTATTTGTGAATAAGCTTCTGACAAATCTAACTTAGAAAATATGCGTCCGCCATTTAATTTAGCAAAAATTTCTTCTGCTGTTGGGAGGGGATAATTTATTTCTTTTAGACAATCATTAAGTCCGGTTAAATAATCTGTGAAGATTCTAATTTTTTCGATCGAAAAACTGGCATTACATTTTCTTTTACTTCGAATTTTGCTTTGGCTTTAGAACAGAATCCAAGTCCTTATGAAAATTTTTCCGGAAATTTTATTTTAGTCCTTTTTCAGTTTATCTGAACTTGTCGTTGTACCATCTTTTTATTGCAGAAAGTATTTATTGGGACGTTAAATAGATCAAATTCTTCCATCCAATCCGTTCCAAATGAATTTTACGCATTTCGCATGACAAATGCTTTTAATTTTCTTTCTTTTCCATAAAAGAAAACGTTTATGAAGGTTTCTCCCATAAATTTTAATTTTTCTCCGGTAACACCTTTTGCCATTTTTTTTTCGAGTTACTCAGGGTTGGACATTTTATTTTTTTTCCCGAGTTTCAGCATTAATTATAGTTAAATCAGACCCCGTGTCTAATTGAAATTTTATTTTTTTATTGTTAAGACAAATATTTATGCATTTTCTTTGTACTTTTTCAGTTGTTGGTTGTTCAGCAGTGTTCAGTACCTGTTTTTATTTTTTGAATAATTTCCCCTTCCATGTCTGCAGTGTGAGAATTTGTGTCCTTTGCGCCCGTAAGTATGGCATTTTTTTATGTTTAAATGGACAGTCTTTAAATAAATACAATTCTCCACACCCATAACATTGGATAATTTTGAAAAACGGTTTAATTTTCTGACCTTGTGGTTTGTTCTTTATTGTATGAATATTTGAAATACCCCGTTCTTCAATTTTTGCTGTGTCAGCTCACAAATTTAAAATATGCTGGTTTTCTTCAGCTAGGCTTTGTAAAGTTATTTTTTGGTCTTGTTCCAATTTGGTTAATAGACTTTTACGAACTTCTTTTTCAGACGGTGAGGTTAATCCCTGAATGAAAATCAAACATTTAAACTTGTCTGGTGTAATTTCATTTAGCTGGAACCTTTCACAGTTTCACCTGTTAACTGTACTGGTGTACGTTGCGTAGTCTTCACAATCGTTTTTCGTAAAGTTAAGATATTTCCAACGAGTATTAAACAGTGAACTTGGTTCCCCAAATATTTTCGTAAGTATTTGGATAGTTTCTCGGAATGTCACTTCACCGGGCTGCTTCGGCAGAATAAAATTTATGTATTTTTCATGCTCTGCTGCGCCCGAATTTGCCTAGTAAAAGTCTTCGTTTTTTTTCTCGTTGGGCCATTTGCCACAATCTTTTCAAAAATTGATTCGTACCTTCTGAAATATGCCTCAAATGTCACTTCTTTTTCTGGTTTGTAAATAAATTCGCCAACTTAATTTATTACCGACTCTTGCGAGAATATATTTAAATTTCCTGGTCTTTTTCTTTTGTAAGACATTCGAGTAGTTTTCCGAATTTTTCTTATTGTCGGTCAATGCTCTCATGGAGTTTTTTTTAATCCTCTTGTTGTTCTTCCTGTTGTTTCAAATCTTGTTGTCGTTGCTTTTTTGTTGTTTTAAGAATTCTGTAACGTTTCTATTTTTGCAGGTTACATTACCTGGGTTGTCAGGGAGATTTTCAGACTATAGTCACATACCACCCAATCTTTATCAAATCGATTCTCCGTGACTAGTTATATTTTGGTGATAACTCCAAAAGTTCATATAACTAGTCAAGCATAAAGATTGCGTATAGGTTTAGTTTTGTGATGTGGATGAATGAGAATGGGTCAAGCGTTGAGATAGCGACGTTATATAAATGAAAGCGCAATGAATTCCCAATTAGACAAACAATATGACGCGTGGTTATATTTTTTGTTTCTTTTTTGTTTTAAAGAAAATAAAATTATGAAAACAAAAACACAAAAATATACATGTACGAAGATGTCAAGTCAACAATAAAGTTCACCTTTCCAAATGAAGCTAGAGTCATTGCCAATTTTTTTTAACTGTATCCGTCGAGAAACGATCTCTTAATTTCAATTTATTTTAAAGTTGAAATGTCATTACTTTGTTTCTTTTACAGTTAAGGGGTGTGGGAACTTCCCCTTTCTCCCCCTTTCTTTTTTTGTTTTTTGTCCCTTTAGCAAACAATAAAATATCCTCTCTTCGTCTTGGAAGTAGTTACAATTTTTAAGCACATAAAAATGTTAACCAACATAGATTGCTCACAGCAAACGACTTTCCTAATATCTCTTCAGATATTTCTGATAAAATCCTTAATTGTAAAGGATTTTCTACAATGTAATTTATTATTTGTAGTAATAAATTTCCAACTATTATTTCTGCTGTTAGAAATAATTTTAAATAAACTTTCGGTTATCTACGATTTCTATTCGAATACAATTAGTATTCCCCACATTTGAATTCCTCGCCATAACTTCTTTTAGGGAAGGAATTACCATAAATCTTAAAAATATTCAAGTTTTCTCTTAGGACACAATTATCATTTACGAGAAAAAATTTTCGACTAACCTTTTTCTTTTTATAAGGTTTTCTTCATATCATTAATTTCTGTTTTTCTCTGTTGATCTCAGCTCAACGGCTAAATTAATGATTCTTGTCGGATTTATTTTTCTTCATTTGAATTTGCTCCTTTTTTTCTTTTTTTTTATATTCGTTAAGTTCCAATTAACGAATCTAAATACATCATTCTTCTTTTTTATGATATCGCATCTTCTTTTACGTTGAATTTTTGTTTCTTATTCAACGGAGTTGTCGAATTCCACAATGTCATTCTATCACCAGAATTTCATTTTCACTAGACTTCGTAAAAAGATGACCTTTCATCTCCTTGGCGAATCTCGCAACTGACTTTTGGATTTCTATCTTTTTGGCAGCAAAAACGTTCTAACTGCTTCGACCAATCGCATGTCGTTTCCCTGTCTGGGTCATGACCTTTGCTCTTTCCAGTTTATCCAGTGCTGTTTCTAAGACTCAAAAACCCGCCAATCGTCTAGACCATTTCCGGACCTTGTGGCGTGATTTCTATATTTATACTAACCCCACTATGACTGCTGCTGGACCGTCACAATTTCAAACATACAATTTTTAAAGTCTTCCATTGTATATCCTTGAACGTCACACTTAGGGGGTGTGGTTCGCTGTAAATTCGAACCTTCGATTCTTCCGTCGACAACTATTGCTGCTTTTTGTTTGTTTGTTATTTTCTTTTTTTTTTTGTTGTGAATACAAAATCTTCGAATCCTTCGTCGCCAGCTGTTGTATCGTAGTAAGAGATGCACAGTGAAATAAATAGAGTTAACTATTTATTAACTGATGTGGTACAGTCCAACTAATATTATAAGTCTGGCGCTGTTGGTGTTACGACCGAAGTTGGTCTTACTACTGACCGAGATCTTTCAGTACTGACCGTGCTTAAGACCCACAACGTCTTTTATTCCTCCGAGATACCGGAAGTCACGTTGAACGAGCCACTATACAACACAACCCAAAAGAGTGATATCCAAAAGGAGTGTCATAACAAGTGAGTGACAAATTGAAAATAAAATCAAAAAAGCAACGCGCATATTTCCGTATCGATGTTTCGCTGGATCATTTTTACCAACGTTGTTTTCCCATTTCAGGAGTGTTTATTGTTACTTACAGATACTTGTATTGACTTCGAAGTTATGACAATTGTATTTATATTTTAAGAATAATTGTTAGAGAAAATCTATATTCTTTTTAAAACAACTACGAATCGACAATGTTAGATTTTTATTGAAGTATTTCAGTTGTTTGTGAAGTTTTATCTGTATTTTCTTAATGAACTCAAACTTGGAATTTAATTTTAAGTTCTCATTATCTATGGTTGTATAGAGATCTATCAAATCTCAGAAGTATAAATACAAATTAGCGCTCAGGGAACACATTTATCAACACCACCGATCCCGAGACACAAATTATGTTTAATCAATATAAAGTGTCCAACTCTTAAAGCAATTTTAGTTACGCCCTGTTCTTGTCTATATTTTTGTGATGAAGTATTATGTACATTATTTACATTGTCCTCATCTTTGTCGCCATGTTTATCACAACGTTTTGGCCGTTGAACGTTCCAGCCTTCTTCAGGTGGTTGGAATGTTGAACGTTAGCCTTTATTTCGCTTACTGAGGTAGATTGTTCTAGTTCCACAAGTCATGTTTAATGGATGTCAGTTATCTGTTATTTCCTGTTAATTTCCCCTCTGAAAGTTCTCCACTGCCTTCACCGGGTATTGAACTCACACTCTTTGGGTGTGTCACTGGATCTAACCAACGCTTTTATTCATTGTGCCTGTGTATGAATTTCTGGGTATTATAAACCTAATGTAAACCATTTTTTCCAGTGCTCATATTGAAATTTTGCTGTTATAATTGCATGTTTTGGGTTTTCTTTTTAACCAGAGCTCATATTACAACTTCGACATTCCAACCACCGGAAGAAGGTCGGAGCGTACAACGGACGAAACGTTGTGATAAAGATGAGGACAATAGTCTGAAAAATGTAAATAATGTTCTCTGTTTCTATTTTGACGTTTTATCTTTCTATTGTTATGTCACACTAACACTTAGTCACACTTCTGAGTAATATTTTAATTCATTCACTCTTTCGATGTGATACACTTTTGAACGTATCCCGACATTTATCATTGAAGACTAAATGCACACTACTTAATAGCAACCCTCTTCGACAATGATAATAGAATATTTTAGCAGAGGAATGCACCATATTATAAGGCATAAGATGTACATGAAGCAGATTTCACTGTGTCACCCTGGTCCTCAAACTCCCAAGATCTCAAATCCATTGAACATTTATTGGATGTATCAAAACAATATTTGGTCGGCAGAATTTTCATCTCATAACGTGCTGCAGTTAAAAGAATTACTGTTAACATTCTCGGATATAATCTCAAAGGAAAACTTATGTAGAAAGCATGGCAGATTGAGTAAGTGCTGTTTCACCGCTGCATGAACGAACAACATCTTATTATCCAAGTGATCATAAAGTTTCAAGATGGAGGTGCCCGTGGTGTAATGGTTATCGTTGTAGGAATTGGAAACGACGATACGAGTTCAAATCCTGGACGAGAGTGATTGCATTTCACATAGCAATAATACCCTTGGGAAAGGTATGAATCCAATTATTCTCCCTCCAGCTATAGGTAAATAGTAGGACAGTTTAGGTTCTTCAGCCTTGGTGAGGCAACTAGTCTAGGAGAAGGAAAACTCTGAATTCAAACCTGTTAAACTCCGCTTTAAAATTGACCTTGTGTCATATCCTGCCCGAGCGGAGGGGTTGGTAAATATGGTAATGTTTCAAGATCATCAGTATATATATCAGTAGCAGCAGCAACAGCAGCCATTTTAAGTTCACTATGAATTTTCTGAAATACTCTGTACATTTCAAAGATCAATTTTTTTTAAAACCACATGTACTTTAAAGTAAGTAATGCTACCGTTCGTTTTTTTTTTTTTTACGAGAAGATTTTTTTAGCCAGAACAGAAACGCATAACGAGACGAAAATTACTATTGTTTAAATATTCATCTTATTTCACGAGAAGTTTCACTTTTGAAGTGATATTACTCAAAATTTTCATTTTTATTTTTTTCTGAAGATTACCAGAAAGTCACATTTTTTTTCTGATAATCTTGCTTATGTAGAGGAAGACGCCGAAGAGGTGTCAGAATGATTTATCAAATCTTAAACTAAATGTCCATGTAACTTAGGCTACACAAGTCCTGGACTGTTGTCATGTCTTTACCTAAAGTATATCTTCAAAAGAATCGTTCTTTCTCCAAAAAGGAGTATATAATAAAGATTTTCTTGCAGTTATCCCATATATACAGTATCATCTTTTTTCTTGGGTCAGCCTTTTGGTACAGTTCATGGTGGATTATCTCGTTTGCCTCATGATCCTCAGAATTCTATATTGTTGTAAAGTGTACACTTCATATCGGCCATGAAAATATATTGTAAAATTTCTATTGCATTTAAATAGTGAATGTTGCATAGAAATACAGTCTAGTTGTTTTTCTTGTCTTAACTTGTGTGGAAGTCACACATCAAAGTGACTAACATGGCCAAAACTCATGAAAACTATTTTCAGTGATCGATTTGGATATTTTGAATATATTGTCTACGTATCTCCAGGTCAAAATAAAGTAATGCTCCTTTAATATTTTAATTTGATCACTATAAATCTCAAATGTTCAAACTTACTAGAGACCATCATTTAGTAAGAAAGTTCTACTGGCTTACCGTACCAGAGAGCGTCATTCAATGAGAAATTTCATCTGGTCAATACTACGAGAGAACCGGTCTGTTCTAATAGAGACGACCATCCAATGAAAAATATCAACTGATCTATCCTACTAGAGACTATCATTTAGGGAGAAATCTACTGCACAAAACTTCGTAAACCACTTTTGATACATTCGATTATTAACAGTAACTTCTTCATAAAATGTAAAAGTCTTTTTGTTTTCTCGTTAAAGTGCTTTTTTACTCTTTGTATGCAGAAAATATTGTTTTTTTTTATTTTCACTGTTAGATTCAATTTTAAAAATCCGCAAATTTTGACAAATTAAAAATGAATCTAGTAAGACAGGTAACACAATTCAATGGAAAATTGATCCTACTTGATTAAATTAGTTGAAACTGACGCTCTTAAGAAAAAGCAATTTTTAAGATCAATTTTTAAGATATACACACGCTTGTATATACTTGCGAGCAGGCACTGAAAACCATCCCAAATTATAAAAATCTAACTCTCAAGTATTTATTAAAAATGTTTGAAAGTTCATTCATTTTCAATTCCTTACTTTTTAAACAGATCTTCACGCTTGATAAGATATTCAAGAGAAAAAAAAACAACATCGGAAATTATCTATAAACAGATGCAAAGTAGAACGTTGGTACAGAAGAGTTTCAAAATTCTATTTAAGTCATACGTTGAGCCATTCCGATAGCATCAATACACTTTTAGTCTTGAAATGTAAGCAGTCATGAAATAAATATTTTCTGATGATGACTGAAGGCCGAAATTTGTTGGGATTAAGACACATACACACACGTGTGTGTGTATTATAAACCATGATACACACACACACACACATACAGTAGCGTCCAAAACTAAGGGACAACATTTTTAAACCTAATATTTGTTAGAAATAACAACTGTGAAAAGCTGATATTTTGACAACTGGTAGTCGTTATCATTCATAATAACATACTAAAATTTGAATCATTTGCAAAGGATAGAAAAAGAATTATAACAATTATTTATTTATTTTCAAAATAGGATCGTCAAAAAGTAAGGGAAAAATTGAGAAAAACTATGTAAACAGTGTGCTATATTCAAATTTTTTGATTTCCTCTAAAGAATAAGTCTTACTTAGTCATTTGTAAACGTTGCATCAGCCGGCACCATGGTGAAACGCCAAAAACTTGATTACTCTGTGAGACAAGCTATTGTGAAGCTACACAAGGAAAAGCACTCCATTGGAGAGATTTCAGAGAAAGTGAAACGTTCCAAGAGTGTTGTAGGCAGGGTTGTTAAATCCTACAATGATACTGGCAAAATAGTTAGTGCTTTTAAAACCGGCAGACCCGCAAAACTTCGGCAAGAGAAGATCGAATAATGCAGCGTATGCCATTAAAGGACCATTTTAAGTCTTGCACAGAAATTAAAAGGGTTATGAATAGTACCTCATGTATTAATGTGTCAAGACAGACTGTTTCTAGACGACTGCAAGAAATACGGCTGTTTAATCGAACCCCAAGGAAGAAACCACTTGTTAGTTCGAAGAATAAGAAGAAGAGATAAGAGTTTGCAAACAGGTATGTAATTTGGACATATGAAAATTGGGCAAAAGTATTTTTCAGTGATGAAAGCAAGTTCAATTTATTTGGAAATGATGGAAAAAACAATGTAAAGAGACATATTGGTGAAAGATTAAGTGCAAAGTGTACTAAGAAACCTGTCAAGTTTGGGGGCGGAAGCGTCATGGTATTTGAAATGTTTTCTAGCCAATGTACAACGCCTCTTGTCCAGTTACAAACTCGTGTAAACGGGCAGATCTATAAAAACATTGTTCAAGATCATGTTGTGCCAATCATACAGAATTCAGGTTTCGATAGGGCTACCTTTATGCAAGATAATGCCCCATGTCACAAGGCAAAGGTGGTAATGAGTTACCTTAGCGAGCAAGATTTCGAAATTATGGATTAGCCATCGCAAAGTCCTGACTTAAATCCAATAGAAAATCTTTGGAAGACCTTAAGAGTGAAAGTTATGGAAAGAAATCCCACTAACACGGAGGATTTGTGGGTGAAGCTTCAAGAAGAATGGTCTAAAATTAGTATCGAGGATTGTCAAGAACTGATTCGTTCTTGTAGTCGAAGATGTGCAGCTGTCATTGAGAGCAAGGGCTCATTTACTAAATATTGATTGTACATGTATTTTTATTGTTTTTTGGCTGTTTACATTGTTTTTCTCGATTTTGTCCCTTACTTTTGGACGTTCCAAATTCGAAAATAAATAGTTGTGATAATTCTTTTTCTATCCTTTGCAAATGATTCAAATTTTAGGATGTTATTATGGATGATAACGACTACCAGTTGTCAAAATATCAGCTTTTCACAGTTGTTATTTCTAACAAATATTAGGTTTTAAAATTTTTGTCCCTTAGTTTTGGACGCTACTGTATGTGTGTGTGAGAGTATTATGAACAATATATATATATATATATATATATATATACGTATATATGTCCAGTCTTTTGTTCATGATACGCTCCCCACACACAGACATACACACACATCTATATATATATATATATATATATATATATATATATATATATATTAGGTTGCTCAGAAAGTAATGCATCCAATTTATTTTCATAGAAACTAAGAGAGCGCCCACTAAAACAGTCTGTCTGTGGATGACAATATATACGCTCACCTCCCGGGGGTTGAGAACTCTGGCAAAGGAATTAACCGCTGCTACTCGTGTAACGCAAAGGCCCTTCTAACGAATTTAGCACTCCAGTATCCGATAGCATAAAATGAAAACAAACGAAAGCTAATACAAAATGCATTAAATTCCCGAGCTGACGTAAGTCGTCAAAATGGCTGAGCAGTAAGATATCAGTCTATCGTCAATTTAGGCAGGTTTCGATCCCAGCTTGAAGCATCCAGTGTGACTAGCCACAATGAAGAGTTATGATACAACGAAACAGTCTGTATATATATATATATATATATATATATGTGTGTGTGTGTGGTAAACAATTTAAATTGGAAGACCATTGTTAGGGAGTTTGATTCCCCATGGCCTTATGCCATGATTGAAACTGAACTAAGCATAATAAATAACAACGATAATAACGGTGAGCATCAAACTCGTTACATTAAAGAAAAGAGAATCTAATAAATAACATCAGACACAAAATGCGATTATTCTCGTAGTCAACCGATCACGTATATATATACATATATATTGTCATCAACAAGCAAAACGAATGTGAACGTTTAAATTCTGATTTGGCATTAATTCATTTTAACGGTTGGAAAAATGTTTGGAAAATAAAATTGCATTGGTAATCGGAGGTGGGAGGCAAAATAGATATACAGTATCACATCGATATTATAATAGTTAATTCATTAAAATAATAGACACATCAAATTAGTTGGCCTCATTTTTTTGTTTTTATATTTTCAGTGTCATTAATTATAATAATACATTTATCGTAACTTTTGATTTTTTGATGAAAATAAATGTTTTGCTTGTAAGGTGGCAATTTAACAATGGCTGGTAAATTGACAAGCAAAGGGCGCAAATGAGTTTTTAAAACAATTTTGGAAGACATGGCTGGTAATTTGACAGACAAGGGAGGGGAATGGTTTTAAAAAACAATTTGGGAAGACATGGCTGGTAATTTGACACACAAGGGAGGGGAATGGTTTTAAAAAACAATTTGCGAAGACATGGCTGGTAATTTGACACACAAGGTGGGTAGCAAATAGATTTTAAAACAATTCTGGAAGACATGGATGGTAATTTGACAGATAAGGGGGTGGCAAATGGAGTTTAAAACAATTCTGGAATACAGAGCAGTTTGAATATCTGAGGGATTAAGCCTGTGTCTGTTATTACACGTATATGTAATATTGATTTGTTTGTATGATAAATGCAATGAGTATTGTACGTGTTTTCTTTTTTCATAACTGAATATCAACCTGTGCATCTTACTGCATATTTACATAAAAGAGAATGCAACATAATTTAGAAAAGTATATATGTTGTGTTAATGGCCTGTGACCTTGACGGCTTAGGGCCGCAATCACTTCATGTCTGTGATGGTGCTACAGTTTGGCGAGCAAATAGGTTTTCACTGACTGCGTTAGGTATCCTCACACCTTCTGGCTTTGAATTCAGCTTTTTTTTCTTTTGCTTAAACTAGTTGCCTTGCCAAAGCAAAAGAACCTAGTCTGCCCCACTATTTATCCATTGCCGGGGGTGTGAAGAGAAGATCTATGGATGTACATTTTCTTTTTTAAGTAGAGAAATTACATTGTGAATTGAATTATCACTACCAAAGAATCCGGCGAACACTTGCGCGTGACATACGGAAACACACTCGAGATCACGGTCTATACACTGCTGATGAGATCTAATAAGGTCGAAACAGCTGTCCAGTGATTCCGTATGTCACGCGCAAGTGTTTGCCGGATTCTTAGGTTGTGGTAATTCAATTCACAAGAAGATTTATGCTTTTCCCCAAACGCATTAACCTGATAATGAAACCTATTCATGCAGACTTATATCGCCAAGATGGTAGATATAACAAAGAAAAAACAAATCGAGGAAGCCATAGCCTTGGATTGAACAGATGTTAATCGATTGTTAAAATTAGGAGCCAAAAATCGTTTTGTAAAGAAAAAAAAAATCGAAACATCGTAAGAAACGTTATCAAATGCGCAGAATCAAATGCAGAACTAGGCATCAAAATTAAGACAAATGAAGAAAGTTATCAAGTCGAAACGTAGTGGGAATCAGGAAGCATATGTGCTCTTGTTTCAGGATAACGTACCCATTCACACTGCTCTGGTTATAGTAACTAAAGCAGTCAACTAAAGCTTCGTATTGCCGCACCCATCCCCATTTCTCGCCAGACATAGCTTCATCTGACTTCTTTCTGCGTGGCAGCCATTTTGAAAATAGTGATGAGGTCATATGTGTTGTGGAAAGGTTTTGGGAGGATCAGGATACCACCTTATTCTGTGATGGGATTGCAATACATGAGCTTCGTAGGACGAAGTGCATTGATGTCAAGAGAGATTATAATGAAAAATAATGACAAAGTGTCTTTTTTCTCTGACTCCTTTTGGGTGAGGCTAAGAACTTTTTGAACGACCCTCGCTGGTAGATATGATTGTGTGTGTGTGTGTGTGTGTGCGTGTGCTACTGCTAGTTTGCATCATACAAGCATTTCTCTTGGTTTGCATGATGGTAGGAAATGCTTCTTACCAATTTCTCTAAGAAAATATTCCTTGATTTATCTCTTGCAATATTGGCTACACTATTGTCCGTTATCATAAAAACCAAGAAAAAGAATTTTAGTGACTAGAAAAGCATTATTGAATCTTAACTGTTGTTTATATCTTTGAGCCTCATATAAAAACCATTTAGTCGTCTTTTCTTATCATTTAAAGCCGTACTTTGCAAGAACTTATCAACAATGTTCATTGAAGACCTCCCGTATACCAAGGACATTTTTCTGTGGAGAGAACAATATAATAGACGACTTACGAACCCAACTGTCTTTCGTTGTAAGACAAATCCATGATGATAACGATGTTTCTATTGAGAGGAAAACATTTAATTTCCTTTATGTTAAGAATTTGGATGATAAATCTATGATATTCAGCGCAACCTCAGACTACTTTCAATTACAATTGGGGCTGGAAATTGATTTATTCTTATAAGAACATTTCAAATTTTACTAAGATATAATATTTTGTTGGGATATGGTTACACAATATTTATATATATATATATATATATGATTTAAATCTCATCATAAAAGCATCTATAAATCGTAAAATCATTACAGTGCACAGAACACAAAAATGTAGAACAATATCACAATATATCATCAATTATAGAAAATAAAAGGTATGATTAAAAATCACGACTTCGAGTTTCACGATAACGATCTTTAGGTGAGCTGGTAATCCACATGTCTGTGAACGGGATGCGCTCGATTCTTTCTTTAGTCTCAAGTTCACTGAGTCTCTTTTTTAGCTTCTTTGGAACTGTTCCAAGTACTCCAACTACGATTGGTATCGCCGTCACCTTCATGTTCTACAACTGTTTCTACTTTTTGGCAAGGTCCAGGTAATCGTCAATCATTTTACATTCTTTTATTTTCACAATATCGTCTGCTGGAACATCAAAATCCATTGGATGACAAGTTATTTTTCCAGTTCCTTAAAATTTGGTGTGCTTTCCTGAGCTAGATCTCAGCAATGCTGTAGACTGAATGGTCTTGATTGTTCCTCTGATTTCCAATTCCACCTGTTTCTTTTCATTTCCTTGGGAAGTGTTCCTAACACGCTTACTATTATTGGTATCACCATCAACTTCATGTGCCACTGCTTTTCCCGTTCTTTAGCAAGATCCAGGTGTTTCTCTATCTTTTCGCTTTCTTTCGTTTTCACTCCACTGGATCACCAAAATCCACTAAATGACAATTTTTTCTTTTCTTGTCAATTAACACTAAGACTAGTTTTTAGTATCTCTAATTTAATTCTTGCAAGTTTTTCACAATAGAATTGGCAAGTGTTCTTTCACTAGAGTGAAATGACAACAAGTGACAACAAGTCTCGTCGGGTCTCCTGGACTCTTCCGAGTATTCTTGCCGATTTTGGCAATGCATTGGTCTAGATGGTCCCGATTCTTTCTCTGATTTCTGATTCTGCCAGTTTCTTTTTTAAGCCCTTGGCAACTGTTTCTAATGCGCCATCTATTATTGGTATCACCGTCAATTTCATGTTTCCCAGCTTTATCAGCAAGATCCAAATATGTGTCTCTCTTTTGGTGTTTTTTTTTTTCAAAATGAACAGTAAAATCCACCCGATCAAAAGTTCTTTCTTCTTGTTAATTATTTCACTCCTTACGAGTTTTTCACATTAGCATAAGCAATTGATCTTTCACAGGAATCTGATTGACAGCAAGTCTTCTGACGTCATTATTTTCGGTTTCCTACAATCCATCATCGGGTCTTTACCCAAGACCCAGCCCGAGGGAAAGTAGGGATTCTATATATTCTATGTATTTATGTTTTTCACAATCACTTTTATGTGTTATCTTTTAGTCATATTGACATAACACTCATGAGGAGATAATCAGTTCCGCAAAGTGCAATTTTTTTTGTATTTCATATAGGCTGGGACTGCCAGGTAACTTGTTGATGTGTTTATTTGTCCCTTTCTTAATCATGCCCAAGGCTTCAACTATTATTGGCTCTCAATAGTCGTTTTTATGGTGCCACATTTTCTCAATTTCTATTTCCAGGTCTTAGTACTTACTTATTTTATTAGATTCTTGGACTGATGTGTGTATTTGTCTGTTGGCACTGACATATCAATTAGAAGGCAAAGTTTTTCTTTAATAATCCTTAACCAAAATATATCAGTTCCATTGCTCTTTATTTTCCAGTCAGTTTGGATAATAAAGTCCCAGACAATAGTAGCTTTTTTGGCTTCTGTTTTTTGCTTCTTTTTGCTGTTTATACCACGTTTCACAATTCAATATCCCATAGTGTTTGCATTTTTTCCAATGAATATATTGTCCCATTTTATCATGCCTTTTTCTATATTCTATTGCTGTTAGGATTTATCAACCGGACACTAAGTCGTCAATTGATTCAGTTTTTTGTTCACACAATCTACATATTGGATTTCACCCGTTTTTATAATGTTTGGCAGATAGTTTCCAGTTGGTAGACTCTGGTTTTGTGCTGCTATTATTAACCCCTCTGTCTCTATCTTCAGTCCAGGACTTTTCAGTTATCGATTTGTCTTTACACTATCTACATCAGCATTTCTAATTCTTTCTGCGTAGAGTCCATGTAGAAGGTTTTGTTTCCAGGTGTTTTTTAAATTGATTTGGAACTTGTATTTTTGATTCTTTGTATTTTTGCTTCTTTATGTTTTTTTGCTTCTTTATGTTTTTTGCTGTTCTGTTGCTGAATTTTTTATGTCTATGTGACTTCTGCGTGAAGTCAACTTGATAAGCAAATGTTTTACTTTCTTTACAAATTGAATATTTTTCTTTTGCTTTTTTTTTTGTGTGTGTTTACTAACTGTAGCATTCGGTCTGTTGTTGTGTCTATGTATTTTTTTATCGTATTGCTATTGTTTTGTTAGTCAATTCTTGTTGGATTAATTCTCTTGCACAATTTTCCGTCTTGACATCGAATTATTCTGCATCTGCTCTTAGCAGCTGCATATTCTGTTGTACTTTATTAGTTACCGTACTTTTGTATCTATCTTTTTCATTTCAACTAATGTCCTGTTTAAAACTCTATCACACAATTAGTATTGCCAGAGTGTTAATTGATATAACTTTATTTTTTGCATTTAGTCCTGTTCTTAATATGGTTCTTATTCTACAATAGAATTCTTTCATCATTTTTTTTCTTTATTTATAATGTGATTGGTACAATTCGCTTCTTTAGTTCCTAAATATTTATTGGTTATACTGTGTCTAATTCAGTAATTTCCGTGTCCATTATCAGAATTATGTTTTTAGACTTTATTTGCTAGCCTTTCTTAACTGTCACTTTCGCATATTTGTTCAGACCAAATTAAATCCCTTTGTCGTCACTAAATCTTTCAACTGTGCCTGGTAGACCTTCTAAATTGTCCTCATATTTTGCATATAACTTTAAATCGACCATATAGATTAGGTGGTTTATTTTTAGTTGTAGTTTTATATCCATTAGATTTCTTTGGGGAGAAGTATTAGAGCGCTACAAAAAAGAAGAGGATAAAGTGAGTCTCCTTGGAAGATTCTATTATTAATGTTCAGATTATTAGTTCTGAGTAGGCCTTTTTCATGGATTAATCCGAGATTAGTATGCCACAACTATCCATTTTATATTTTAGGAATGTTATTATAACTAGGGATATCATTAAAATGTTTAGAACCTTTAGAATCCATTCGTTGGGTACGCTATCAAAAGCTTTCTTGTCGTTAATCCAAGGCATTTATAGAATTTTTGTTTGAATCAACAATTCTCCATGACATTTTATTTATTATCTTTGCTGCCATATGATTCTTTTTTGCATCTCTTTTGTTCTAAAGGGAAGATGTCCTAACATTCTATAATTTGACTCTTCTCTCCTTTAGAATTGATGTTATTATCTTATATTTCGTGGTAAGGCATGTAGTTTTTGTTTTGTTTTTTTTGCATTTGTTGTGTCTTTTGTTTTTAGTTATAGGTACGTTACTCCTTCTGTGAGCCAATTAAGCTTTTTTTCAGGTCCCTTAATGATTTCTGAAATAAGTTTCATCACGTGAAGGATAGGTGTTTGAGCTAAAAATTTGTAATTTTATCTATTCCGAGTGAATTCTATTTATGTAAGTGCTTAAATGTATTTATAATCTCTCCTGTTGTAATATTTTCGGACATTTGTGGTTCATTATTTTTATAAGTGTATTTTATATTTTCAATTCACCTTGTTTTTTATCATATAATTTCTTATTATTCCATATATATCTCCATAATGATTTCAATTCTTTAATCATGGGTGTTTCTTTTATAGTTATTGTCTCTTTTTCTATTTTTTGATAGAATTATTTGAATTCGTTTTGAAATATTTTGTTGTGTCTAAAGAATTTTGTTCCTTTTCCCTGAGTTCCAATACGCTGTGCCTTTAGTTTGATGTTTTTTTCAATTTTTCTTTTGTTGTCGGGTTCTTATCAATTGATGTTATCTCATATTCTCTTTTAATGATTTTTGCTCTTCTACTTTTCCTTTTGACTATTTTACTCATTACATCAAGAATGAATATTTCCTCCGTTTCTTTTCGTATCTTCAATTTGCTTAAAATTATTTATTGTTTATATGTTATGGCTACTGGGCTTATTTCTGTTTATTATTTATATGTTATGGCTACTGGGTTTATTTTTGTTCATTGTTTATATGTTATGGGTACTGGGTTTATTTCTGTTCATTGTTTATATGTTATGGCTATTGGGTTTATTTCTGTTCATTGTTTATATGTTATGGCTACTGGGTTTATTTTTGTTCATTGTTTATATGTTATGGGTACTGGGTTTATTTCTGTTCATTGTTTATATGTTATGGCTACTGGGTTAATTTCTGTTCATTGTTTATATGTTATGGCTATTGGGTTTATTTCTGTTCATTGTTTATATGTTGTGGCTACTGGGCCTATTTCTGTTCATTGCTTATATGTTATGGCAATTGGGTTTATTTCTGTTCATTGTTTATATGTCATGGCTACTGGGTTTATTTCTGTTTATTGTTTATATGTTATGGCTACTGGGCTTATTTCTGTTCATTGTTTATATGTTATGGCTACTGGGTTTATTTCTGTTTATTTTTTATATGTTATGGCTACTGGGCTTATTTCTGTTCATTGTTTATATGTCATGGCTACTGGGTTTATTTCTGTTCATTGTTTATGTGTTATGGGTACTGGGCTTATTTCTGTTCATTGTTTATATGTTATGGCTACTGGGCTTATTTCTGTTTATTGTTTATATGTTATGGCTACTGGGTTTATTTCTGTTCATTGTTTATATGTTATGGCTACTGGGCTTATTTCTGTTCATTGTTTATATGTTATGGCTACTGGGCTTATTTCTGTTCATTGTTTATATGTTATGGGTACTGGGTTTATTTCTGTTCATTGTTTATATGTTATGGCTACTGGGCTTATTTCTGTTCATTGTTTATATGTTATGGCTACTGGGTTTATTTCTGTTCATTGTTTATATGTTATGGGTACTGGGTTTATTTCTGTTCATTGTTTATATGTTATGGCTACTGGGCTTATTTCTGTTCATTGTTTATATGTCATGGGCTACTGGGCTTATTTCTGTTTATTGTTTATATGTTATGGCTACTGGGCTTATTTCTGTTTATTATTTATATCTTATGGCTACTGGGCTTATTTCTGTTTATTGTTTATATGTTATGGCTACTGGGCTTATTTCTGTTCATTGTTTTTATGTTATGACTACTGGGTTTATTTCTGTTTATTGTTTATATGTTATGGCTACTGGGCTTATTTCTGTTCATTGTTTTTATGTTATGACTACTGGGTTTATTTCTGTTCATTGTTTATATGTTATGGCTTCTGGGCTTATTTCTGTTTATTGTTTATATGTTATGGCTACTGGGCTTATTTCTGTTTATTGTTTATATGTTATGGCTACTGGGCTTATTTCTGTTCATTGTTTATATTTTATGGCTACTGGGCTTATTTCTGTTCATTGAAGATCGTGAAATTTGGTCTAAAGTCTTGTAGATTTTTTTTGTTGTTTAATGGCATATCAACCTTCTTGGATTATTTAATGCCAAGTCCATCCTTCTAGAACAGTAGTGGTACTATCTAACACAAGGAGGATAAAAGGGTTCATACTTTTCCCGAGGGGCATTAGTCTGAAAGTGAATGCAATAGAGCGACTGGAACTGAACTCGCTTACGTACGTTTCTGCAGTCCAGTGCTTTAACCATTACACCACAAAGACACCCCCAAATTCTTCTAGAAGTTATTTTATGGTTTAGTTTGCCTCATTATCTGCATTTTGTCATTTGTTTGAAAAAAATTTTAGAGGTGCTCTATCTTTCATATTAGAATTAGTCACCCAAGCGAGTTCATCATTACTCATCATTGAAAGACGTGCTACTTTTTTATCCGCTGAAAGACCGATGAGTAATGCATTATACAGAATGGTTTTTCAAATATGGTTTTTAAGAATTTTATTCTTTATACCAAGAGGCATTTTTATTTTTCAAACTCACCATCAGCAGAAAAATATTCTATTATCCTATTTATTAATAATCCTCAGAGAATTTATGTTATAAATTCTATTTTATATTTATGCGTTTCAAATTCAAAGTGCCCTCTCGGTGCTCCGAATAACAAAAAAAGTTACCTGTCCCAACGGACTCTACCACAACTATATGAGGTGGGTGAAAAACATTTAAAATAAGTTTAAAGTAATAACCTAATCTAAAATAATATTAAAGTCGATTTTTACTTTCTTTTTCTTTGTTTTGCCTAAAACTTAAAAAAACAAAAGAACGGATATATATATATATATATATATATATATATATATATATATATATATATATATATATATATATATCTGTTCTTTTATATATATATATATATATATATATATATATATATATATATATATATAAAATGTAAACAAATATTCTGGCATTACTGTTACTACTTAGAAGTTTTTATTATTTTCTTTTCGAAGGGGAGGTGTTTTGATTTCATTGATAAAATTAATATTTATTTACGCACACACACACACACACACACACACACACACACACACACACACACACACACACACACACACACACACACACACACACACACACACATAAAATTAGTAAATCTTATGTAACTTTGGAAAAAAATAAGATTTATTCATTTATTTATTCATTTATTGATTTATTCAATCATGTATTTAGATTTATTCGATCATGTATTTAGATTTTTAAAAATCTTTTGTTAAGACGCTTTTCAGTATTTTTCACCTAATTTTCTTCCAATTCTACGAACAAGAATATCATTCAAATTTAACAACTAAAAATAAATTACAAAATTATTAAAAACAAACAAATGAATAAAACTATAATTAACATGCTTATGATGCAAAAATTGCTATGTTTATGAATTAAATCTGAATTATATATTAGAATTTTAAAAACCATATTAAATTCACACATTAAATATTTAAATTCCTCCATCAAAATTACTTTGAATGTTAATCAAATGTTTGCCACTCGACAAATGTTAGGTGAGTCTCCATGGCGTAGTGGCTAACGAACTGGACTGCGAAATCTTTGAAGTATAGAAATGCTAAGCTCCAGAAACTAGGTGCTCTTTTAAAGAACTTTAATCCTTCAAATTCACATACTTATGACTCCATTAACCTAACATTATAATATCTTGCCATTCTAGGAATTTACAATTGGAATTTGCTTATTGCCTTTATAATTGAGGAGATGATAAAAATCATTTTGCTTTATTTGGAAATCATTTCAAACTTCCCATCAACTTTAAAATCTGGGTTGATACGTGTTTCCTTCTTTGACATTTTCTCTTTCTCTCTCTCTCTCTCTCTCTCTCTCTCTATATATATATATATATATATATATATATATATATATATATATATATATATTTGGGTTTTTTCTTAAAGATATATATATATATATATATATATATATATATATATATATATATATATATATATATACCTTTAAAGAAAAAACCAAAGACCGGTTATTTCAAGATTATAAATTTATTAAATAATAATTATCCATTGAATCTGAAGACGTCCTGTTATATTTTTCTTCGCGTTTTTGGTTCACACCAGAAACGAAAAACAGGATGGAAATAAATTTATAATCTTAAAATAACCGGTCTTTGGTTTTTTCTTTAAAGAAAGTATTGCTCTGTAAAATCAATTACATTGAGCTCTCTACCAGGAAAATATAAATGTTCAGCTCTTGAATGATTTTCTTGTCCTGAAGGAATTACTCCCAACTCTGGTTTAACTGGACCGAATAATACTTTATATATATATATATATATATATATATATATATATATATATATATATATATATATATATATATCCCTGTGTGTCTGTCTCTATGTAGTTGTCTGTCTATTTTATCTCCCTATCAATACAGCTGTCTGCATCTATCTATCTATCTACATACTATTTATTTTATTTTATTTCTTTCCATTCGTTTTATTCTTTTCGTGAAATCAATCATCTGTAAATTACAAAGCCACCAATTTATTTTTAAGTATGGCTGCCAAAGAAGGCTTCTTTTCTTACATTCATCAGGATACTAACAATTTAATCGTATCCTAAACCCCTACGCTCTACCATCCCACCATCCTTCCTGCCAATCAACAACATATTGACTCATGTTGAAGGAATTTATATGACATACAAACTAGAACAAATAAAATGTTCTTATTAAAAGCCATTCTTAGATTATAAAAAGATATAACAAAAGTAGAAATAAAAGGAATAAAAATGGAAAGAAAAATTGAATTTGAGAAAATAAAAGGGAGATAATTCTGTGTTGTTTGTTACTGTTGCGATCATGAAAGGTTAAAATGACTGAAAAAAAGACTTTGCGGCTAGAGAATGTTTAAGAATAAAAGAGAAAGAACAAAGGAAAGAATGGTTCTTAAAGATTTTTTCGTTTCCTGTTACATTTTATCCTTCACTTTTCTTGAAAGCCTATGGCACCGAGTGTACGAACTACTACTTGTTGTTTTGTCGTTGTTTGATATTTCATGGAGTGACAGCAAAGTTAATGATTTGTAAGTGATCTGAGGACATTTGTCCCTACGCCATTTTATGACGTCACAGACTCACACGAGAAAAAGATATAAAAACTTAATAAATCCCACAAATAAAATTGAAAAAAGAATAAATGAATTAGGGAAACGCAAACACATAAAACCAGCGTAGAGAATAATGTGTCAATTTTGAAAGAAAGATTTAAAGAAAAATAAAAAGAGAAAATTAAAATTTATAAAACACACAAGAATGAAAGAAAGAAATAAAGAGAGAGACAAACAGACAAATACACAAACAATCGAAAAAAACAAACAAACAAACAGACCGACAGACGAAAGAAAGAAAGAAAGAAAGAAAGAAAGAAAGAAAGAAAGAAAGAAAACTCGTGTTGCTGAATTCTCTTCCGAAAAAAGAGACACCCAATTTACCAAAAGTTACATCCGTTACTCTGAAATCAAAGCCAAACAGAAAATTCAAAAAACCTCCAGAGAGAATGATCATGATATCAAACTGATTCGAGTAAATTAAAAAGTTTTATGAAATCGTCAATCATTAACATTTCTTGCTAACATTTGAAATTTGCTGAATTTCTAACACTTCATGAAATTTCAACCATTAAAACTGCCTTAAAGGACGCTCATTTTCCTTCAGTACCAAAGGTCAGTTTTCGAGTTAAAGGTGGTAAGTCTCCCCTACCGTGAAAGATTAACCCAACACAGTATTCCTGCACTTATAGCCTTTTAAAGATGTCTTACTAAACTAACCTTAGTATATATCAATAAGATATGAAATATCCATTATCCATTAAATAATCATCCACAATCATATATATATATATATGAATAAGTATACAAAGAAGCATCGCCAATGGTCAATCCCAGGTCAAGTCATACCAAAGACTCAAAAAATGGTACTTGATGCCACTCAGTATTATAAGGTACGGATCAATGGTAAAGTGGAATAATCCAGGGAATGGATAGCGCCCTTTCCTACACCTCGGTGTTGTAGCTGTTGAAAAAGGGAGCCTCTCGGGTGACCCTCGACGAAGGTCGCAAACTTTACTTTTATATCACATGACAGAAGTTCAAGTCACAGGAAGTAGGCGCTGTGGTTGGTAATATCATGGTAGCTGGTGTACTGACACACCATGTTTGATGTGAAAGCTAAACATTATAATGTAATATAATTTGGAAATTTATGCTTTACAATTCGAACAGGGCCATAAGATTTTAGAAGCAAGCAAAAACATTTGTTGTGCGAAAGATGAAGGCTTAGCTCATCATAATAGAGTAAGTTTTCAATCAGGCAAAGTTAGATCGACTTAAAATTTTCGATCAGACAATGTCAACTTGGTTTAAAACTTAGGTTTTTGATCAAACAAAACAAGGTAGCCCTAAAACTGTGGTTTTCGATCCGGCATGTCAGTTAGGTCAAAAACTGTGGTTTTCGATCACGCAAAGTCAGGCCGGCCTAAAACTGTGGTTTTTGATCAAATAAAGTAAGATAGGTCTAAAACTGTTGTTTTCAACCTAGCATGTTTGGTAGGTCTAAAACTGTGGTTTTCAGTCAGGCAGGGCAGGTTGGTCAAAAACTGTGATTTTCTTTCCGACAAAATCAGGTTAGTCAAAAACTGTGTTTTTCGATCAGACAAAGTCTGGTTGATCTAAAACTGTGGTTTTCGATCAGACAAAGTAAAGTTGATCTAAAACTGTAGTTTCCGAAGCCGTATACGAGGCGATTGAAGCAATTCCGGTGAGGAGCAATTGGGAAGTCTCAGGTTAGTTAGGAATTTGCCAGTCCAGTTTGGTTCGTCTACTTCACGATGTTGGCAAAAGAATCCTGAGCTGCCGAATTGTGCCTTACATTAACAAAATATTGAAAATATTTTGGTGCACCCAAATATATTTATATATATATATATATATATATTGAGAGAGAGAGGGGGGGAGAGAGAGAGAAAGAGAGGGTGACTGAAATATTACAATCGAAAATTCTTATCGTTTATTTCTTAACTATATTTTTATAGCAAATGATATTTTAAATATTTTAAAATAGGGAGTAACATTTCAATTACCCAGTATATATATACGTATGTGTGTATGTGCGCTCATATACATCAAAAGAAGCAAGCTATTAGAAACATATATTGAAAAAGTATCTTTAAATATTTTATTTATTTTGGCAAAAATATATTTTTATGTATTTACCAACCTTTCCAAACGCGCAGGATGCGACAGAAAGTCAATTTTTTTTTTTTTTTTGCGAAATTTTACAGGCTTAGAGTTCGATGTTTTCTCTCTCCTAGTTCGGTTGCCATTCCAAGTTTAAAGATCAGGCTGTCCTACTATTTATCCATAGCTGGAGGGAAAATAAGTGGTTTCATTACTTCCCAAGAGCTTTGTGAAATGCAAACAGCCTCATCCAGGACTTGAACATGAGTCTCCAAGTCCATATCCTACGACGTTAACCATCATACCATAAGGCCCTCCAGTTGACGCACAGGAGTGGAATTTAAGCTTTTACACAAGTAGAATAAATGTATGAAATGCGTGATACATTTGTGTCATAAAAGCATTAACACTTACATTTCGATACGTGCAATAAAGAAAATAATTAAAGTCCAGTCTGTATCTAGCTTATCTAATCTTAAAAAAGCCAAAGTGGTTTAAGTCGGTATATTCATAAAAATGCTGAAATCTTTACTCAATTCTGAAATTAATTTAGTTTAACGATACATTTACTTGCACGTTCAAATTTTAACGATTATAATGTGAACTAAATTTGATTGCTTTGTTGAATGGCATATCAAACTCCGGGGGTTATTTAATGCCGAATCCATCCCTGTAGAAGAACAGAAGTGGTATTATTTAATTCATAGTGGGGGAATAAGAGGTTTCATATCTTTTTCAAGGGCATTGGTCCGAAAGTGAATGCAACATCATGACTGAAGTTCGAACTCTTTTACAACGATCTCGCAGTCCAACATCATTGGCACACTACACCAAGTGGACTTCTTTCCACTATTGTGAACTAAACGTAAAAAGTAGAAGGATGCATTTGAAATTATCAATACTATGATAGGTAGTTTGAAAGGTTTTACTATAATAAAAGTATAGGAATTATCTCTAATAATTTTTTTATGGTTTTATATATATATATATATATATATATATATATATATATATATATACTCACAAGGTGTTTAAAAAATTGATATCATGTTAAAGGTGCCCGTGGTGTAATGGTTATCGTCGTAAGAAATAGACACGGCGACACGAGTTCAAATTCTGGACGAGACTGATTGCATTTCACATAGCACTAATACCCTTGGGTAAATAGTAGGGCAGACTAGGTTCTTCAGCCTTGATGAGGCAACTAGTCTAGGAGAAGGAAAACTCTGAATTCAAACCTGTTCAACTCCGCTTAAAAATTGACCTTATGTCATATCCTGCCCGAGCGGAGGGGTTGGTAAATATGATATCATTTAATATTTACAGTAAGACATATCTCATTTCATAATCTAATAACTTGACCAGTTTTCATTTAAATGATCGCAAATTTTAACGCCATATATAGAAACAACTCAAAATTCTAAGTTTAATGGTTGAATGCTTTTTGCTTTTCCAGTGAATGGCATTTCTATACTTGCAAAAACACCATATATATATATATATATATATATATTCCCTTATTGGACACCTTCGCAAACACAACGTTCTGATCATTAATGGAGACATGGAAGCTCATATAGGCAAAAACAGATATGATAGATTTTTGTCAAACAAAAATGCTGGAAATAACACAGAGTTTTCTCTCGATAACTGTTTGCACGCCTAAATATTAAAATCCAAAAAAGAAAGATAAAACTATGGACATACACGTACCCAAATAACTTTGAAGAACAGCTAGATTACACATTTATAAACAAAAAAGGGAATAAATGCGTTTAACTGTGAGGCATATTCCTCTTTTGAAGGAGTATTTTCCGATTGCACAATCGTCTCAAGAAAGATTCGACTGAACCTACGCAGAAATAAGAAACACGCTGGTAAAGATTCCTGATATCACTGGTCCTTATTTGGCAATACTGATATAATCGATCAAGATACGGAAACAGTGAGAAACAAATTTCATTCTCTTCAGGAGACATCTGAAAGACACTTTCCGAATGATGAATATGAAAATTTTCTTATTAACCAAATAGAAGCGGGAATTTTGCAAGGAGATGCATTAGCGTTCGATATGTTTATAATCTACCAAGACTACATACTTCGAACGTCAAAAGATCGTATAAAAGAAAATGGTTTTACAAAAAAAAAGCAAGAAGTAGATGATATTCCGCAGAAACTACAACAAACGCAGACTATGCAGATGACTTAGTGCTTCTCGCAAATAGACCTGCCCAAGCTAACCCCTGCTGCATAGCCTGGAACAAGCAGCAGGAGGCATTGGCCTCTACGTAAACGTAGATAAAACTGAGTTTATGAATTTTAAACAAGAAGAAGCCTCAATTACTGAGTGGGTGTGGCTCTGAAATTAGTAGAATCTGTCACATACCTCGACTGCAATATCTCATCTACTGAAAGTGATGTCAGCATACATATAGAGAAGGCGTAGACTCCTATTTACAAGCTATTGGAAATCGGATCTCTATGATGAAATAAAACGGGGTTACTTCCACCTGGACTGGAACAAAATGCATGGCGAAAAAAGCTAAACGAGAACTACAGAAGAGTGCTACGTGTCATTTTGAGTAAATCCTAGTAGCAGCATCCCACAAAACAGCAGCTGTTAGGCTACTTACCTCCCACAAATCATCCCAGACGAACAAGATATGCGAGACACTGTTAGAGAAGCAAGGACGAACTCATAAGTGAACTTATCTTATAGACTCCTGCAAAAAGACGCGTTAGTATTGGCCAACCAGCAAAGACTTATATACATCAGCTATTTGTAGACACTGGTTGCTATCAAGAGGACCTACCAGGAGAGATGTATGATTGGGATGGACGGTGAGAGAGAGAGAGGGTCATTGAACTGTGATGTCAGCTCGACATGGTTTATATATGTATATATATATATGTGCCATTGAGTCCCTAATTTTTACTCACTATCCATCCGAATTATACATCGCGCCTAACAGGTCTTCTAGATTGCAGCCAATGTCCGTACAGAACGGATATGAGTAAGTCTTTGTTGGTCGACCAACACAAACACGTTTATGCGTACGAGTCGATAAGAGAACGTCACTTATGAGTTCGTCCAAACTTCTCCAGCAATTCCCCACATATTTTGTTCGTCTTACTTGAATGGTTTGTGAGATGGGAGGCAGGTGGACATATAGCTGTCTTTTTGTGGTATGCTGCTTCTAAAATTTGTTCAAGACATCATGCAATATTTTTGCAGAGTTCCCATTTAGCTTTTTCTGTGTGCGTTTTGTTGGTGTCTATGAGGTGCATCCGTATAGTAGTATCGACACAGCTACAGCTTGAAAGGATATCCAGTTTTATCATATCAGATAGATTAGATTTCCATATGATCGACAACCTATCGATAGGATTCCACGCCTTCGTCAAGCGTGTGTTGATATTACTTTCACTAGATGAGATATTGCAGCTTAGATATGTGAACGGGTCTACTAATTTTAGAGGCTTTCCACATAGAGTGGAGATGGCTCCTTTTTGTTTAAATCACATAAACTCTATTCTATTGGCATTCACGCAGAGGTCAATGCTTCCTGCTGGTTGCTCCTGACTATGCAGTAAAGATTCTGCTGGGACTGATGATCGGTCATCTGCGTATCCTGTGTCTTTCATTGATTTGACGGAACATCGTTTGCTTCTTGCCTTTTTCAATGTGAAAATATTTTCATTTATTAGACTATGGATATTCGAAGTGTGTAATCTATGCAGAGTATAAAGAAATATGGTACAAATATATCTCCTTAAAAGACTCCAGCAACAAAGTCAAAGGAATCTGTCACTCTATCAGGTGAACGAACTATTGTTTCCATGTTTTTGTAAAGCATCATTTTAGCTGTAATAATTTCTATGAGAAGATTGTATGCAAGTAGTATTTCCTCCATATTTCCTCTGTGTATGGAATCGAATGTTTCAGAGAAATCTATAAACAGTAGTGTTGCCTTGAGATTCTTTGCTCGTACTCCTTCCATGATTCGATGGACAGTCAGAATTTGTGAAGCTGTGAATCGATTTCTTCGAAAGCCGTTCTGGTTTTTCCTATTTTATTCTCGGTTTCAAAAGAAAAAAAATTGAGGAGCATGGTATCATAAACCATGCAGCTATAGTTGTGAGAGTTACGCCTATATAGTTCTTGGTGATTCCGAGGTCACCTTATTTGGGAAAGGGAAGGATGCAGCCTCTCGTCCATTTCTCTACTGCATTTTATTTATTGACGGTGTTGCATAGAGAAGTATCTCTTCAAATTTTCTTGTCTTCCAAACTTCAAAGGGTATTTCATTGAGCCCTTCAGCTTTTGCTTTTAATTCTTTTCAAAAATGCATCAAGTTCTTCCTCCACGAACTGTTCCAGTTTCATATCTAATTGGCAATGAATAATTTTTTGGATAGGTTTATCAGTGATTTCTGATGGGTTTCCGGGCAGATTCTTGAAATGTTCTTTCCATTCATAAGCCCTTTCTTCTTCTCTGACAGTTTTTAGTTTTGCTCTCCGTGTGCCCCATCTCCCGCTTCATTTACTGCCAGCTGTGTTATTCGTGATTAATTTTGTAATCTAATAACTTGAACAATTCTCATTCAAATGATCTTAAAGTTTAACAGCATATGTTGAAAAAAAACCCCAAAATTCTAAGCTTAATGTTTTTTTACTTTTCCAATGAATGGTACTTCTACGCCTGAAACGAAAAGAAAAACAGGGTTGTCAAGGTAACCTGACTCGATGACCATCTAAGTTGTTGCTGCCCATGCAAGTCGAAAGTGGGGGTTGGGTGTTCTGTAAACCACAATAAAAGCAGCTGGGTTTCTTGATTTGCTCTCTATTCTTGGTAACCGAGAATATGAAGAGTCCGGCGACAGTTTAAAAGAAGAACCATTGAACCTTTTAAAGATACGGAAACAACTGCATTCTTCTCGAACGAAGAAACGATTCCGCTCATTGTATCTGTTATCCATTTCCACAGACTTCCATGACCTCAGAAAATTAATTGAAGGTATAAAACAACAGAGGTCCTAACACTTGGTGTGAGTTGTTTTTTTTTTTGTTTATTTGTTTGTGTTTCTCCGCCCACCAGACGATTCCCCATCACTAACATAGCAGTCATAAGAGACTATATGCTACAGTTCGAATTGATAGTGAAATGGTTTTCCCATTGCCTTCTCCACCAAAAAAAAATTTCTTGTCTCAAAAATTAAGACAGAAAAAACTCTAAGGATTTTGCACCAGCCTAATTGTTGTCATAAAGACAAAAACAAAAAAAAAAAACACGGATATTTTTGCCATAAAGAATTAATGTACAAAAATCAGAAGACTTCACTTTAGAAATTCAGAAAGACGGATGTTTACTAAAATCAGAAGACTTCACTTTAGAAATTAAGAAAGACGGATGTTTACTAAAATCAGAAGACTTCACTTTAGAAATTCAGAAAGACGGATGTTTACTAAAATCTTATAATAAAGACCACAAAAACGATGTGATTAGTCAAAAAAAGTCAATGTATAATTGCAACGAAAATTTGTTTCAGAAATGCTAAACAGTTTATAGATTTGCTATGATAGTCGCTGTCAAAGTTAACAATAGTATGACAACCTTTTTATAGTTACGGTGACTTAAATATAAAACAGAGGAAAGTGGTTTGCTCATGTTCTCACTCACCCACATTCTTTGTCAACCATAGTGACATATGCTTGTCTTCCTTCCTTTTCCACCCTCTCTCTCTCTCCCTGTATATATATATATATATATATATATATATATATATATATATATATATATATATATTCTTCACAATACTTATTGACATATTCCTTCAATGGCAAACCGAAATAACAAACACATTTTGGCTTTAACTTTTAAGTCTTTTAAATCTCACAAACAATAACTGTACATTTTGTCGTAATTTTCATTGACTTAGCACATTTTATTCCCGTTCGGCGCACACCAAGAGCTTAGAGAAAGCTTTTCAGTGTGCCGATCAGGAATGTTCGACCAACCGTCAGCATTTACGGCGACTCTTTTTACGTCCTTTCTGCTTTTCTTTCTTATTTTAATTCCTCACTCATCCTTTTTTCTCTCTCATCTGTACAAATTTGTTAAAATCTGAGACTTTTGTCCAGTGTCAGATTCGCCCGTTAAGTGCAGACCGCAACAACTTGGAAATAAAACAAATGGACTTTTTTCGTGTCTTTGATTTTGCATTTTTTTCCGTCCAGTTGACAAAATGGTGATTTTGGTTCTAAGCTTTTGCAAACTTGAAGAAAATCTTTAATGCATTACAAACAGACGGACACAAAAAAGACAACAACCGATTCTTCCCAAGTTCAGAAAAAAAAAACAGACAAGACATAAACAAACAAAAATAACAGGGGAAAAAAAAACCGACAAGACATAAACAAATAAAAATAACAGAAAAAAAAAACAGACAAGACATAAACAAATAAAAATAACAGAAAAAAAAACAGACAAGACATAAACAAACAAAAATAACAGGGAAAAAAAACAGACAAGACATAAACAAATAAAAATAACAGAAAAAAAACAGACAAGACATTAATAAACCAAAATTACAGAAAAAAACAAAGACATAAACAAATAACAATAACAGAAAAAAAACAGACAAGACATAAACAAATAAAAATAACAGAAAAAAAACAGACAAGACATAAATAAACTAAAATTACAGAAAAAAACAAAGACATAAACAAATAACAATAACAAAAAAAACAGACAAGACATAAATAAATAAGAATAGCAGAATAAAAAAACAGACAAGACATAAATAAACAAAAATAACAGAAAAAAAAGACAAGACATAAATAAACAACAATTACAGAAAAAAAACAGACAAGACATAAACAAACTAAAATAACAGAAAAAAAAACAGACAAGACATAAATAAACAAAAATAACAGAAAAAAAAGACAAGACATAAATAAACAACAATTACAGAAAAAAAACAGACAAGACATAAACAAACTAAAATAACAGAAAAAAAAAACAGACAAGACATAAACAAATTAAAATAAAATAAAATAAAAACAGACAAGACATAAACAAACAAAAATAACAGAACAAAAACAGACAAAACATAAATAAACAAAAATAACAGAAAAAATAGAAAAAACATAAACAAACAAAAATGAAATAAAATAAATTTATTTTTTACTCTGGCCTAATCAATTCCGACTCCAAGTAATAATCACTCTATCAGTGAGGCTTAAAATACGCTCAGTTTTACCCCTGCCGCGGATTAAGACCCAATACACAAAAAAGTAAAATCCTGGATATAATACTAAACTGCTTCTCGTTTGTGATTATTATGTTGGAATAGTTGTTGTTGGCGACCGTTGTCGAGTGCGATCAGAAGGCTCCTTTTACCATCGCTACTACACCGGGGTGTAGAGGAGGGCGCTACTTCTTTCCCTGGATTTTTCCACTTTACCCGTGATACGTACCTTATATTGCTGAGTGTTAAGCATGGAGGTATCCAGTACCATTTTTAAAGTCTTTGGTATAATGCGATCTGGGATTGAACCCAGGTCTTCTGGACCATTGGCGAACACTCTACCCACTAGACCAATGAGCCGGTTATTATGTTGGATAGTTGAGCTAAAAGAATCGTTCAAATAATCATTAAAACAATCGGGATTAATTAATAACTTTGACAATCAAGCGGCTCGCGGTGGGTCAATGGTTAACTCGCTCAGACAGTTATTTATAATAATGGCGTCACAAGTGTGTAACATACCCGCTTGTTGTCTCTCATTAGTGACATTATATTCATCAAGTTGTGTTGATCGCATACATTCCCCTTGACTCTGCCGTGTGTGCATCTCCCTCCATTCATCACTTTTGTTCATTACTCTTAAAGAATCCTCTACATAACACCCCGAGTCCACACAAAGCTGATGTACGTATATAGATTTTTGCTGGTCGAATTACAAATAAAAGTAAATAGCAATGAAAATCAAGAGAAAAACAATATTTGACTATAAGAAAAGAAGTGAAAATTGTATCAATTGTTTCGTTTAATGATGGATTAATAAAACTCTTTTGGGGTTATATTATGTGTTATGATGTTAATTTGGGGTTTGTAAAGACAAACTCTAAATAACATGTAACAATAAAAAGGGTTTATTTGGCTGGTAATAACAAGGTACAAAAGTCACGTGAGTGGTAAGACTAGCTCAGCGTACCGTTTATTTCTTTTAAGAAAATTACAAGGCACAAGGCCTTAAGTTTGTTTTTTGTTTTTGTTTTTTTTTTGGTGGGGCGGCCTTGCTTTTACTATGTTGACTAAGGGAACCTAGCAAGCCACATTCGCCGACCCATTCAACAGTACAATATATAACCATTCATCCATCGCCATGCGCGCAGCAACCACCAAAATACCACATTTGCTCTATGAAAAAGACCTACTTAAAACCCCGAAAGTGATGTATGATTAACTAGCTCAGCGTACCGCTATGTCATTTGATAGGCTTCTACTTAAAGCCTTCATTCATCATCTCCACAAGCAGAACAGTTCACTTTCAAGAGGAGTGGAAGGTTTCCTACACAACATTATGCATGAAGATTGGGGATTAGCGTTCAATATACGTTTATATTTACATTTTTTGTTCATTTTTTTACGAGTTTTTTTTACACAGTTATATGATATCAAGTATTGCTATACTAATAATTATATGATTTCAAATAATAATTTCTCTTGAGTAATAATCATTTCTTTGAAGACAGTTATGATTTCTCGTGACTAATTATAATCATGCTTAGTAAACAATTATAATTTCAATTAATCTTTCTTAATGCAAATAATTTACATTTAAATAGCATCAAGTTTTCCAAGTGAATTCAAATAATTTATTAACACATCTATTTGACTCATTGATGGAACCCTAATAGATACTGCCACTCCCGGTCAGAGTGGACCAGGATGTAATATCAATAAAGGGGTGACTCCTCAGATCTGCAAAACTGGAGCCTTACCAACAAATACAGTTTTATATCCTACCTAGGACACCCCCTTCTTTTGTGGAGTCATACCTCTCCGCCGGGGATACAGACAGAGCGTTTTAAGCCTCACCGACAAGGGATAGGGAGATAAGAGTGTGGAGTACCTCTTCACTTCCGTTGCCTCCAAATGGATTTCTTTGAAAATTATTCGTATTTGATAGAAATACTTGATGCCATATAACTGTAAATTGGTTATATAAAGAATACTTGAAGCTTTAATTGGTTACTAAGGATTATTGTTAATTACGTGAAATCATAAACGTGCGCAAATCATTTATAAGAGATATATTTGTTCGCAAACAAGTACTACTACTCTGAAGCAGAGTGAACCTGGGAGTACTGGAAATGAACGGGGGATTTCACATTCCTCAGATCTCTAGAACTAGAGCCTCACAATCAAATGCAGTTAAGTTTTAGACTCAAGACACCCTTTTTGGGCGGGGTTTTACCTCCCAGCAGGAGACACAGTATATATATATGTATAGAGAGAGAGAGAGAAAGAGTTAATCTTAGTTATATATAGATGATAGTATATAAAGCTCTATCAAATTATGTCATGAACCAAAGCCTTGACTTTTACATAGTCTATTGTAGATTGATATTATGACACGGAACCTGTTATTGGCAATGACACGTTCCTTGGATGTTAAACTTAAAGCTTCCGGGTCTCCAGTTGTAATCGGTTGTCGACAAGCGCTGATATTTCCGTTCTTGAGGAACTAACATTGAATTACAGTCGTATTCGAATAAGACGTCCCTAGTCGTGACAAATACATTTTCAGCTCAAGGAAATAACGGAAATTCTCATCCCCTTTTTCTCGGCAATTGTTCAACAGAATTCTAAACAATTTTCTTCCTCTATTCTCTCGGCTTCTTCTTCTTCTCTAGGGTCCCATTCTAATTAGGCAAATTCATCTTGAGTCAGAAGTTGGCAATATCAATTCCTGACTAGCACCGATTCATCACCGAAAGATTTTTTGAATCTCAAAAAAATATATATTGCTTATTACTTGTTGATTCTAACAAGTCTTCTGACCAGTCAGCAGGGCTTAGAATAATTCTGACTATATCCCCTACAGAGTGGTAAGATCCCCCCCAAAAAGGGGGTGTCCAGAGAATGATACTAAATTGCATCTGATGATAAGGCTCCAGTTCTGAAGATCTACGAAGTGTAGAGTATCACTTCATTACCATTACTCCCAAGTCCACTTTCTTATGGTAATTCATACATCACAAAGATGATGAGAAGAACGAACACTTTAAGCATGTCTTCCATACAACCTGATTGAGACCTGTACCAAGATTTAAGTAATGATCTATCGTCTCGTAAATCTACTGGATGCCATAACAATATATTATCATAATTATTAATAATAATAACAACAATTTACTCCTTGAGAGTTTTTCACACCAGTGTCAGCTGGTGGCCTTTTACTGGAGTCTGAGTGACAGCAAGTACCCTCAGGTCTCCTGGACTCTTCTGAGTATTCTAACCAATCTCAATGCCGTAGCCAGGAGCGTTATTATTATTATTATTATTATTATTATTATTATTATTATTATTATTATTATTATTTTCTCCTTGAGAGTTTTTCACTTCAACGTTAGCTGAGAGTCTTTCATTGAAGTTTGATTGACAGCAAGTCTCCTCAAGTCTCCTGGACTCTTCTCAGTATTCTGGCCGTTCTCAACCATGCTTTAGTTTAGATGGTCTCGACTCGTCCTCCAACTTCCAAGTCCTCCAGTCCCTTTAACATCCTTTAGTTACAGTGCCAAAAGCAACAATCATGATTGGTATAATCGTCACCTTCATGTTCCATAGTTTTTTTTCAATTCCCTAGCAAGGTCAAGGTTATTATTATTATTAAAAAGTTAGAGATATTGTCCGATAATATGGAAGACAGAATCAGAATTCGAAACCTGGTTGAGACACGGCATGAGTTCACTTCCTGCTAACACTGTAGAGAAAGAGATGAATCCACCTATTCCTTCGCTCGGCTCTATCGCCAGATATTATCAGTCTCGTCACTAGCATGACACAAAAAATGACGAAGAAATCAGTTTAGGTGTTCTTTCCTATTACTGATAACGTAATCGGTTTCAGATATCACCTCTTTGACTCCATAAAAGAGTTTAATAAAGCATCTCGACGATCTACTGAATCATAGAATCAACAATGAAACTAACTTTTACAGACACATACACATTCACACATATATACATTTTACCTGCTTGACATACACATACATGTGCGTGTTCATAAACCCATACACTCCTTCACTCTCTTACCGTACATGTACTTTCTTTTTCTCATGCACAAACACTCACTCTCTCACACGTACGCTCTCACAGTCGTATGTAGTTCCACTTTTTCACACAGACCCTTTCATGCATAATCACACTATCGCGCGTGCGTGCACACACACACACACACACACACATATATATATCACCTTCATACAGTCATAGATGATATAAGAAATTCTGTCGCAATAAATCAAAAAGATCTAAAGAACCATAAAAAAATAAACTTGTTTTATTTATTTAAAAATATAATTAATAAAGCCAGGTGTTAACGCGAGCTATAAATTGATTTAATTGTAAGAATAAGCAGGTGTGTAAAGAATCACACAGCGAGAAGTTTAAATTTCATCTTAAAATCAAATTCTTGCTAAATGAAAGATCTTAGACAATGTCAAGTCTGGTATGAGATCAAAATTTTTGAGGATGCAATTTTTAGACATCCACCTTAAAATCCAAAATGGTCAAATCATCACAGACATTTACCACAAACCTACGGACATCCCCAAAACTATATAAAATCCATTCCTTACACCCAAGCACGTAGAATATACACCATAATCACTATCAAAACCTCCGACAAACTCTCTGAGAAGGAATTACGCTTAACACCAGAAAAAGATATCCCGCAACACTAATAAATTAATAAAGGTTATTCGAATTAGCTAAAAAATACCATTAAAGGAACTACAAACACTCCTAAAAAAAAGTGGCCACTAAGAACCCATAGCAGATGTTTCAATATAGAACAAAAACGACCCAGACCTTTTCACGGTAGATCCTTGTCAACACATACAAAAAATATCGGCAGAGGCCAAAAGTGATCATAGATAATTAACCCCAACAGGACATTCACAGACACGAATCCTGAAATTAAAAATAATTACATCCCTATCAAAAAAGTCTTCACAATAATAGCCAGAAATAAAGGCTACCTTAACTATTATTAGTCTCCTGAAGAGGGTTACAGAGTCAGAAATACGTGAAGAACATAATCATAGGAAATTAAAACCTAAAGTACCACATTCAAATTCATTTGCGGGGCTTATATATATATATATATATATATATATATAAAGTTCCGCAAGTATATATGTGAATGACAATATATACGCTCATCCCCCGAGGTTTGAGCACTCTAGCGAAGGAATTAACGGCTGCCTCTTGCGTAATGCATTGAGCACTCTGTTATCCGGTAAGGCAAAAAGTAAACAAATGAGAACTACTACATAATGCATTATAATTTCCGAGCTGATGTGGATTGCCTGCTGACTGAGCGGTAAGATACTAAAGTTGGGCGGGTTTCGATCTCAGCTTTAAGCGTTCTACGTGTCTAGTCACACTGAAGTGTTGTGATACAGCGAAACAGTCTATGTGTGAAATATATATATATATATATATATATATATATGCGGAGCTTCTCAATAGCCTAGTGAGTAGAGTGTTCACCAAAGGTCCGGGAGACCTGGGTTCAATCCCAGGTCGCGTCATACCAAAGACTTTAAAAATGGTATTTGATACCTCCTTGCTTAACACTCAGTAATATAAGGTACGTATCAAGGGTAAAGTAGATCAATCCAGGCAAAGGAGTAGCGCCCTCCCCAACACCTCGGTGTAGTAGCTATTGTAAAGGGAGCCTTCTGGTTGCTCTCGACTACAGTCACCAACTTTACTTTACTTTATATATATATATATATATATAACTGGGCACCTTTGGTAGTGTAATGGTTAGCAAGCTAGACTAGCAAACCTTTATGAGTTCGAGTCACATTGGGGGCTCCATTCATTCAGTCTTGTGCCACATCTGAGTAAAAAGCCAGGTAAATTACTACATATGACTTGTAAGCGAATAATTTGTTGGTAACTTTATTTTTAAACGCGTTGTAAGAGCCTATTTGTTTTCACACAGTTGAAACAACTTGTATACAGCTTTTGGTTTCATAATAATAATCCTAGTAAATGATCGAAAAGTTCTATTTGACCGATTGATGTGACCCTAACAGGTACAACTAATCCGGGTCAGAGTGTACCTTAGAGTAATGGCAATAAAGAGGGCTTTACATTTGCCAAAGTTCTGGAACTGGACCCCCACCATCAGATGTTTTAGTGTATTGCCTAGGACACTTTTCAGAGGTGTCGTCTACAGTCCCAGCCGACAGAGCGGCAAAGTTAAGCACCGATGGACATACTCAGTATTTAGATGGGTGACCATTTAGTAATAGCAGGTAACTAATCTGACACCTATATACCAGACTAAGCAAAGCTTTGTAAATCATAAATTATGCTTGACAGGTTATTGACCTAATGGAAAGCTGATCTCTCTGATAAAATAAAACATAAATACTTCCAAGTTGTAGCCGTGTCAGTACAATTATATGGCTGCACCACTTAAAATCTTATGAAACGCTTTGAGAAAAATCTAAATGGGGAACTATACAAGGATACTCGATGCCTTCCAGAGAACTAACCAAGCGCGATGACCAATAGGAACTGATGGCGAGAAACAGACAAAGAAATCCGAGCTGTCTGGCCGAAATTAAGATAAACCAGCTCAGTATTAACAAGGATGTCTATTTGGTTACTTCCTGTACCTTCAGTTACTAAGACCTGTATGCCAGACTAGGCAAAGCTTAATAGAGTCTGAGAATATTTTCCAAATAATCAAAATGCAATTTAGAAACTAAAAGACAAATACAAAAACTAGACTATCTTTAATTAGCCATTGGCGAAAATTGTTGACTGGAAGAATATTTTTGAAGTACTTGTTAAGTACCCAACGACCTCATGTGTCAAGGAAGGCGAAGATAACAGATTTGATTGTATTCCTTAATAAGTGGCTAAAAAAACTACCAAGTTATGTGTGAACACGTTATGATTTGTCGCTGCTTTGTCCACATTTAATGCGATTACAAAGAATTATCTTTGATTCGTACTTGGGGTGTTTTTTTTTTCCAAAGAAGTAATGGGAGATCAAAACGAAATATATTTAATATTGTCTTCAGCAGTAAAAAAAACAGAAAAAACTTTCGACATAGATCTAAATAGACCAAGAAAAATAGATCGATAAGAACAGATTGATCTGTCTCTGTCTCTGTCTCTCTCTCTCTCTCTCTCTCTCTCTCTCTCTCTCTCTCTCTCTTTCAATAGATATATATATATAAAGGATGGGCTGGGCTTTTAGCTTGGTAAGTCAACCTATTTCTTCTGTTATCAGTTTTTATATCATCATCATCATCATCATCATCAAGTCACATTGACAGCACAGATTTACATGACTCTCTCTCTCTCTCTCTCTCTCTCTCTCTCTCTCTCTCTCTCTCTCTCTCTCTCTATCATCCATCGCTCTGGCTAGTCTTCCGAACTAAATCCTGTGTCCACGCAGAGCAGATGAAAATAAGTTCTTGTTAGTCGGCCAACATAGACACATCCATATGCAGGGGTCTATTGATGAATGTCACTTATGAGTTTGTGCTTGCTCCTTCAGCAGTGTCCTGCAAGTCTTGTTCATCTTACTAGAATGTTTTTTGAGATGGGAGATATGTAGTCGTATAGCCGTTGGTTTGTGAATTGTTGCTTCCAGGATTTGTTCAATATTGCTCATAGCATACTTGTGTAGTTCTCATCTAACTTTTTCTCTATGCACTTTGTTAACGCCTATGTCGTCCATCAGTCTTCAATATGATTGATAACCAATTGATAGCAGTCTATGCCTTCACTAGGCGTATGTTAACATCACTTTCAATAGATGAGACATTGCTGCTGAGATACGTGAACTTATTTCAAAGCCCCACCACTATGAGTGAAGATGACTTCTACTGCTTGATTCATCTGCATAGTCTGCGTCTATTATAGTTTCTGCAGGATATCGTATGATTCTTGTCTTTTGTAAGCATAAAGTCATTTTCTTTATTAGAACTATCGACGTTCGAAGTACTTTGTCTAGGCAGATTTTAAACATCTATAGCGCTAATTTATCTCCAGGCAAATCTCCAGCAACAATGTCGAAGAAGTTTGTCTCCACCCGGTGAGTGAACCTTTACTTTCGTGTTTTTATAAAGCATCAGTACTGTTATAACAGTTTCTTTGAGGGGGTCATATGCTGAAAGTATTTGCACCATCTTTTCTCTGTGTATGGAATCCTAGGAGAAACAATAGTGTTGCCTCGAGATTTTTTGCACTATCTCGCCTGATATTTCGACGGATTATCAGAATCTGTGATGTTGTCGGTCGATTAATCCGAAAACCATTCAGATTTTTCCAAAGACTTTTTTCAGTATCAGGTTTGATACGGATAAGAAGCAGATAATTAAAAATCTTAGAAGCTATAGAAGTAAAAGTTAAGCCCCTTTAGTTCTTGTTGATTCTGAAGTCACCATTCTTAGGGGAGGGTGCTGCCTTTTCGTTATCATCATTAACATAGCACGGATTTCCTAGACTCTCCCTTGCCATCAGTCCCTATCACCCATCACTCTTGGCTAGTCCTCTTGCCGACATCACAATCTACACAGAGCAATCTTTGCATGTCGACTAGCTGTGTGACCATATGTAGAAGTCCCCATGAGAACTCCGCTTATGAGTTTGTCTCGGCTTCTCCAAGTGCTTCGTTAAATTCCAGGTGGTGCAGCCATATATATATAAATGTAAACGAAAAAAGTTGGCAAGAAAATGGCTCGACGCCACAAAAGTAAATGAAGTATGCAACCTAGAAAAATATTAGATTATATATATAATTTATCATTTAATATATATATAACATATTTTCAGTCTATCAGTTGATTAGTAGAACACTTTGAAAAGTGAAATTGTTAGTAATCTAAGCTAGTTGAGTCATTATTAGTGAGATCGTTTCGCACTTGATGTTCTGTATTTGTGGTCTAAGCCAAACTTAGTAAGCTTTTGGGTTTCGTCTGTCAATTTTTATAAAGAGGAGCGACAAGACGGACAGCTAATTATAGATAATGATAGATAAAGATATACAAACCAATCATAAGGCTGGTGTAGGTTAATGATTTGCAAGAGAATCGAATGGATCGTTTCCTGGGTCAAGAGTTCGATTCTCCTCGGTTCTCGAAAGTTTTGTAAATATCATGGGGAAACAGATAATAGCTAGAGTAATCAAATAGTTTCTACTGGCCATTGTTTGAGTAGTGAGTTTGATTGTCACTGAAGTCTTCTACTTTGAAAATATTTCAACAAATAAGTTTCTGATTATCTAACTATCTATCTATCTATCTATTTGTCTAGTTGTTTTTTTAATCTAAAATTATACGTCGATCTTCAGAACTATTCATCACAAAAAAAGAAAAACAACTGCTGTTGCCATATCACTGATATCCGTTTAACCTTTGGATATTTGTTAAAATAACTTTCTTTTTTATTTCGCCAACAATTTTGCGCGCAATCTTAATAGGACTATTATAACTTCTGTTATCAAAATTGCGTGTCAAATTTCTGTTCAGTCTGTTGAGTAATTTGACCGTTTAAAGTAGCACTGGCGTAAACATTCGCACATCAATACAAAATACTGGAAAGTGATTTACCATAGTATTTTGTTTTTTTGTTCTTTTTATGCCAAGCCTTTGAGATAATTTGAGCCGAAACGTATTTGCACCTTAATTTACCTAATCATAAATCTTCTACTAAAATAAAAATAAAGAAATTAAAGAAACTGAGAACAGTTGACGACTGAACAAGGAATGTAATCTAGTGGTAAAAGCGTTAGCAAGCAAAGTAAAGAAAATACTTGTTTTACTAATAATAGTTTTTTATTATCCTTGTTCGGAAAGTCTAATAACGTTTCTTTTTTGTTTTTTGCTTTTTGTTTTTTGTTTATAAACTTTGTTTTTGTCAGAGAGAGAGGGACAGACAGACAGAGAGAGAGACAGAGAGAGAGGGTGAAAGAGAGAGAAAGAGAGAGGCTGAGATAGATAGATAGATAGATAGATAGATAGATAGATAGATAGATTAGAATACGACCATGTTAGTGGAGCTTAGAATACGCTGAGTTTATCCCCTGCCGCGGGGTAGAACACCCCAAGGACGGTGTGAGCTGTGTATGACTCTAAACTGCATCTGATGATGAAGCTCCATTTCTGGTGGGGAAGTATCACTTAATTATCATTACTCCCAGGTCCACTATGATCTCGAGTGGTAGTACTTGTTAGGGTCAAATAGATCCTTTCAAATATTGCTCGTATTCAACAGGACTATTTGCCAAAAAACATTTCTTAACAAATAAGTACATAAAAAATTTAAATATGGACACAATTCCCAAAAATCGAGGCATAAAATAACTCTACGTTGGTTGGCATGCCGCTAAAATCAATCACTTATTTAAATAACATAGACACAGACAACGATACTTGTTAACTGTCATTTTCTTGCCTATGTGATTATCTGATCTATATGATCTATATGTATCTTACGAACACATCTTATTTAGATAAAGTAATATATATATATATATATATATATATATATATATATATATATATATATATATAAACTTCGCTTCTGTGTTACCTGTTAACTCTAAGGCAATTGGGTCAATCTTAATAAAAGTTGGCATGTGAACGAAAGATAAAAACTTTATGAAACCTGAGGTCGCAGACAAGCTTCCATGGTATTATATATATATGTATATATACTTATTATTATTATTATTATTATTATTATTATTATTATTATTATTATTATATAATAGCTCTATCACAGATATTGAGCACTCTCCAAATTATATCGCATTTGGATTGCCAAAAACCCACGAAGGAAGATAGTGACAACCAACACTGTTACAATATATATTAATGTTTGCTCCTATCTATCGATCAAATCCTGTCCCTATTTTTCTATCAAAATTTATTCATATCTATCAACTGTCTATCTATCTATCTCAAGCTTGTTCCTATCAAGCTTGCTATCTTGCTATTAAAGTATGTTCCTATCTATCTATCTATCTATCTATCTCATTCTTTCATTGATCGCACAACTAAATATTTTTCTCATAATCTCTCATCTGATCGTCACATTTTCTTTCTTTCACTTTCTTTCATTTTACTTCCTATACCCAACCCCTTCAACTGATCTCCAATCAATTTCTTCTTTCTTTCTTTGAAACAAATTTAACAAAACCTATTTTGAATTTTTTTCCAATGACTCTAGTGATTCTCACGTTCAAAATGACCACCAGATTTGATCCATCCAATAGACGACTGGATTTGCAGATGGGAACTACTCAATATTTACATTACGGTAAGCCTCCAACGGATGTTATACATTTATAAATGGAAAGAATTTTCTTTAAAATAAAATACTCTTTAATTCATTCCTCATGATTACTTCAGAAGCACCCAAAGACCCGTAAGTAAAGCTCAGTTTCAAATATCGGAGGAGGAGGTCGTAATAATCGGAAGAAATTTCAAAAATTAATTTCCATCATTTTAACGCCTTATCATCAGACACGGAAAAAAGAAAAAAAGATGTTGGCTTGGAAAACATAGATAAAATATCATATTTTTTTAGAAATAAAAGACAAATATCAAAATATATTGATAGAATTTTTAAAAAAATGTCTAACTCATTCGAGAGAAAAATATTAATCTATAGATTAAACTTTTGATTAAACTAAACTCTCTCTCTTTCTCTCTCTCTCTCTCTCTCTCTCTCTCTCTCTCTCCTCATACTGTTTTAGAAACTGTTTCTGTTGTATCTAGCACTTTTATCTTTGTATATATATATATGTGTGTGTGTGTGTGTGTGTGTGTTATTCCTTAGTCAAATATGTAGATATTTCCAACTTCAAGCAAAACATTGGTAATAGAAAAAAGTCTTTTTCCTAATATGTAAAAGTAGACAGCAAGTTTTTGCCTCGAATAGAATGAAGAGAAAATAAAACAAAACAATTTAGTCCAATCATTTTTTCACCATTTTCATTCTGTTTGAAGCGACGTTTCAGAGTTTCTTTTCTCGTTGGGAAAATATTTAAATCGTTGTCTGTAAGAATTTTGTAGAAAGTTTCTTGGAATATGGGAAAAATAAATTGCTGGAGGGTGGGATAAAGAAAATCAAAAGTTGGAAGAGGCCAATCGGTTTAAAGAAAGAATATTAAACAAAAATGAAGTGCAAGAAAAATAATAAAAGAAAAAAGGGTTGAAATGACAAAACGGAATAAGAAAAGGAAGAAGGAGAAGAGATTAAGGAATAGAAAGAAATGTTCAAGGAAAAAAAAAAAGAGGAAAACGAGAACAGTAGATGGGAAAAAATGGAAAAAGAAACAATAAAAAAGAAGAGGAAAAAAAAAAAAGAAAAAAGTAGGAGAAAAGAAGAAAAGAAGAAAAAGAAAAAAGGAGGATGAGAAAGAAAAAAGAAAATGAAATTAAGAGGTTCAAGGAAAAGAAAAGAAGTAAAAGAAGAAAGGAGAAGAGAAGTTAGGGAAAGAAGAAAAAGAAAAAATAGACCAAGAAGAAGAAAAGGAGAACAGGGAAAATAAGGAAAAGAGAAATGAAAACAAAAACTAAAAACAGAAAGAAAAAAGGAAAAGAGAAGAAGGAAAAGAGAAACCAAAAAAGGAAAATGAAAAAAAAGTTTATTAAGTGAAAAACGAATGCTCAACTGAAATGAAAGTAGAAAAAAAACTGGATTTATATAGCCACCAGTGGTGCAGTTTATAACAGGAAGTCTAGTTTAAAATGATGCCTTTCCGACAAGCAGGAAGGTAGTAAAAAGATTGTCCAGTCCGTCGGCAATTCCCTTAGTTGGGTGCCTCATTCATCAGGAATCAAACTGAAATCAGAGGAAGAAACGAGACCATCAAGACTAGAGTATTGTTGAGAACGGTCAGAATACTAAGACGAGTCTCGAAGACCTGTGGAGGTTTGCTGTCACTCAGATTCTAGCGAAAGACTCCTAACCGATTCTGGGGTGAAAAACTCACGAGGAGTAATATAATGATAATAAAAAGAACTTGTCGTCAAACGGATTTTGCTGTTCCGGAAGACCATAGAGCGAAAATGAAAAAAAAGAGAAAATATAAACAAATACTTAGACGTAGCCGGAAAACACACAAAAAATGTGGAACATAAAGATGACAGTGATACTAATTGTGGTTGGTGCACTTGAAGCGGTCCCCAAAGGCTTGAAAAAATACTGGAGAAACTGGAACTTAGGTGAAGAATCGAGACCATCTAGACCACAGCAGTGTTAAGCTTGGCAGGAATACTCAGGAAACTCCTAAAGACAAGAAAACTCATGACGATGCATATGCTTTACATCCCAGAGATGATATAGACAGACTATATGTGTCAAAAAAGGAGGAGGAGGACTCGCCAGCAAGGATCAACAGAACTACAATAACTAGAAAACACGAATGGAAAGAAAAACAACTGGATGGACATTTCCTGCGAAAAACAAGCGAAATCTCACATGAGAAAACTTGGATGTGGCTAACAAGAGGAAACCTTAAAAGAGAAACTGAATCTCTTCTAATAGCAGCACAAAATAACGCCATGTTATTTACAGAAATCCCCTCTGATTTACTAATACATTCCAAATTAACTCACAAGTAAAATCGATAAATAAGCAAATAATTAAAACACCAGAAACGTACATTTCAAAAGCTGGGGGTTGACTAGACGATGGCCGAGAACAAAATGAATAAAACACGTTTCTGCGCAGGTAGGCTCCGCATATTCATCCTATTGAAATGTAATTTTATATTTACCATTTAAAAGATCCTTTTTTTTTCACCCAATCAGCAATTTTTCCCAAGAAAGATTTTAGGCCGATTTGATCCAAATTCGACTATAAAATGGTCAACGAAACTTCAAAAAGGCATTCGGCTCTGAGACCTCAAGAGAGAAGATCGTCACGCGTCGCACTTGGACAAGAACAAGGAACCAGACGCCCTACCTAATAAACTTACACCCGAACTATACCACACGCGGCTTAGAGCCTACCGACCCACGTCACACATCGTACCACAATACCAAATCAGCCGCTCGAGAACGACTTAGTCCCACTCTTCTCCTGACCCGTTATATGGTGGAAGAAAGAGGCCCGTGTCTCTTCTGACATACCAATTTTTTTCTATTTTATGTATATTTTATCTATTTTATCTATTTAAAATAAATGGAATTAAATCCATTCGTCTTGTCCGTAGTCTCTTGCAACCACACGCTTATTTATAACAGCCATAAGGATCAACACTCTGAAAGCAAAAATAGACAAAACACAACAAAATAGTAAATGTAGATTATGTGGTGAAAGAGACGAAATGATCAGTCATATAAAAAGCGAATGCAGTCAATCAAAAGAGTATAAGACTAGACACGACTGGGTAGGGAAGGTAATTCACAAGGAGTGGTACAAAAATTTTTATTTTGATCATACGAACAAACGGAATATACTCAACCCAGAATTAGTCCTGGAAAATAAGACGCACGAAATTCTTTGGGATTTTGAAATACAAAAGTATCTCCAAATCTCGACCAGTCGGCCAGACCTAATGATAGCCAACAAAAACAAAAAATAGAAACTACCGAATCGTGGACTTTGCCGTCCCGGCAGACCACAAAGTGAAAAATAAAATAAAGTGAAAAGAGAGATAAGTACCAAGACCTTGCTAGAGTATTAAAAACTATAGAACATGAAGGTGACAGTGATACTAGTTGTGGTTGTGTATTTGGAACAATCCCCAAAGGATAGGTAAAATGACTGGCAGACTTGGAAATGAGAGGACAAGTGGAGACCAAGATCGTCTAGAATACGAAGAAGAGTTCTGAAGACTTGAGGAGACTTGCTGTCACTTAAACTCCACTAAGAAACCATCAGCTAATGCTGGTGTGAAAAACTCTCTGAGGAGTAAATAATAATGATAATAAGAGAACTAAATAGAATCAATGGAACATGAAGGTAACGGTGATACCAACTGTAATTAGTGCACTCGGAACGATTCACTAAGGGGATAGAAAACTTGGAAATCGGAGGACGAACAGAGACCATCCAAACTACAGCATTGTTAAGATTGACCAGAAAACTGATAAAAGTCAAAGAGACTAGAAGATACTTGCTGTCACTCAGACTCTAGGGAAAGACCATCAGCTAACGCTGGTGTAAAATTTTCTACCAAATGACTTAAAGAAGGCACAAGCTGTAAAAACTTATTTCAACAGCAGAGAGAAAAGAACTTGTAGAATTCAAAGAGAACTTTCCTACCCGAAAAGCATCATCACAAAATAGAGAAACGGACAACTCTACCAGTATTTTTGGAGAAAACATAAACTTTAAAAAAAGAATTGAAGATTTCAAGAAGAATAAGGATGATTCGAACCTCTATCAGTGTTGAGTCGAGGAAAAATCTTCAGAAAAACTTTTGTCTTTATAATGACAAAGTCTGGTTTCTTGGAATGATCGTGGTGACACGTTTCATAAAACCGATGTTTTAAAGAATCTTATTTATTCTATTCTAATTTATTCTATTCCCCTTAGACAGCTTTTGACCTTCGCTTTGACCATTGGTCCGTTCGGTAAAACCCGGGGACTCATTAGGTCTAATCACTTGTATGTATTTGAGTTTTTATTGCAACTAAGAAGAAAGAAGTGTCTCTGTCTGTAAACATACACCCTTTATCATAGACAAGACTTTTTTTCCCGTCCCCGACTCTTTTTTATCAATTATTTTCTCATGAAAAAAATCTAACGAGAAGATTAAATACACGTCTGATTCTTTTATCTATTTCTTGAATTTTGAGAACAAATCAAAGAAGTTTTGCTTAAAAAAACACCACGTTTTATAGGATTTCGATTAATAATCGTATATCTTCATCCCATATATATATATATATATATATATATATATCATTCAGAGGTAAAGACACTACTTCAACAATCAAACCCAGTAAAATACACTCAAACGTTAATATATACAAATAACCAAAAAGGGGGAAAACCACCTAAACGAGACCCTACCGAGGTTGGGTACAATATATTCTAACTACAACAAAACCTTGTGAAGCAACTTCAAAAGACTTGTAGATTTAAAAATGACCCACATTTAAAAGTAATTCCTTTAAGTAAACAGAAATTTAATCTAAATATATTTTAACTACTGAACAAAGAACTTAGTTTTGCCCTCGTTCACAAACTGGAAAATAGTAGGAAATCATTTTTCAAAAAGAAAAAAAAAATCGTTTAACCCCCAACACTAATGTAACTAATCAAACATGCGACAAGACTGTATAAGAAGACATCAAAAACCAGAAAAACAACCCTGACTGCAAGAGAATTTAGCCAAAAACCAAAACGTGAAGCAAAAATGGCACTGGTAAACAGAAAAGACATGGCCATGACACGAGCTGATAAAAAGGCCGAACAACAGATACCGATGAATATATAAAAGAAACTAATAACCAACTGAATAACAAAGAATTCTACAATGAACTTCCAATTTCATCATCTCATCATCATCTTGTCGAGCCATCAGCACGGATATCCCTGACCCTCTCTCGCCACCCCTCCCTTATCGTTCATTGCTTTCGGCAGGTCCTCAGGGGTTCACCCCGTATCCTCACAGAGCTGCTGTATGTAGGTTCGAGCAGGTCGTCCTGCTTTTGCTCGGCCATGAGTAGGGGTCCATAGGAGTACATCCCTTACGAGCTCGTCACTACTTCTCCAGCAGTGTCCTGCATGTCTGGTTCATCTAATTTGGATAGTTTTCAGGGTGGGTGCTGGGTGGCCGTACAGCTGCTGTTTTGTGGGTTGCTGCTTTCAGGACCTGTTCAATATTGCTCGCATCATTCTTGTGCAGTTGCCGTCAAGCCTTTTCTCCAGCCATTTAGTTAGCATCCATGTAGTGCATCCATATAGCAGTATCGACTCGATCGCTGCTTGGAAGAAACTGCGTTTCATTTTATCGGTCCAATTTACCCCATCGAAAATATCAAAACATTATTATAAACACATTAAATTATATGGTCGTAAAAGTATAATCGACGAAGTGTGACGGAACCGCTTTGCTTGACACTGTGCCCGGCTCATTGCGCACTATGACTATTCTGTTGCACCTTGTTGTACTTTTGCATAACTACCAGTATCACAATGTCAGACCCAAACGTTGTTGAATTCTGCAGATGTATACCCTAGTGCATGCTGTCCAATTGACGGCGGTGTCATAAGGATAAAGAAAAAAGAAAAGATTGCACAAGGTTTGAAAGACTGAACTTGCTCATGTATAAGTGTGTGTGTGTGTGTGTTTGAGAGATTGAGAGAGAGAGAATGTCACTTCAGACCTTTTTTTAGCTCTGCTTACGAACCCCCATCGCGTGTAGCGTGAATTTTATCTCTGCCACGGCAAGTTTTTCGACTTGACGTAACGCGTGTCGTTGAATCCCTTTCACTGTCCTGGGTGGATCTCCCTAACCATCTGACTACACTCTTACATATGCAGGAGAGAACCTTTCCCTACTTCCAGGCTTAGGTCATCCATAGACTGGACATAAGAATATTATCTGACTATAAATCTCCAGGATACCCTAAAAAGTGTAACAACAAAATTGTACTCTTTAAAGTTGCTTCCTGAGTGGTCTTCTCGGTCTTATTTGACCATCTCCATTAACACTGAGAGAAGTGAATGAGTGGTTCACGCACAAAATAAGTACGGCCACACACACTCATCCACAGCCACAACACCCATACTCAACGTATGCATATACAACCCACGCAGATATGTCTGGGCTCCTACATAGATTTACGTATGTATATATACACATATATATTCCTATTCATGGTCAATTTGCAACTATACACATATATACACCCATGCATACTGTAATATAATTAGGGATGATAATTAATCATATTAGTTAATCCTTTTATTTGGATTAATAAATTGTCAGTTAGCTAAAAAAAAATGAATGAAAGTGTAAGTCGCGAAGGTTACATACCTGCACGTGTCAGGATATCAGGTTGACAGGTTGTTTTTGAAACCAATTGTAACAATATATTGGAGATTTGTTTTGAAATCGTTGCTGTAAGCCGGATATTAAAAAGTAAACATTTTGTAGCCTAAATTAGAATAAGATTAATTTAAATTAAAAAGTAAAAGTAAAGTAGGAGACTGTAGTCGAGAGCAACCAGAAGGCTCCCTTTTCGATAGCTACTACACCGAGGTGTAGGGAAGGGCGCTACTCCTTTCCCTGGATTGCTCCACTTTACCTTTGATACGTACCTTATATTGCAGAGTGTTAAGCAAGGAGGTATCAAGTACCATTTTTAAAGGCTATGGTATGAGGCGACCTGGAATTGAACCCAGGTCTCCTGGACAATTGGCGAACACTCTACCCACTAGACCAATGAGTCGGTTTATGGTGTTACTTAATCTAAATTAAATAGAATTTAAATACACGTGTTTTTATATCATTAGTGAATGGAATCATTTAGAGATATATAAGAAGGAGATTTTGGGAAATTAAGAGAGTTAGGCAGTCCAGTACAGAGTTCAGAGGCAGAGACAGTCAGCTGAGAGCCCTCTGGGGCGAGAAGACAAGCGGGGTGAAGGAATCGAAGTCGGGTGTTTTTGTTCGTCGACTAACCAGAATCTCATTGCGTTTCTATGTAACAACAGTTTATATTCCATTCTGTCTTCCACACTCGTTTCATGTCTGATTTCAAGAAAAACAATAATGGTAATAAGCTATTCTTATTTGAAGCAACGGGCCCGTCTTGTATTAGAGAAGTGTAATGCCTATTGATAGTCGAAATGGTGCCGGGTCGGTGAGGCAGTGTTACAATATAAATACATGTATGTACGTACACCAACTTATACAGGGGCCCGACAATATTTTTCGGACACTTTGAAAAAAGTACTTCAAGGTGGTCACTAGTGCCAAAAACTTTTGAGATTGTAAGTACGTAGTTGAGGAGGGAAAATCCACTACTAGTGTAATCATATTTTTTTAGTTTGGCTTTGATAATTTTAGTTTTTTGTGATTTTTGCGAAAACTTGCGTGACACTATTTTTCGGACATGACAAAAAATCCTATTTTATTAAGAGCTATGTTCATGTATATGTTGCTGTATGCAAATTTTCTGCTTGTACACTGTTCTGGGGCACTGGCACCCCTACTACTATGTTAACATAGGACAATCTAACAGCATAAATAATCCGGACATTTCTTGGCAAAACAATTAGGTTTAATGAGCATGTTTGGGAGGGCTTAGATGATTACAGGCCCATAACTCTGCTTAACACAGAGTTAAAGATTTTGGCCCGGGTCTTAGCGAATCGTTTACAGCTTGTCATCGGTGATCTGATCGGCCCCGAGCAGACCTTTGCTGTGAAGGGAAGATCGATCCAGGACAACCTGCACTTGATTCGCGAGGTCCTAGAGGGGATAGAAGACGGCACCGAGGCCGCGCTGATCAGTTTAGATCAGTCCAAGGCCTTCGATAGGGTTGACCATCGGTTTTTGGCGACTGTTTTGGAGACTGCCGGATTCCAACCGGAGTTCCGCAGATGGATTAGCATGATGTACCACAACCCTCAGGCAGTGGTGCAGGTGAACGGAAGGCGTTCGGAGGCTTTCGCGATCGAGCGTTCGGTCCGGCAGGGCTGCCCCTTGTCTCCTCTTCTCTATGTCCTAGCTTTGGAGCCCCTGCTCCGTAGGCTTAGGGATAGGACGACGACTCCGGCCCTGCGCGGTGTCCCTTTTGCTGGCCCTCTTTCGGCAAGGGTTTCCGCGTTCGCTGATGATATCACAGTGTTTGTATCCCGCCGTCTGGATATAAAGGCTGTGAAGAAGGCGGTTAGCGAGTACGAGCGGATTGCAGGGGCCAAGGTCAACTTTGACAAAAGCGAAGGTTTGCAGCTTGGTGCTTGGAGGGGTAGCGATACTCTTCCAGGGCCCTTCCGCTGGAGTGACGGACCCGTCCGCATCCTCGGGGTGTGGTTCGGGCCCGACCTCCAACTGGAGCGAAATTGGTCGGAAGTACAAGCTAAGGTGAATGCTCAGGTGGGAATCTGGCTTTCAAGGAGGTTGTCCTTAAAGGGTAGGGCGGAGGCGTGCGCCGTGTACGTCTTCCCCCTGATTCTTTACCGATTGGCTGTACTTCCTCTGCCTAAGGCACGTCGGTTGGCACTGCAACAATCCCTTTCCAGATTACTCTGGGGAGGTGCAAGGCCGATGGTCCGTAGGCAGGTCTGTACCCAACGTACGCGCAACGGGGGTCTAGGTATGCCTGATCTGGAGAGCCACTGGCTTGCTGAAAGACTTGCATACTTGGGCAGAGTCTTGACGGGGACTGCAGTGTGGAGGCTGAAGGCGAGTCGGACTTTTCCTCGCCTCCAGTCAGACCCAAAGGCTGAAGGTCGACGTAAGCCTGTGGGCGAAACACTGTTTGTCCGCGAGTGCCGAACGGCCCTTCGTAACCTTCTTGGGTCCAGTGACCTTTCACGGCCTCGAAAAGAGCTATATCGGGAGCTAGTGGTGGGTTCCGCTTCTGATCCTCTCAGCGAGCGGCACGGCTGGACGACGGAGGAGATCCGCTCTCATTGGAATTGGGCGCCAGGATCGAGCTTCTTGAACAACTCCGAGTTCTCGCTCACCTGGCGACTTGTGCGAAATGCGCTACCCCTTGCCGGCTTGAACTACAAGGCGGGCCTGGCAGACATGCCCGATTGCGCTCGCTGCGGCAGTGGCTTGGAAGAAACGGCTGAGCACGCCTTCTACTACTGCGAGCGAGTCCGTCCGTTTTGGGATCACGTCGGCGAGTGGACGGCCCGCATCGAGCCCAAACAGCTCGTGCTGCTCGACGTTGGTTACGTCGTGGACAACGTTCTTCCTCCATTTCAGGGTGAGAAGCGTGTGGTGTTTCTCGCGATCCTGGCTGTAGCTAGAATGGTGGTGTGGACGACGCGAAACAAGGGATTTTATGACGATGCAAACTTTTCTCATCGTGATCTGGTTTTGTTTTTTCGGCATCTGCTGAGGGTCAAAATCAGATGCGATAGAAAACGCTTGGATCGCATAAAATTCAGCAAAAGGTGGGTGAATGCAGCGAGCCTGGTCGTACGAAAGGGGGCAATGTTGGAGTCATCCTTCCCTCCTCTGCCGACTCATGGCGTCTACGGTACGGGTCCTGAGGGACCCCACCCCTGGTGAGTAGAACTGTTCCCCTTTTCTCTTTTGGTACCTAGGTAGCTAGTTAGCAGTATGTTGTGTGTCATTGGCCCCGTCATCTAGTTGCTAGTTCTCAAGATCTTCCCCATCCCCATTATTTTTGGTACCTCAGCCCGTGTCCCACCCCACGTTTACTGAAGATCTTGAACACTCATATGTATATATAAAAAATCAAAAAAAAATTAAAAATGTATAAAAATCATATCAAGAAAAAATAAAATGTATAAAAATCATATCACCCACTTGTATTAACCCATTCCGCGCCCGACCCGTTATTTCTTTTACCCCCGTAGATTAGGATCCCGGCTCCACTTAGGGCAGGTCCGGCTTGTTTTCGGTTCCTTTCGCCCCGGAAAACAGTCGGCCTCCGATTTTAGAGACGGGGGGGATGGGAGTTTTACCAAATGGGGATTTTTTCCTTGTTTTCGTTTATTTCGGGGTTTTTTTCTCCCATTCTCATCACAAGCATTGTATATAAATCATGAATAAAAATCATCCATCAATTTTCGGGTTTTAAGTAGGACTTTTCATAGAGTACATGTGGTATTTTGGTGACTGCTGCGCATATGGCGACGGATGAATGGTTATATATTGTATTGTTGAATGGGTCGGCGAATGTAGCTAGCTAGGTCCCGTAGAATATATAAAAAGGCATGACCGCTCTTTTCCCCTCCCCCAAAAAACTTGAGGCCTTGTGCCCCCCATTTTTGTAAAATGGAAATAAAACAATTAGGTTTAATGAGGTAAAATGCATTCAAAAGAAGTCGTTTGTTTGGCACGGAAGAAGCGGGAAGATGGCCTCAGCATCAGAAGGATCGCCATGGATTTGAAGCTGTCGAAATCAACGGTCGAATACATGCTGAAGACAAACTCCGAGCGGAAAAAGAAGAGAGGGCGGAAAAGATCAATTGGCAAGAGGACTGAAAGGAGAATAAAGAAAACTATAACACGGCTTTTGACATCTGGAGAAAAAGTTACAGCAAGAAAAGTGAAGGAGAAATGTGAATTGGATGTAAACGTCCGAACAGTACAAAGAACGCTGCATAGGATTGGTTTGAAGTCTGCAAAGGCTAAGAAAAAAATTACACTAACAAAAAAACACAAAGAAGCAAGACTGGAGTGTGCTAAAAGGTGGTTAACAAAGCATGTTGACTTTAAGAAGGTTATATTTACTGATGAGAAGCGTTTCAAGTTTGATGGGCTCGATGGATGGTGTACTTGGTCGAGAAGGGGTGAGCCTGTTGTACTGAACAAACGACAGATGGGAGGAGGAGGAGTTATGGTTTGGGGTATGATCTTTGCTAATGGAAATATATGGTTGGAGTGGCTGAAAGGACGACAGAACAGCGAAAGCTACAAACAGTTGCTGGACGAGAAAGCTCTACCAAGGATAAGAAGAGAGATGGGAAATGATTTCGTTCTACAGCAAGACAATTGCAGCATCCATGTGTCAAAACTCATGAAAGAATGGATGGCTAAAATGAATATGACTTTTTTGGAATGGCCAGCAAGAAGCCCAGAACTAAATTTAATAGTAAATGTTTGGGAAATGCTTGCGCAACTTGTCTATGATGGACCTGAAATAACGAAAGAGGCTCAACTATGGGAACGAATACTAGGAGCCAAAAAACAACTAATAGAAACACGTAGAGATATTATTGCGCATATGTTTGATCATTATGAAGAGAGATTGATAAAAGTTATTGAGAAGAAAGGTGATATTACAGACTATTAACAGTTTTTCAACGATGTCCGAAAAATAATGTCGCGTGTGTTTTGTAAAAAATGATGAAAATTAAATATTTTTCCTTACCTAATCGATTTTCTTCCATTTTTATTACAGGTATTGTCTTTATATGTTTATGCTATTCTATTGAAGGAATTTAGCCACTCTATGGTCACTCGGAAAGTCGAATACTTAAGTGTCCGAAAAATATTGGCGGGCCCCGGTACGTCTACCGTGATATGCATATACACACATACACACACACACGCATAGGGAACCCTCAGCCACACATATACATACATGCACATATTATACTACAACACCAAAGATCCATAGAATCACAAAAGAAACGACGGAAATACGAAAATCAATCAATCAAAAACCTACTCCTTTTTATCAACTTCGCAAAATACATAAAAAGAACAACCCTAGAAGATCAATAATTTCTTCAATTAACTTTCACAGAATCGAACTGGTTAAATATCAAGATCATTTCATACAACCAATTGCTAAGGAAATAAAACCCTACATACTTGACATGAAGGACTTTCAAAACAAAATTAAAGATATTAGAATGATATCACAAAATGGGATTTTGGTCACCATAGATGTCAGATCCCTCTTCTCTAACATAAAAATAATGAGCGACTTTCAGCTTTGGATAAACTAGAATAAGCAAAGTTTGAAAACACTTATATCTACCTTGAAATTAACAATAACAACCACTTTTACGTGAGACGTACTGATGACATAGTCCTCCTCTACACAAACGGAGAAACAAAATTTAATAATTTTTAAACATAATTGAATATAATGCCAATCAAATTTAACCATAAAAATTAACACCATCAATCACCTTGATAAAAGGGAACGGGTTTTGGAGTGATTGGTTTTAGTATTTCAGTCGTTTCTCAATAGACCTTTGATGTCATAGTATATGTGTGGCTTAGAGTTCCCCATGTGTATTTATATATGTGTACATACATATAACGGTAGACATATGAACAGATGTACGTACAATATCTTTTCGACAGTTTAATACATATTGATACAAACAGATAACTACAAACAATGCTAAAAAAGCACAAACTATCTTCATTGCAAATCTTCTTACCCAAAACACCTCGAATAAAGCCTTCACTACTCACAAGCACTTAGACAAAGAAGAATCTTCACAGATAATAACGAAACGAGAAGACAACGCGATAAACTTAAACTGCAGTTCTCATCATGAGAACATTCCCATACTTTAATTAAAAATCGTATAAATAACGCCATCACTACTCCTTAGCAGGATACTCTTGAAATAAAACCAAAGGAGAAACTGAATTGCATTCTCCTCGCAATAACATTTAACAACAATCTCCCATCACCAGTCGGAATAATTAAGAACAGTTAAGATATTTAAGAATCAAAACCCATCTTAAGATAAATTTTTCAAGAACTGAGCATACTGGGCTATCGTCAACAAAATAACCACAGAAAAATGATGGGTACCAACAATATACTAAATAATAGAGTAATCCATGAGAAACCCACAATAAAATCCACTGAACTTTGCCAACCATGTAATATTAAGAACGACCTATTCTGAAAACACCTCAAATCAACCGACAGGCTCTAAAACAAAAAAAAATTCAAATTTACCTCGAACCTAATTGCTGAAGCAAAAATATAATTTATTAACGGCATTGCACACTCCGCCATAAGCAAAATATTTAAAAGTCAGAATGGCCATTTCATTTAAGATTAAAATATTACAGACAAAGGATCGAATCTTTGGATTATAATAAACTATTACTTACAGAACAACATTTCCGCCCAAATGGCCACGACTTCAACGCAGATGCAGAATTCACCATCATAAAAACTAAACCATTATCAAAATACCAATTTGAAATAGATTAGAATAGACAGATAGGAGTTGCTATATAAGTATACAAATAAACAAATTCTTAAGTCAAATATTTGACTAAAAAAATTATGGATAATTTGAAACATACACCACTAAATATCTCTCACATGTAAATCTCGCTGTCATATGTTCACGATAGTAGAGCTCATAAAATAATCAGTTCAAAACATTTTGAAAAAAAATTCAATCCACGAATGAATATTCTGCAGTACTAGTTCATTTTTCGTCACTTCTTTTGTGGCTTAAAAAATTTTTTCAAAATCTTTTCTCCAGACGATGACCTAAGGTCGAAACGTGTTGAAAACAAGGAAAAATAAATACCAAAAGAAAATATTCCTATTTCTCTAATCACTTTTGTTCATTCCATGTATGTATGTATGTATGTATGTATGGTTAAAATCTAGATTGTAAAATTTTCACTGTACTCAATCCCCAAAATATGGAACAATATCTATTATACAAAATGTAAAAGTGAAGCAGAGTAAAAACTCTTCACAACTACCACGTGTCCGATATGGATTTCAAACTCAACTGACATGAGTATAACCAGCTCATCTGACGGTCATTGCCGTGAAGTTCGGAATCGAGAGTTTTTACCATGCCTTAGATTTACATTCTTTATAATATATATATATATATATATATATATATATATATATATATATAGTGCAATGGAAATTGCGCTGACCTCACTTTATCAGGTATATTTACCAAATCTATATGAAAATATCTTGAATCACTATAGATTAAATTTATTAAAAGAAATCCCCATTTGTTTTGACTACGGTCTCCAGATGACTTTTTATATCGTGCAATCTTTTGTGACGGTCTAGATGCTAAATGCAGTCGTTATCCTTGCCTTCAGTTCATCTTTGATGTTGCATAGAGTTTTATTGGACTCTTGTTCGTTCAACCGAGCCCATCACATTAAGACGATTTCCATCTGAGGAGTAAAGCAGTCAAATGTTTGGAGGGATGTGGTCATGGAAATTTTTTCACAGCCAACACTGGGTTCTCTTCCAAGTGTAACATAGTGTAGAGTCCTATTGCCAGACATAGGGTCTTCCAGAAGCTACCCTTAGTGAATCACTTTCTACTCCAGGTATTTGATATATGGCTCAGTGTTGAGTCTGAAGCCATGTGGGAAGATGAATGACGGTATAACGTTACCATTGTAAGTGACCAGCCCAAACACTATGATGTAGACTGGGTGTCTGGTTCTCATCAAAATCGGTACATCTTGTGGAGAAGTGCTACCCAAACTTTTTTTCTGTGAGGTTAACATCAGAAATTTTTCTCAGCTAAGAAAAACCAAGGCATGTTCAGTTGGAAGAGATGCTTGAATTTGTTCAAAAGCGTTGCAGCGCGGTCTTTCCTCTTTACTTTCGGGGCCAATGATAAAAATTGACCCTTTCAAATCTTGTATGAGAACTACCGAATGTCTTGATGCAATACCTGCTGGATAAGAAACTCAGACGTTCCCATTTCCCTGGCTATGGACTTAATTGACTTATAGGGATGGTTGTCAATCATAGCCAAGAGCTCACCAACAAATTCGGGTGTTATTTTCTTATCAGAATGATCAGAACTGAGTATCTTCGTTATTTCCATTGGACTCCTACAAGTCTTTTCGAATCCTATGCATTTTCCTCAGATTGAGACCAAACACTGAAATCTTCGAATTGTAGCTTACGGCATGAATGTCATGTAGTACAGCGTGCTGCTTCTAAATTTCTGGTGAAATAGATGGTGTTAGTGCTGGTTTTCTAACAGATAGTGCCTGACTGACTCACTGATAGTGCCTAACTGACTCACAAATAGTACCTAACTGACTCACAGATAGTGCCTAGCTGACTCACAGATAGTGCCTAACTGACTAGTTTGTTGCACAATAAACAAAACCTGAAACAACCAAAGCGCATACGCGAAATAAATAATTCGAAATGACAACAATTTACCCATCACACGCTCTGTATATATATATATATATATATATATATATATATATATATATATATATATATATATATATTACAGAGTGTAAAATAGTTGGACACCCAGTGCAATTGACATTAATTTCAATCATATATATATATATATATATATATATTACAGAGTGTAAAATAGTTGGACACCCAGTGCAATTGACATCGATTTCAATCATATATATATATATATATATATTACAGAGTGTAAAATAGTTGGACACCCAGTGCAATTTACATCGATTTCAATCATATATATATATATATATTACAGAGTGTAAAATAGTTGGACACCCAGTGCAATTGACATTAATTTCAATCATATATATATATATATATATATATATAATGACGAACGAGCTTAAGGTCAAATTTGAATATATTTCCGGTGTAGAAGTATGGCGATTGAGATTTAGAATTATAAGAATGTTTCTTGGCCCTGATTAGTTAATATTATTTTTTGATATTAAAGGAAAATGAGTTTTTTGCAGCTGAAAAGCAGGAACAGATAGATGTTTTTAAGGGACTTGAGGCTTTAGCCGTTTCTTAGTCCATACAGAAGATAACTCAGGAACTTCTCTTTCCAACGATGGATGGAAATACACAGAAAAGATTGTCCTTTCCTTCTGAAACCAACATGAAATGAACGTGGGTTTTTTATTATAAGACGCTCTTGTTGACTTCTTTTCTAATAAGTAATAATAATCAATGGCTTTTGAGCCCTGTCCGGGAGCTAGCGCCATCAAGCTCTCCTTGCCCTATTACTGATGTTTTTTATATACCTTTGTATGAAAACACTTTCAAGTAAACATTTAAATACTGTCAACTATATGTACTGCTGTGAAGGGCACTCTGGGAAGGGCGGTCGAGTTTATACTGGGTGGTCATTTACGTGATTGTATTAATTTGGTGATTTTTATTTATTATTGTAGTTGTTATTTTATTAATTTGTACTTTATATATATATATATATATATATATGAAAGTAAATATGGATTAAAATCCTACAGTATGAAGGTAGCAGAAAAACATAATCCAAATAGGTGAATGTATTATGATGTAAAGTCGACGTTAAACGTTTCAGTTTCAGTAACCATCATCAGGACTTGGATATCAGAATAGTTCATATAGCGATGGATGCTTGCTGAGATGACAGGAGCAAATGAGAAATATACAGCGAAAAGACACACAAACGTGCACATAGCGTTCAAAAGTCAGAAGAACGTGTCTGGCATGTGGAAACGTATTTGAAAATGTTGGATTTCCCAAAGAAACGAGACAAAACCTCGCGTTTATTAAGAAATACGCAATGACGAGTAAAATTTCATATATATAAGTCGTTTGGAATCATCCCAGTTAAATATCGTGTAAGATGGTATTTGTTATTTGTTTTTCCGAAAGGACAGTATGAAAGTAAATATGGATTAAAATCCGACAGTATGAAGGTTGCAGAAAAAAACATAATCCAAATAGGTGAATATATTATGATGTAAAGTCGGCGTTAACGTTTCGGTTTCAGCAAGCATCAATCGCTATGGGAACTATTTTGATATCCAATTCCTGATGATGGTTACTGAAACCGAAACGTTAACGTCGACTTTACATCAAAATATATTCACCTATTTGGATTATGTTTTTCTCCTACCTTCATGTATATATATATATATATATATATATATATATATATATATATTTCATTTTTATTTATTTCATTAGTCTTTGGAACTGTTAGTTTTCAGATGGGTTAATAAAAACTAGTTTTTATCCCTATATTTGGATATAAGTTCTGATCTTTTATTTAGTTGTGTGTTTTGTTCAGGGATGATAGTTATGGTTATAGTTTAATACGTAGTTAAAAGTTGGTGCAACCTTTCTTACTTTCCAGCTTATTTTAGTCTGTTTTGGTTTGATGTCCCATATTTGTCTAGAAAGTGTTGTGGAATGTTCGTATTTTTTTTATTATTAAATGGTGTTTTGTATTTGTAGCTTCTCTGTTTCTAGAAACCTTCTGTTACTCTTCTATATTTTTGTTTTTTCTTTAAATATTACTGCGGCTTGGTATACAAATGGCGTCCGAACTCAATATATACGAGAAAAGAATGACTTTTTTTTTTACATTTTAACTAATTTAAAAAAAAAATTTAAGAAATGACATGCCGAGTGTATTAATGAATATTTAAAATAGCATACACGTTTTAAGGCTTAAGGTCATTGCATTCTTGTCCTAACAAGACTTTGTTTCGTGTGTTATGATGGCAAATACAATATTAAGATTTTAGCCATTTCGAAATATTACTTTAAATCCAGCGACAAAAGCATTGAAGTTGCACGCAGAATTCGACGAGTGGAATGAAATTATTTTTAAATATCTGACCGAACAACCCTAAACCTTTTAAAGTGTTTTAATTGATTTACCAAATCTTTGAAGTAAAACATGGGAAGGAACAAGTATGAGTTGTCGATTTTGAAATTTCTGCCAATAAAATTCGAAAACTTTTAGATTTAGAATTCTCAAACGATAAAACACGTAAAATATAAAACAAGTTTGAATTACTTAGAGAAACTCTCAATAGATTTTACCATTATATCTAAATTAATTAAAATACAGAAATACTCCTGATACACCTTTATATATATTAAATCTGGCTAAATCTTGCACAAGGTCAAAATAATGAAATCCTTATCAAGGCTTGAACTTACAGACAATTCGGTAAGTCATCTCTATTTTACTGCAGATAAATAAAACAAATGGTTTTTATTCTCAGAATTATTGATTGATTGATTTTAACGGTATGCCAAACGATCTAAAGTTATTTAATGCTTAAAGGTTAGGGAATCGCATTCATTGTCCATATTTACATTTTTTGAATAGTTGTTTCATAAGATTTTTTTTCACACGATCCTACCGAATACGATTAATTTTCAAACAGAACTACTTGACTCCTAGACGGAACCCCTAACAGATCTATTTGACAAATAGACGGGACCCATAACAGACCTACTTGACTCATAGATAAGACCCTAACAGGTACTAACAATCCTAGTCAGAGTGTACCTGGTAGTAATGACAATGATGGCATACTTTACACTCTTCAGAATTGGAGCCTCACCATCAGATGCAGTTTTGTGTCATTTACAAGACCCCCCCCCAGACTTACTCTTCTGTGGAGATACAATCAACCTATGCTAAGAACTGTCAGCAGACCAGTTTTATGATCACAGAAACACCGAAAATAAAACAGATATATCCGTAATAGACAAAATGTCTTTCTATTGAATCTAGCAATCAAAATATCAACTTATATGAGGCGTTAAGAATATCTTAGATAAAAGAAATGTTTCGACTAAATAATTGCATTTTCGCAAATCCCAGTGTGAATAATATATCGATTCTGGTTGCCATCCGTTCGTCTACTCAGAATATTCAAAAATCAGCCGACATTACATTACATCTACACCACTAAATATTTGTGTTGACCCCTCCGTCGTAGAAATGAAATCTTTTCTTCTAAAGCCTTTATCAATTCTGTGATAAAATACTTGGATGAGTCGAAAGTTTGGCAATATTTTGCGAATGTGAGGCACAATTCGGCAGCTCCAGATACTTTTCTCAAGGTCGTGAATGTAACGAACCCCTCTAGACAGCCAGATTCCAAGTTCGCCTGATAGTCTTCGATTGCTACTCACCGGATCTGTCTCCATGGCTAGGGAGCACAGCTTTGGAATGAATAGTATTAGGCCTACCAGAACTTTCCTAATTGTGACGGCTTTCAACGCAGGCGAAATTTCTTGAATTATCTGATTACTTTACTATGATTTAATTCACCTTCACCTTTCACGTAACTAATGTTTTTTGGATTCTTCCGAGGTATTATGGCTCAGTTCAAACTTGTTTAGCATAACTTTGCAAATTAGACTAAGTTGAGAGTTTATCTATGCGTCTTTCAAATCACACACTACGTGATGCAATTAGCATGATACTACCAACTGCAAAAGATACTTTCTATGGCTTGAGTAGCTTCGATTACGTGATATACGCACCACAAACTAGCACATAACAAAATACAGAAAAACTTTTGGATCACTCTAGTCTCATCATAGCTCGCTCACTTATCATTATCATCTAAGCGTGCCGACAACACCAATTCCTTTGACTCTTTCACGTCATCCGTCCCTATCATTCAACGCCGATCGCTCATGGTAACTTCTCTAGACGGCATCCAGTGTTCCCACAAAACTAATGAACGTAAATTTTTGTTGTTCTGGGACGATAGTGTGTCTGTGTGTGGGAGTCCATAACGTCACTTTCGATTTTGTCGTTACTTCATCAGCAGTGCCCAGCTTCTCCTTACTCGTCACTGACTGATAACTGCGCCATTTTGACTGATCGACTTTCCAACCTTCATTAGTTTGGAAGAGAAGACATCATACTAATTGATGAATAATGAGAATTAACAATTTCCTGGTCAGTTTATGTTATATAGTCATCTACAGCATCATAACGACACAATAATAAAGACAGACGCAATGACAAAGACAGACACAGGAAGACTTCTTTAACAATATTTACCTCTCACTTTATTGCAAGGGTTCGAAAAGGTTGTGTGGGGTTTTACTGTGAGAGGGAGCTGGAGACCAAACATAAACTGTAATATCTTGACCCCACTGTTATGACCGTCACGTTGTGTCTTTCTCGTTCTTCTGATGCACAACCGGAGGCCTAGGGCCCACTCTGCTGGATGCTGGCTTTCTTTACTGCATCTTATCTTTTCTGGACCCCAAACTCCATCGGGGTTCCCGAGGGCCCCCTCGGTCGGGTGTGGCTTTCCCTACCACATCTCGACTCCAACTGTCTGGAACTCTACTGGCAACTCGACTGGCCCCCTGGGCGTCGAACTCAACTGGAACCGGAACTCAATTCAACTGGCTCGTCGAACTCAACTGAGTTATATAATCGTTCGACGCCCACTCGATCTTTAAAATCGAATGTTTAATCGTCATCAAACGGAAATAACTGTCATGCAGTTCAGAGGTCACTCTCTTCCGGTGCATCACTCTGTAGTGTACCATGGGAATTTTTTTAGCTCGTCCCATTTCATCAGCCAATTTCCGCCCACGCGATTTCCTCTCATAACTGCCACTAGAATGTGTCACTTCCTTCCGGTGCATCACCTTGAATGGCATTTTTGGCCGGGTCAAAAGGTCAAAGCATAACATTTGGCTAGTCAACTCTCTAACCTTTTTGGTCATTTCATTGATATCATCATAGCTTAGGAAAGTATTTAGACGAATATGTTAATTTTGGTTGTTTTCAACCCATTTTCATAACTCATCTGTTTTCAATTCACAAAATTGAAAATTTTTCGTGGAAAGTTTTCTTTTATTTTCTGAATATCTGCTGTCAGCGCCCTTCCTAAGAATCGAACTTAAAAACTCCTTCTTAAATGACTGCTTCACACCAATTAACTTTTTGTAGAAAGCGGTCATTTGTCCATATTGTGATCAGTTCTAGCGCACTTTCAGTCAGCCAGAGAATCAAATACGAGGCTGAAAAGTTCATAGAATGACGTCATATCTGCTGTTGATGACTTTTTACCAAGGGGGGTCTAAGCACTGTAACACCGAAGAAAGAAGTGTTTGGACAGCAAGAGGTTCTATGTTGAAAAATAAACTTCTTTTGGTCACATTCCATGAGAGTATCTTGGTCAGCTCATGAACTTTTCAATCGACTCTCGTATATATATTGATTGGGAATATATCTTACGAATTTAGGAATGTTCTGAGTTCTTCAATGCAGTGAAAAAGTAGCTTTTATATATATGTGTGTGTATTACCATCCATAGACAGACCGTTTCGTTGTATCCCAACTCTTCAGTGTGGCTAGACACGTAGGACGCTGAGGCTGGGATCGAAACCCGCCCAACTTTGCGTTTGACTTAGTTTAATACCGCTCAGCCAACAAGTAAACCACGTCAGCCCGTGAATTATAAGACATTAAGTAGTAGCTTTTGTTGTTTACATTTATACCTTACCTTATACCAGAGTGCCCAATTCTTTCGAAGAGCTTTGCATTATGCGAGTGGCAGCCGTAAATTCCTTCGCCAGTGTGCTCAACCCCCGTGGGGGATCGTATATATATATATATATATATATGTGTGTGTGTGTGTGTGTGTGAAGAAAAATTGACAACAAGTAATCCAAATAGAAAGGGGAGATTTATTGAGAAACAAAGTCGACACTATAGCGTTTCAGTTCTGCTAAACCATCATCAGGGCTATGAGGGGTTTTATTAGTGATGTTAAGTATAGATGGATATATAAAAAGTGTAAAAATTTATAAAAATTTGGAAAAGTTGTATAACAAGAAAAGTTAGCTGTTTATGACAAGAAAAATTGGCCGTTTGATCAATGAATCAGCGTTCGTTTCCTTAAAATACGTCACGTGATATTAGAAACATTGTGCAGAATCCACGTTCCGTTAGTTCATCGAGAGATTTCGAACCATTCCTCGTTTTCGACGAAATTCAAATCATATAAATCTGTTTTTTTTATTAATATTAATGTATATGCCAAGGAAAATCCTAAAATATGAAAATAAGCTTCAAGGCACAGACTTATGTAATCCAAGAAAATGTTGAGATGAACGTAAAACACTGGACATTCAGGTAGGTGTGATTTTTCTTGTGTAATGTTGGTTATAGAAGTCTTCTTGTTTTTGAGTAGGTCTCTGCATCTGCGAAACATCTTGATGTTGCTGATGGCATTGGAGTAGGAGAATGGGTCTGGATCTTGCTACTATCCATTATTTTCTTCCATATATATATATATATATATATATATATATATATATATATATATATATAACGCCTCAACCACGAGCAGGATGTAACACAACATCACTTTTAAGCGGAGTTTGTCTACCCCTACATTGGTTATCTACCCAAAGTTAACCAATCTACCCGACTATTTTCCTGTTGCTGGAAAAAGAGATGGATTTATACCTTTCCCAAGTGCATTAACACGAATTGAAATAAAAACAGATTCGTCGAGGATTAGAACTCTGGACGCCGATTACATTTCCAACGATGATAACCATTACGCTAAGCGTAATATATATATATATATATATATATATATATTATGCGTGTGTGTGTAGGACTTAGAATACGCTAACAGCTTCACTTGCAAAGAGCTAATCCTAAAAGGATGTTCTGGATATGACACTAAATAGCATCTGATGGTGAAATTAATTCTAGAGATCTAGGAATTGTGGAGTGCTCCTTTTTGCCATTACTCCAGATCTGTAGTGGTAGTACCAGTTAGGGTCCAATCTATAGGTCATATAGATCTTTCAAAAAATTATTTGTATTCGATTGGACCGTGTGGAAAAAAGACTCTTTAGAAACATCTTTACAAAAATGTGAATATAAACGTACAATGAACGTGATTCTCTAACCTCAAAGCATAAACTAACCCACGACGGGCTGACATGCTATTAAAATCAATATATCATTCAATCAATATATTTACTCTCACTCCCCTACTTAGCTTTAATCCTTTTCATACCAAAATGTTTCTGGAGATAAGTGATATAAAACTGAATTAAAAGTTTTGGCACTCAGACTGCTTTGAAAATTACAAGATAAAAAAAATAATGTACTGCTATGGTACAAAATGTATAGTTATTATCGGAAAAAAAGTTTGTTTTTTGATAAATTCTACCAGGTATATCATGATCTATTTAAGGAACTTTACTGTAACATATCCTCCGGTCTTGATTATTGCAAAGTGTTGGATGCTTTTTCGGATTCCAATTTGTTGTTTTAAATAAATCTTCGGGCGGCATTCTAACTTTATTAGATACTGAAAGTAAATATTAAAAATTACGTTTTCGAAATTATAATTTTTTTTTTTTTGTTTGGAAATGTTTATGAATAATTACCTACATCCCTTCCATGAAAATAAATGAATTGTTCCAAAATTATGTCTAGAACTCTGCTCCAGTACCACCGTGTTAAATTATTGACCCCCCCCTGCTTTCGCCTACCAACAAGATGCAAAATACGATTTTAAACATTTCTGAAGCCGATGGACTTTACAAACAACTGAGTAGATTTACAGCGTCTCCTTCTCTGTGTTTTGACTAAAGACTTTTTAGTAGACGGAATCAAAGTGTTTTCAAAACCTTTTTTTTTTTTGGTAAGTACCAATTCTTTTACGCCCTTTCTGATTCGTCTCGTATATTTTTCTTAAAATTTCTTTATATTTTTACCTCTAATAGCAAAATCTTAAAATTGTTTTGTATAACCCATTAAAAATGGAAAATGTTTTTAGTTCCTTTTTAAATGTAAATCTATTCATTAATTTTACAGTTTTTTTTTTTTTTTTTTTTTGACTGATTATTCTTATCAATTATTTAATCTATTGGTCGTGGATGCGCTATTCATATAGTGTGTTGGGTTGAAAGAACCTGCCGGCGCCCCCCCTCTCTAAATCCACAACTGGTTTAAACTTCTAGACTGGTTGCTACACCTAGATTAAAGAGAACCAGTATGGTCAACTATTTACCCATAACTGTAAGAAAACTAAGTTCATATTTTTCTCCCGAGTATTAGCACTACGGGGGAAATGCAAATGGCCTAGTTCACTTACAACGACGATAAGTTACACTATGAGCTCCTCACATTATCTACTTATTCAAAAAGAATATTTTAGAGCATGGGGGTGTAATTTTGTGCACATACCTACAAACGCACTCATTCTTTAGTACTAATGAAACGTGGTAGGCGTTGGTAGGTCCTTTAAACTCGCAACCGAACGAGGCAAAAAAAATGCAAGTTTACGCGCAAAGTGATTGTCGTTTTGGAAACGAACTCAATTTGCGGGAAGTTCGATTCCGAGAGAGAGAGAGAAAAAAAAAACTCACTTTATCTTAATAGTTGATTTCTACGGTCAAATATTGGCTCCGTTCTGTCTACTTTAAAATCTGCTCGTAAGCGATCTCGCAATTAAGTCTCGTTCATAACACGAGAATCACGCCCAGAATTAATATACCGATTGTTAGTGAATTGAAGAGCGCCCACTCAGTTTTTGATTGGATAGTATATTGTGTAATGATTTGGAGACTCGGACTTTCTATGGTTGTGGGGTTAGATGGTAAGGGGGTTTTTACTGTAAGAGTCGTAACGGATTTTCCAACAAAGCAGCACGTCATTTCAAAGAATTAGTGAGCAGACAGGAATAATCGACGGATCGATTTATGTTGATTGTTGGGGGGGGGAGGAACTGCGTTTTGTTTTTGTCTTTAAAAAAAATTTTGAAGCCGTCGTTATTTGGGTGAGGGGCTAATCATTTCCCTGAAATAAAGCTGAATACAACAAAGTCGTAATTTATAGGGTCAGTTAACGAGTAATAATTTTTAAGACCGATTTCTCTGCTCAAATGCATTCGAAAGGTTTCCCGTCGTTTATTACACGCATGAGATGACGAAAAGATCTTTTTGTGGCTATAAGTTTTTTTCTTAAATTCTGCCGTGTTTTGTCTTTTAAGGAAAGTTGGTATTTATCTCCAGCCCGACTAGATGTCCTCTTATCAAATATCTGTTCAGTTCGTTCGAGTTTTTTTAAGTTTCGAGATTTTAACTTCTAACTTTTTACGACCAAGTTTTGGATGTAAAATTGAGTACGGCGTTTTATGAGGGGAAAGATTTAACTGGTACACCAGTGTCCCAATGGGAATAAAAAAGGTTAGTGCTGGGTAGGACACTAAACTGGATCTGATTGTAATGCCCCGGTTCTGGTGAGTGTGGTATAGCTCTTCCAGATTCACTCCGACCTGGAATGGTAGTACCTGTTTGGGTTCAAATAGATTTATTTAAAAATAATTAGTATTCGACAGGAATACTTGATACATATAACCACTAGAAATGAAATAACCCTACACGGGTTGACCTGTTAAAATCTATCGATAATTCATTTTGCCGGTAACTTTTTATTTCTTTGGCTATTTTTTTTGCGGGGAGGGTCTTCTGATGATTTCTTCCTCCACCCACCCCACTTAAGAAAGCTCCTTAAAAACTGAATAAAATGAAAATCGAAAGAAAATATCCGTTGAATACGATATATTGCTGGAAATTCCCCGGTGGGTTTAATAATTTTAGCTCACTCATCAGACATACAGTCTAACATTTTTTTTTTCCAAACTGCTTAAGAGAAATTTACTTTAAAACTTTGTCTTGTACCCAAGTTTCATCTCTTAAACCTGTTTGCGTTGAGACAAACACATAATATCAATTGTTTTTATTACTTAAATGAAGTCTTGTCAATTTTTAATTTTGTTTTATAATCGCAATTCCTGAGTTCTCAATGAAAGTGAGTTACAACGCGTACAACATTCTTTAATAAAGAATTGGCTTTAACCTTATCCATTCAATTGCTTTACTAATTTTTTCCTAACTGTTGTAAAATGGCGACTAGCCTGAGTTAAGATAAAAAGATGAAAGAAAATACTAGCAATAAGAATGATCGGCAAAAGTCCGTCTAAAAATAAATACACTATTAACATTGCTAGTTTAGTTTTAAAAAAAAAAGTAGCGACAAAGATGGCACCGTCAAATCGAAAGACTAAGTAGAGGATGATTTTATAGCTGTGAGATATATATATAGTACCTGCAATACCATCGGTTCTTATAGCTTACTTGATAAAACGAATTCGTGCTGGATTAAGACATCATAGTAAGCGAGTTCGAACTCTAGTCGCGCTAAAACTTTCGAACTCTTCTCGGCTATTATTAAATAGTACTGCAACGATATTACAAGGATAGCTTTGGAATTAAATAGTCCACGAAAGATGAAATGCCATTAAAAACTAGAACCAAACAAGGCTTCTTAGAGACAAAGGGAATGAAAGTTCGAATCTCACCAAGAGCTTTTTAGTATGTAATGTATACGCCGCTATAAATCTGTCTCTTCGGTAGAGACTTAAAATTCGCTGACTATATCCCCCTTCAGAGGGTAAAACCTAAAGAGGATGACCTGAGTAGGATATTAGATTGCATCTGATGTTGAGGCTCCAATTCTGAGGAATGTGGATTACTCCGTTGCTCTGCCATGTCGGTCTTCGCTATCGAATACTCTATAGTGGGAGTAAGCCAATTCTGAAGTGGTCACGTAGCCTGCAACACTCTACTTTGGCCCTTGAGCTAAATGGACAGTTGGAGAGACCCTATCCGATCAATCGGCTAGTCATGTCAAGCATTAACACCAATATAATCAAGTCCTGACAGTATTCTACAAATTGTTCTTATGGCAAACAAACACCGAACGCTTTTTAAGCCGTGGCTCAGGATCAATCATGTCAATAGAAACTATTAATAAAAATTATTTCCACCCATGAATACATATAGTTAATGGCAATTATTTCAATTGGTTTATCTATACACATGAAACAATACATACAAAAAAGATTTGGCATTAAATAGTCCACACGGGTTGATATGTCATTACTCCAAGTTCACAATAACCAAAAGGAGTAGTACCTGTTAGGTTCCAACCAATGGGTCGAATAGATCTGTTTGCAAATTATTCCAATTCGATAGGATCAGGTACAGAAAACACTAAGGAACATCTGCATAAAAAATGTAAATATAAACGAGATCCTCTAACCTGAAGGCATAAAATAACCCTAGATGAGTTGACATGTCGTTAAAACCAGTCTTTCGAAGTTGTCATAAAAAGCAATTGAAGATGAGAAAATCCTAGTCAAAATTAATAATTCTCAAGTGGACTTTTTCTCCCTTCCAAGCTCTCCCCAATATTTTGTGCTGGTTAGTTTAGACTTATTGTTCTTTTACTTCCATTATTATTGACTCTCTCTCATTTTAGTTTTTTTTCCTTCTCGAAATTTTCCCGATAACTGTAACTCACGAAAGTCTTGAATCTATATGCCTGTAATTAACATAAACTTAATAACTCTGTTATTTTCGATTAAGTCTCAATTTGTTTGTTTGACAAAAAGAAAAAAATCTCATAAAGTGACTTTGTCTATAATTGATTCCTTTCCTTCATAAAACTTGTCATGATCATCTAAAAATAAAAAGGACTTGAAAGATTTAAGAGCGACACAATTTTAACTTGCTTGTTAGAATATTTATGCTCAGTAAGATTCATAAATTCCTGTGTCTACAACAAATGCCCACAATAGAACGAAAATGTGTCTACTTCCATTTTAAGGATATCTGAAAAGTAGGCATTAACTGAACTCCTCCACCACGGGCAGGATGTGACACACGGTCAATTTATAAGCATAAGTAAAGCTTTTCAGTTTTTTAATCTCTCAAACTGGATTTCTAATCATGAATTTAAAAAAAAAATTGTCTGGGGGGGGACTATTTGCTCATAGCTGTGGGTATGGAGAAAAGATGGATTCATGCCTTTCCAAGAGCATAAACACGAAATGTAACGTAAATAGTTTTGTTCAGGATTCGAACTAGTCACCCATTCCATTTTCTATCATGGTAACTCGGCTAAGCACCAAAGTTTCTACGTATTTATCGTTCGTGTGCATTTAAACTTTCTTATACATAGCCATGCGGTATTGGCTTTAACAAATGAAAACTTGGGGATAAAGATAGAATTAAATTGGTTTAATGAATTATTTTGATGTAACTACAAGATTATAATTATGGTAAAGGCATACTGAATACAATGAACCAATTCAGTAATTAGATGGGTGGCCACGAGAAAGAAGGTATGTAAGCAATCGGAGCTCGTGTATCAGACTATGCAAGTGAAAAAAGTCTGACTTGAAGGTGATCGATCTTATTCTAATCGTTTATATGTATCTAATTTATTTACATATTGATCTAGATATATTTTTCTTGGGTGTCGGTGGTATTTGTTCTGCCTGCTTAATGTCGTTGTTGCTGTCCGTCACTTTGCCAAAAATAAGAACGTAACTCCACGGTTTTCGATCGGAGTATAGTATCTGTTCTTACTACACAAAATGTATAAATTATAATAAACTAATAGAATAAAAATGATCAAAATCTACTGAAATTATAAACATTTTCAAACTGGCTATTTTGAGAGGGGGTAAAAGTTTTTTCATTAACCAAATTCTATCCATTTTGAAAGGTATATGAAACCTTTGCATTGTATTTGTAATTTCTCATTACAGAACAATAAAAACAGGACCTTACAAAATACCGTGTGTGTGTGTGTGTGTGTGTGTGTGTGTGTTCAATCCCAGGTCGAGTCATACCAAATACTCAAAATGGTACTTGATGCCACCTTGCTTAACACTCGGCATTATGAGGTACGGATCAAGGGTAAAGTAGAGCAATTCAGGGAAAGGAGTAGCATCCTCCCTACACCTCGTTGTAGTAGCTATTGAAAAGGGAGCCTTCGGGTTACCCTTGACTACGGTTGCTAACTTTACTTTTTAGGTCTCAAAGAAGACAAAAATAGATTCTCGCAGAGCAACACTAAAAAAAAATTACCGAATTGGAAAATGCCGGGCCATGGTGGCATACATGGATTCTTGTTTAAAAACTCACTTCTATCCACGACAGACGGGCTCTTAAAATCTAAATTTCTTGCACAATTCTCAAAGGATCACTTTTCCCACCCAATCGGGCCACGTTGTTTTTTGTTTTGTTTTTTATTTTTATTTATTTATTTTTATTTTTACTGTATTCGTTTCAGGTTCTATTACCACAGAATATACATTTGCTATTTTGTTGCATCTTATCTATTTTTGCTCAAACCTTTTGTCCTTATGGCGTTGTCTTTATGCAGCTATTAGAAATTTAGTTTCTCTCTAGCCATTTCCAAGTCTTCTCGTATGAGATTTTGCTTGTTTGTCGCTTGAAATGTCCACACAATTGCTTTTGGGACCCATTATGTTACTGTCTGTCGATCGTTGTGGTGTTTCTGGTCGTTGTACTTTGCCCTTTTTTTTTTTTTTTTGTGTGTGTCTTCGATTCATTGTATCGATGTTGTCTTCAATGCTCTCGTAGTCTGCTGGGGCTGTAGAATACATTGACTGTATCTCAACAAAGGGGCAAGACCTCCCTAAAAGTGTCCTGAATATGACGCTAAACAATCTGATGGTGAGGTCCCAGTAATGCTGGAGCTTTGGGGAATGTAGAGTACTCTTCCTTGCTATCGCTCCTAGGTCTTCTCTGGCCCAGACTGGTAGCACCTGATAGGGTCCTAACTATGGGTCAAATAGAACTAAACTGCTTATGCTAAACTGAATTATCTGAAACTTTTTTTTTTTTTTTTTTTTTTTTTATGCTAAACTGAATTGGAAAAAAACTACGTACACAAAACTGAATTGTTAGAATTAAACCTTTTTTAATAAAATGAATATCTTGAAACATCAGGGTTTTTAACTGTATTTATGCTAAACTTAATTGTTTGAAATAGAACGGTTCATTTGTATAAAATAGGAATTGGCATTAAATAACCTATAAAGTTTGAGTTTTACGGTATATTAACCTATCTTCAATGCTGGCGTGTTCTCTTCCTCCTTTACTCGACACATAGTCTGTCTATATCATCTTGGATATAAGGCATATGCATCGTCATGAGTTTTCTAATTCTCTGGTCCTTTTGAAGTTCTTCCTTTGTCTACTTCAAGAATGGTTCCGAATATCTTACAAGGGTGGGGGGACAACCCAGGTATTTATCCCTTTGAGAATTCTGCTATATAGTTTGGTTTGGTGTAGTTTTTTCTCCTAAGATACTTTCCCCCCCACTTATTGGATGCTGCCCACTTTCAATATTCCCAAGTACTTGTGAGTTTTCTCTTCTCCCAACGTTCTGATTTTTTTTCTTCATATGGTCGTCCTATTCTTTCTGTCATGTCATTTTCCGTTTCTCATTATCATGGTACATTTTTGTCAAATTCCTTCCAATATTCTGTCTGTATTAGGGTTTACAGTTCTTTTCCATTTTTATCATAAAAAACGCCTAAAGATAATATTGCAGCCATTTTATGTATTACTCGACTCCTCAGCCTCATCCAGGATGAGACACAAGGTCAATTTTAAGCAGAGTAAAGCTGTTTTGAATTCAGTTCTCCTTTTCCTCCTCTGGTTGCCTAACCCAGGATAAAGAAATGTCTGCTCCTATTTATTCATAGCTGAGGGTCGATCAGATGGATTCTTGCTGTTCTCAATGGCATTAACGTGAAGAAAACATCAAACGGCCACGTCCAGGATTTGAACACTGAATCACCGATAACGGCGACGCTAAGCGCTCCTTAAAATAAATATCTATGTATATGAACATTATGGTTTTTTTCCTGCCTTTTTTTTTGGGGGGGGCGGGGTCTGCTCGTAACTCGTAATGACACGATCTGTTTCCCCTCAACCGTTTTCTTGTCTAAGTGAGACGCGCTAAAAACATAACCGTAATGAACTTGGTTCTGGGGATTATTCTGATGTAACTCAAAAACGAATGTTTCTTTATGGATTTCCTCATTAATAAAATCCAGATATGGGAAATGCTGAAGAAAAGGAGTGGCTTAGGGATTACTTGATGGATCTTCTTTTTCCTTTTACTTGTCACTGAAATGAATCCTCTGGAATGGATTTGATGAAATAAATTTGGGTAATTTAGTTCAAGAATTGATGAGGTGGCTGAGGAAGGACAATGAAATTCTTTGCATAAAAATGTTTTTGGCTTTCTCTCAATGTGAAACCTAATGGTTGGACATTTGTAAATGGTGATCAGTTAGATTTCAAAGTGGGAAGAGATTCTGTGGATTATGGTTCAACTGCTCTATAATCAAAAGATATCTATCTATCTATCTATCGTGAACTCTGACCCGAAATGGTAGCACCTGATAAAGGTCCTATCCATGGGTTAAATAGAACTAAACCGTGGCTTGAGTTCGCAGTTTTTTTGCATTTAAACTGCGTACTTATGCTAATCTGAATTGCTCGAAAGAACTCTTGACATTAAATCTGTGGAATGCACCTCTGCAGAGGGGGTAAGACCCCCCTGAATGTCCTGTTTATGACACTAAACAATCTGATGGTGAGATTCCAGTAACGTGGGAGCTTAGGGAATGCGGAGCACCCCTTCATTGCCATTGCTCCCAGATCTACTCTGGCCCGGAATGGTAGCACCTAATAGGGCCCTATCTATGCGTTAAATAGAAGTAACCGCGTGCTTATGCTAAACTGAATTGTTTGAAATGGAACTGTTTTTGACAATGAAGCTCTTACACTAAACCGAATAGTAATATATAGACCCGTTTTGATATTTAACCGTGTCTAAACAAAATCATAGTAAACCGAATTGTTTGAATTAGAACTGTTTGAATAATTTGAAATAGTTTAATTGTCAAAAACATTTCTATGTACTCATGCTAAACTGAATTGTTTGAAATAGAGCTTTGCACAAAAATGGAATTGGCATTAAATAACCTACGAAGGTTGATATGCCTTTAAACAAAGAATCTCGCTACACTAACATATGGTTGTCACGTCTTATAGTTGTAATCATTTTTTTTTAATTTGTGTATCAATAAGTTAGCAGCTTCCCCTCCCAATGCACCGAATTCGCATGAATTCATGATTCGAAGGAACTTTCAAATTCAACTACTAACAACGTTCTTTAATAACTACAGATTTATTGATCCATCCTCGTGCATTTTATATATATATATATATATATATATATATATATATATATATATATATATATATATATATATATATATATATATATATTATCTCACGCTACGTTTTTAGGCGAGTTATAAAAATGTATGAAGTTTGGAACTCCTCCGTCTCGTGAAATAAAAAAAGGGAACTCTCCCTCTCGAACCTGTAAGTGTGCTATCCCCTAATAAGTCCATAGCAAAGCAAAAATTTATTTTCGTGCTTACAGTTAGACGCCAAATCGGACCGCTTATTCACTAGTTTTTGGGGTTCCGAGAACCTAATCTTTATTTTCTCGGTCGACCTCTTCATTTAAACCTGGTCTTTCTTCTTATGATTGCAAACATTAGATATCTCATTGATAAATTATGATTGTTACTTTGAATTTAGCTGTCTTTAGCTTTATCCTTTAAAGAAAGCGGCTCAGATCCTCGTGGGTTTAATTTTGTGGCCCTCCGGCTAAAAAGGCTGGGGGGGGACAAAAATTATCATTTTGTAATCTAATAACTTGTCTAATTCTCATTCAAATGATTTCAAATTTTAATTGCATGTGAAGAAACTCAAAATTATGTTTTATTTTTAAGGAATATAGTATAAACATGCCATTCACAAAAAAGAATTTAGAGTTGTTTCTACACATGTTGTTAAAACTTAATCATTTGAATGAGAATTTCTCAAGTCTTTAGAATAAAAGATTTTGAAACCCTCTGTAAACACCAAATAATAAATATTCACCTTTCATATCAATCCACATAATTCAATGTTGAGCATTAATCGCATTGATTTAACATAAAATGAAAATTTTAGAGTAGAATGTAGCTAAAAACTATGTATTTGGTTTATTGTGTTATTAACCAACTCTCCTAAGTGTACAACGCATTTATGTATACACAGGAGTTTCAATTTTGTTAATATCAAATGGGATTATAAAAATGAACACTAAAGATTTTCAATAAACAAATATTCTAAGAATCTTTGGAAAGGAAGCATTTGATGCTTCTGCTAAAAGGATTTTTTTTTAATATCCAAAAAAACTTTACTGAAATCTTGAACTAATAAACTGGAGACATTTTTTTCATCGATTATTCATCGAAAAATCTAACATTTTTCTCAATATTTGTTAGTTGAAGTTTATTTTAAGACTATCGATATTGAGAAAGTCTTTAATTAACTTCAAAGCAATAATCTTAGAGACTATTAATAAAGTGGGTATACATTTTACGTGTGTGTGTGGTATGGCATCGCATATACGTGGGACGCCTCAAAAGTAATACTTTCCACTTATTTCCACGGAAGCCACAATAAATATAAGGATGTCCAATAACACCGTTGGATAGAGCAAGTTTTCAGCTTTAAATCGTTATTTTCCTAGTCACAACCCTTCGTAATGAATTGCGATCAGTAACGAAAAATAAGATTAAAAATTCATGAATGTTTTATATATTTATTAAAGTAACCATTGTTTTTTTAGGGGTTTTTTTCCTAAATGATTGCTTCGTCGTTAGCTTTTATAATAATTCTCAGTTACAACAGTTTTCTTTAACCGACACTATCGACGGAGCCTAGAATACACTGACTGTATCCCCCTGCGAAGAGGAAATAACGACCCCCCCCCAAAAAAAAAGAAGTCAGCTGTGACACTAAAGTCCATCGGATGGCAAGTCTCTATTTCTGGAGATCTGAGGAGTGTTGAATACCCTTCTATTGCCATTGCTCCCGGGTTCACTCTAACTCAGAGTGGTAATACCTATGTGAAAAGGGAGGTAAAAAACTATACGATGAATGTAACTTCCTAACCTCCAGACATAAAAATCTTGAGGGGTTGAGATGCCGTTAAAATCAACCATCAAGACCTTTCGAACCTACATCGTAAGTCTTTGAGGATTGGATAATAAAAAAAAACACAAAATAAAAGTAATTTCTGAGGAGGCCTATGACAGAAAGAACAAACTGAGCATGCTCTAAAAACGTTTCCTGTCACAGAAAAGAAAGTGGGAGAAAGAACTCAGACCTTAGCTAGGAAAACAGCGATTTTTTTTTTTTTTTTTTTTTTTTTCGTTCGAGGTTTTCCTCCTTCAAGACTTAGTTGCGAACTTCCATAGAAATAAAGTTGTCTTAATGACTTCTCTTGGCTCACCTTCACTTCCTTTCAGTCAATGCGATCAGCAAAAGAAAACGCATAAAGGAAAACCAGCCACCTACGATTGACACCCATAAAACCCTAACACCATAAATCTTATCAAATTATTCCCTAAAAAAGTGACTCTTTTTCTCGGTTACGTTGTCTATTTATTCACAAAATTGACAATGATTAAACTAGTGAAAATTCGTGACATTGTGTTCTGCGAAATTTCAACGTTTCGAGTGTGTATAAAATGTGGCCAACCCTTCCGCACAAACCCGATGCTACTCTAGTTTAATTTAAAGGTGTAGTTTACAGGTTTTAAATCGGTTTTCCTTGACAGGTTGGTCTACGATTTACCTCTGTGTGCCAATCATACCTCCATATTTGTCGATATATATTTTGTCCAAAATTTTGTACGCAAGAATAAACTAACAGGGTCAACCAGTATGACTCCAGTTAAACTGGCTTTCTACGTATATCTTCAGAATATAAGAATAACTTTTCGGCCAAGATTCGCATCAAATATCGATTTCTGTAAATGACAATATTTCTTGATCTATTCTCTCCAATAACGTTATGTTCCTCTAACCTAATTTAAGCTGGTCTACTTTTCAACTCTCTTCAGTTCTGGTACGAAGAATTTTACTTCTAAATACGAAGTCGTCACGATGACTTAAAAATAGTATCTTTTTTGTTTTGAAATATAACAAGACTGGTCAGCTCTCCTACCTTCATTAGGTGAATGTCTGTTAACTTTGGAGCATTAACAAAAAGTGTTGTTTTTTGGGGGGTTTTTATCTCACAGGTCTTGTACTCAAATGAATTGTTCCTCATAAAAACTCAAATTTAAATCTTACAAAAAAATTTCTTTACAAATAAAATATATTTCAAATCTTAATTTTTGATATGTGCCTTCGTGTGTATAGATTTCACAGCAAATGAATTGGTGAAACATGTTTACATTCGTGTATGAATCTTCTGAGTCCTCTCCTAATCTGAACGGCCTTAGAAAAAATCCCTTCTACATTTTCCTCTAATCCCAACGTGTCTTTTAGAAAATTCAGTTGATAATTAGCATATAAATTACTTGACCTTCATCAGCTTAACATACGATGAAAATATTTCATTACACAAATACTTTATAATCAAATAAAGGGCAAGTTGTTTATTTGATTAAGCTATATTTGGCACAAGAATGTAATCAAGTGAGGATATAACTTGACAAGGGCTTGCTTGCTCAGTGCCTTTTTTTTTTCTTTTATATATGTTCCTCCTACCCCTGTGGGGTTGAGTTCTCTTGCGAAGGAAGTAATGGTTGCCATTCGCGTAAGACAAGGCTCTTCGAATGAATTAAGCTCTCGGTAGCCATTAAGCAAATATATGTAAACAAAACAAATTTGATGCATAAGCGTTTAAAATTCCTTCACTTCCGCTGATTTCCTCGTGGCTGTGTGGTAGAATCTTAGGTTGGCGTATGAGTCAACCAGGTTTCGATCCCAGCTTCGAGAATCTCTCGTATCTAGCCACACTGAAGAGTTGTGGTACAACGAAACGGTCTGTGGATAACATACATATATAGTTACCAAAAAGTCTTTGAGTCCTCAGAAGTATTGAGAAACCCTTTACCAATATTCCCTCTGGTCCACTCTATTCCTTGTGGGTGGTACCTATCGGGTTCCCATCGATGAATCGAGTAGATCTGTTTAAAAATTATTCCTATTCGATAGGACAGTCTACTAAAGGAACCTTTTAAGGAAATGTTACATAAAAATGTAAATGTGACCGTACAATTAATGTGATTCCCTAACCTCTGAGCATAATATAATCCTTGGCAGGGGTGACATGCCGTTAAAAACAATTAACAAGGATGATAAACATGAATTTATTTAATTATACAAATGCTTATGGCCAAAAGAAGAGTATGTTGATATTCGTTTGGCTAAGCCATACTTGACATAAGGGTATGTTAATGAAGGATCAAGTGAGGTTCGAACACTCGCTAAAATGGTTGTTATCTTAGCACGTTTCTCATCGCTGTAGGTTTGGTTTTATGACTCATCAACGATTGTAGGTTATTTAATGTCAAATACAATTCAGATTATTTTAGTTCTACTAGACCCATAGATAGTACCCTATCAGGTGCTACCTCTCCGGGCCAGAGTCGATCTGGTACCAATAGCAAAGAAACACTCTGTATTCCCCAAAGCTCCAGTAATACTGGAACCTCACCATCAGACTGTTTAGTGTCATATCCAGGACGCTTGTTGGGGGTCTTACCCCTCTGCAGACATGGAGTTAATGTATTCTACATTTAAATGTAATTTTATTTAAAACAATTCAGTTTAGCATAAGTACACGTTTTAAATATCAAAACGGTTGCATCTCAAACAACTGTTTAGCACAAGCACGGTTTAGTTCTATTCGACCCATAGATAGGATCTTATCAGATGCTGGCAATCCAGGCTAAAATGGTCCTGGGACCGATGGCAATAAAGTTGTACTCTGCATTCCCCAAAACTCCAGCATTACTGGAACCTCATCATCAGATTGTTTAATGTCATTTCTTGGACGCTCGTTAGCAGAATCTTACCCCTCTGCAGAGATGTGGTCTGTAGTCTAACCTCCAGCCGCGTGGGTCACGTCGCTGTAGGAGAGGCGTTCTCACAATGTGAAGATATATTCACTGAGCTTCACCTTGTCAAGCACAAGGCCATAATTTTGAATCGTCAATTAAAAATCTTATGACAGTACAAATGGTTTCCAGAGAGAATCAGAATGAAAAAAAAAAGAACCTTCTCGGAACTACGTCCTTTATTGAATCCACGGGGGTCGCCTGTTCTGATTGCCATAACTGGGTTAAGTATTCCTGTATATTACTCGCCTGTAGTGAGGATTGAACCTGCAACCTTCAGATGATTGTCTCCTTAGCTCAGGGAACCAACGCCTATAATCGTTACGCCATGTGTCCTGCTAGAATATTCAATGAATTTTTGGGTATTATAAACTTAATGTTCTTACTTTAGCTAGAATTACTATTATGTATTTTTTTATTTATTTTTTTTAACCTGTGCTCATATTCAGTTTTTTTTTTTTTTTTTTTTTTTTTTTTTTTTTTTTTTTTTTTAATCTAGCCTTCTTGATTATCGGTTCCCATATTGTATTCAACTCTATACTTGGTCTACTCAGGTCATTGTAGCCCAACATATGTGCTGATTCCTTAAGGCGTCTAATCCTCCAATGTTCAGCGCTATCAATTATTTCAACTTTGCCTCATAATGGCAGATGATTTCCATTTTCCTTCCCTATATGGTCCGCCATACCCGACTTTTCAATCTCCCATCGTACTATTGCTTTCCGATGAAGACCGGAGGACATATCGGCCGAAACGTTGTGGAAATAAAGATAAAGACAATAGTCCGAAAAACCTTAATGATAAAAATCAACAAGCTTCGTCTCAGAAATTTAGACAACTGAAAAGAAATTCAAAATTTTTCTTTGGACAATTCAGTCCGTTCTCGTATGATAGTGTATCTAAAATATTTCAACCGTTCCATTCTGTTTTATTTTTTCCTTTATGCTATCTGTGTATGGCAATAGGTTCTTTCCTGTAGAATAAGACAAAAAGTAGAGTAAGCAGGGTGATATTTTATTTTTTTAAATCATCTAAGTAGAGACGCTCATCACCTCCATTTTGTTCTCATTATTAACATCTCTTTATTTCTTTAGTCATCTAACACTTTCTTTGTTAAGCGAAGAAAGCCACACGAGTTGAAATCCGTAATAACTTGGCTTATGCAGCTGGCAGATAAACCTATATACGCTGACTCCTTAAACTTTCTCACTTTTCAACAATGCTCTCTATCAATTGTCTAGCTATTGTATCGCCACCTTTGTGTGTGTGTGTGTGCATAATTACATTCGACTTCAGTGAAGATTTCGTCTGGCTTAGGTACATTAAATGATGCTATTATCTCACTACCTCACAAGAATATAGGTGTCTTGGGTATGGATACTAAACAACATCAGATGGTGAGGCTCTAGTTCTGATGTTCTGGGGAATATGTAGTTTACCCTTTCTTTGCCATCACTCCCAGCCCCACTCAGGCCCGAAGTTGTAGTACCGATTTAGAGTTCCGTCTATGGGTCAAATAGATCTGTTTGAAAATTTGTATTAAATAGGAATACTTGATAACGAATGTGTCTATTATTTGAATTAAAAATAGTTACTTAAAGCTATTATGTTTTGACCTTCGACCCGGCCCCAAAAAATGCTATTCCAAGGTGATGCACCGGAAGGAAGTGACACATTCCAATGGCAGTTAGGTGAGGAAATCGCGTGGGCGGAAATTGGCTGATGAAATGGGACAAGGTAATTCCCATGGTACACTACAGTGATGCACCGGAAGAGAGTGACTTCTGAACTGCATGACAGTTATTTCCGCTTGATGACGATTAAACATTCGATTTCAAAGATCGAGTGGGCGTCGAACGATTATATAGTTGAGTTCGACGAGCCAGTTGAATTGAGTTCTGGTTCCAGTTGAGTTCGACGCCCGGGGGGGGGCAGTTGAGTTGAAGATCGGACGGAGTTATAGACGAAATGTGGTAGGGAAAGCCACATCAGACCGAAGGGGCGTTTGGGCCCTGATGAGTGGGCCCTAGGCCTCCGGTTGAGCAGCACTAAAGAACAAGACACAACGTGACGGTCATAACAGTGGGGTCAAGATATTACAGTTTATGTTCGGTCTCCAGCTCCCTCTCACATACAACCCTTTCGAACCCTTGCAATAAAGTGAGAGGTAAAATATTGTCACTGCGTGTGTCTGTTTAATTATTGTGTATTAATGACAATACAACACTATAATTGTTAGCTAGGCTTAGAATATGCCAATTGCATCTCTTGCAGAAGGTGACATGTCCAGGACACAACTCCCAGGTCCACTCGAAGCCCCTACTTAGGTTCCCATTAATGGGTCAAGTAAATCTCTTGAGAATTATTAGTACTAGATATGAATTCTTTAAACGACAGAACAGAAAATTATTTGTATTGGATAGAATACTTGATATAACTGTGTGCAAACAATTCCTAGATTGCATTTTTTTAAATGCAATGGAACATTGAAAATATAACAATTACAATCAAATATATATAGAAATTGGTTTGGAGTTTTAAAAAGTTGATGTCGTTAAACATGTTAACCTGCAAGCACGGATTTCCATGACCCTCCACTCGTCTCTATCGACCATCGCTCCCGAAAGTTCTTCAATGCTACATCCTGTATCGGCATATAGCAGCTGTAACTAGGTTCTAGCTGGTCGTCCAACTTTTATTTGTCCATGGTAAGAGGTCCACAGATGTACATGGCTTATAAGTTCGTCCCTACTTCTCCTGCATGTCTGATTCGTCTAATTTGGATGATTTTCGTGATGGATAGTAGGTGGTGGTACAGCTGTTGCTTAGTGGGGTGTTGCTTCCAGGATTTGTTCAATACAGCTCGCAGCATTCTTGTGTAATTGCCGTTAAGCTTTTTCTCCATACGCTTATTTAGCGTCCACGTGGTGCATCCATACAGCAATATCGAAACGACTGCTGCTTGGATAAAACTGCGTTTTAATTTATTGGACCGGTCTGACTTCTATATAACAGATAACCTGTCGATAGCTGTCCATGCTTTGCAAGTCGTGTTTGTTTTCAGTTGATGAGATGCTGCTTCCGAGGTAGATGAATTTGTCAGTTTGAGAGAACCACCATTTAGTGTAGCGATGTCTCTTTGATTAAAGCACATGTATTCTGTTTTGTCTGCGTTAACATGGAGGCCTATACCACCTGCCGCCCATTTCAGACTATGTGGCAGGGATTCGGCCTGGGTGGGTGTTCTTACTAGAAGCGCTATGTTATCAGCGTAGTTCTTGTCTGTAATAGTTTGTACCGGGGTATCTTCTGCTTCTTTCCTTTGCCAGCGTAAAGCCTTTTTCTTTCATTAAAACTATAGACTTCTAAGCACGTAGTCTAGGCAGATAATAAAAAGATATGTATTTCCTTGCAGCACACCTGATACAATGTCGATGTAGTCTGTCTCTATCCGGTGATCGAACTTTAACTTCTGTGTCTTCTGTAGAGAATCGTTATGGCTAGGACGGTTTCTTTGGGAAGATCGTAGGCCAGAATTATTTGCTCCATCTTTCCTCTGCATATAGTCAAATGCTTGGAGAAGTTTACACATAATAGTATCGCCCCGAGGCTTTTGCATGAACACCTGAAATTCGACGGATAGTCAAAATTTGATGTCGTGGATCGTTTTCTCCGAAAGCCATTTTGGCTTTTCCTTAAAAAGTGAGTGGTGGAACCGAATGATGTTTCGCGCACATGGTCCGAGAATTTAAGTCCAAAACAAGGACTATTCGACAGAGCTGTACCTACTGCTGTAATCCAAAACTAGTGACCCAAAGAAAGCAACTTTACTCTCGTTAAAATTGTAGGTATTAACAAGCATGTTTTTTTTTTTTGTGGTCATTGTTTCTGTTATTAGTTGTCGGTCTAAGTAGTCTCTTCAATTGGAATCTTTATCTGTCGTTAAACAAATAAACCAAACATTGAAGGATATACAGAATCACGCTGGTTTTATTTTCATTTACCAAAGTATTCACAAGTGAGACAAAGATGTAAAGTGAACTTTTTGCTTAGTAGATATTTTATTTACTCACAAGGATACATAGCTTTTGTATGTCTAGAAGAGTAATACAGGGTTATATTTACCCATTCAGACAGTGCAACTGAAGAAGACTAATAATGGAACAGTCGAAATGTTATATGCACACACAGTTTGAAGACTAAATATTTTAAATGTTAATTTAGTCTTAGTTATAATCAATTACAGGAATGAGCAAGTTTTAACTTTTTGGTTTTGTTTGTTTTTTGTTTTTTTGTTTTTTTGTTTGTTTGTTTTTTGTTTTGTTTTTTTGTTTTTTGTTTTTTTTTTTGTCGTTTTTGTTTGTTTTTTCTTTTTGTTTTTTATTATACTCCTCGTTTGATTAGTAAAAGTAGTCCCAGAGCTGAACAGTTTCGTGTAGATAAGAAATAGACATACTTAATTTCCGCTTCTTCCTCGGCTCGTACCAAACACCAAAGCGGTCGAGTCAATTATTTATGCAACTGTCAAATAAAATCTTACATTTTTTAATATTGAAGAAAAAACTGTCATTTGAAAATATGCTCAAATCGCCAGTGTCGTCTTGTAGATCAGCGAAAGGCAATAAATATGGTCAAACATCTTTTCTGATGAATAATAAAGATTTGTCGATTCTGTCATCAGTACTTTATCGCCAAACTAAACATAGTACCCGTAAAAAGTGACTAGATCTATTAATGTACTGATCTCCACTTTGTCCAGGGAGAGAGTACCTGTGCGTTCGGCCAAGGATCAAAATGTCGCTTCTCAGCCCACTGCCTAGGATCAAGAGTAGTGTCTGCACTTAGCCTAATTTAGTATTTCTGAATCAGTGCAACTGTGTAACCGACACTGTAGAAAGGGAGTGTAGCGTTTTTTGTTGTTGTTTTGTGTTTTTTTTTGTTTTTGTTTTTTTTTTGTTTTTTTTGTTTTGTTTTTTTTAAAGTAAAGTATTTAATGAATCTTCTGAATGTCTCGTGTTTTGGTGAAATTCATAAAAATTCTCAACAAGACTAAAAAATGTTTTGTGACAAAATGCAACGAATGTACTTGTATCAATGATAATTTGCGACTTTGAAAGTGGGAACTGATCTTTCTGGCAACAATTGCTGATACAATAAGCTTCCCCCCTCCCTTTTTTGTGACTTGGATATAAAATGCAATGCATATTTCCTGATGCACAAACGGTGTTAGTTGTTCATCGCCGAAAATTCTTACCAAACACTTGCTTACTTAGCGCTACGTCAGACGATTGAATCTGTGGATGTGTTTTTATTCAAAATACATTAATCTATTTCATCAAAAGAATTTTGAATGCATGTCCGGCATATTACTTGTATCTTTTCAAACTGTTTTTTTTTTTTTTTTTTTTTTTTTGTGGGGGGCTTTAATCATGGGATATGAGGCATTGGTGTAATGGTTACTAGCTAAGCTAGTAAACTATTGTGAGTCTGATTCTTACAAGAGTGCTGTATATTTCTCGACTTTGTGTCTTGTAAGCCACAACTTAGTAAATAACTAGACACGAAGTCGTAAGCAGTTTCTTACAGATACTAGTTCCATCCGATTATCACGAGTTGCCCTTGTTTTCGTTTCTGTCGCTTAATAATAAATGGTTAAACCCAACAGATATATTCCCATGTCATGAATGAGAAAAGCCCTAAATGAACGAACCCAAGTAAAAAGATAAAACATGGAGTTAAAAGTGGCAAGAAATAAGTTTTTTGTTTTATTATGAATAAAAAATGAATCTACAACCGCTAAATACATTCGACTTTTTGAATCCCTCCATAAGGATTTCAAATTGCGTTCCAAGTTGTATTTGGTAACTGGGAAAATTCAAATAAGTGCCCTAATATATTGTAGGGGCATAGAGGCAGAAAATATCTTTAAGATAGTTACACTTTCCATGAAGAAAAACGAAAATGACTTCGAAACGATTATAAAATTTGAAGCTCGTTTCATATCCAAGAACACCATGCACGAAAAGACCGTGTTTCACTTGAAAGCACAATATCCTCTTGAATTTGCGAGAGCATTATATAAACTTGCAGATGGTTGGTTTCTTTTAACAACGAAGAAATGAAGGACCGATTTATGATCGGACTTCAGAACAAAGGAATATCGATGTTTTCAGCTTACCTCAAACTTGAAAGTCGCCGAGGCTTTAAAAATGGTGAGAATTTAGGAAGAAATTAAAAGGCAAATGGAAGAAACTGGCAAGTGTCGACACTATACAAACGAAAGGAGTGGAGAACCAGAAGAAAAAAATGTTGGTGGGGGTAATGCAGCAGATGCAACGTTATACAAGACTAGTCAGTGTCCAGCAAAATGTGAAACATCTTATTTTTAATATACAATCGTCTCTATTACTTTGCTAAATTTTGGCAGACGAAAATAAGCTACATCCAGGAAATAAAACATGGAATATTTTTTAAAGCTCATTCACTGAGAAAGATAAAATGTTTGACTCTCAGTTCACCGACTTGGAGATTTGATAGACACATTTGCGGATATCTTAGTATTAATTCACACAACGTACAAAATTTTTCAAAATAGACAGTGTTTGAAACCAACAGAACGAAGATTTACATGCCCAGGTGGTACATTATCGCGCGAGGGAAAATTCCGGACTTTCCCGATGCATAAAGTAAAAAATGTCTTGGAGTCGTGTACTATATGAATGGAACTTAGAAAATTTACTGTCCAGAAAGGCTGTTCATCCGATGGAAATGGTTAAAATCGATCAAGTCCAGGACAGCCAAAGAGGCTGCATGAAAGGTAAACCTGTGAAAATTCATCTAAGATGCGAAGCTATGCTGTCACGACACCGAAACTATTTCCACTTTGACCAAAAGTAAAAACTGAACTGAAATGTCTCTAAGGCGAAGCTAAAGAAAAAATCCCCCAACCGACAGATTGATGAATTCCAATTGTTCCCGTAAATAAAACAAAATATTTTTAAAATTGCCATATGCATCAGTGTTAACGTAAAGACTCAACTTGGAGAAACGTGAACTGTAAATGTTGCCCAACGTGTGTGTGTGTGTGTGTGTGTGTGTGTGTGACACAAATGGTTTCCATCAAATCCATTTAGAGAATAGGTTGTCGACTAACGATTTTTCTCACGCTGATGAGACGCTATTACTTAAAACGGTTTCCTTTTTGTATATCATCGGCACCTTAGATGTATGTCAGTTTTTTTCACCTCCAAGCTCTATTTAGAAATTCTGATTTACGGGAGAACCCATTCAGAATACAATGAACGAGTGAAGAAAACTTTCCAACCAATAACACAGGCTAGTAAGGTCTGCATTGAGTATTTTGGATACATAACGGAATACAAAGGAAAAATATAGGGGATACAGGAATTATCAAACTGTATCAGAACTAAGACTTATGAGCATGATTCCTACACACAACGCCTGACTTACTAAAAAGAGGAAATGAGACGAACCACATATAAAAGAATTTTCGGAGATAAAATGCTATTAACTAAGTCCCCTGTTCTTAGATTTAATGATTCCACCTAACCAAATATAAAGTAGCCGCTGGCGCAAACAGCAATAGGCGAGGAACGACATTATATCAAGAATTTAGGAGGGAAAAGAAAGCCAATAGTTTTAGCGTCATATGCCCTTACGACTGCTGAAAGAAATTATGACCAAATAGAAAAATATTGCCTCGCAGCAGTTTGGACCTATAAGAAATTTGACCTGTACATAACAGCTTTTAGTCTTCCTTTTGTCGAAATTTGAGTTCCTGTTAAGTTTTAAGTACCCTTTTTCAGTCATAACATTTTTTAAAGTTTGATACCACACACAAGAAACGGTGAAGACATTCAAAAGACTTGCATAGGGTAAATTAAATTATAAAGAAAACAAATATTCCCATGAAGGGAGATGTGTTAAAAGCAGTGATAGGCTAATTGTGAATTCTTGTTACATCCGAATATCATGAGTTGTGTACCCTTGATTTTAGTGTTGTTGGTTCGAAGATTTAGTAATAGATGGTTAAACCCAACAGACGCATTCCAGTGTCGTGAGTGAAAAAAATCTTAAAAGACCGAATACAACTAAAGATACAAGACTTGATTAAAAATCTAAACTTAAAATTAATTTTGATTTAAACCTAAGACAATGGCGAAAAAGAACGAAAAGAAAAATTACTGTTAAGTAATTCTCATTCACTGACTTAAGCCCGAACTCTTTGAAAACCCCTATAGAACCGAAATAAAGCATTATAAATTCTTGAAAATAAACAAATATTCTTAAATTTTTAAAGACTTATTTTCAAACAAATATTTTTTCCTTTTGAAAATAACTTCAATTGTATTTGCTATTTAGTTTACAATTCTTACTCGCACCGAATATAAATATTTATTGAACACGAGATAATAAAAAAAAAAAAAAATTAAAAAAATCTAATAGTGGGTGTGTATCTGCTGGTTATATTCCTGTTGATATTATATATCTGATCTTTTTGTCCGGTAACCTCGGAAATCGTTATATTTAAAAAAATAAGATGGCTGTCTTGTTTGAGTGTTTGTAGGTGATAGATTAAAACGACACGATCTCTTCGATATTCAACAACATGAAGCCTCTTCAAACATCTGCTTAACATGATTTGAATTTGATATTTTATATATTATTCGAATTATTGAATAATGGATCACGGAAAAAATGTCAACTTCCTATTTTAAGAGGGAGGAGCTAATTTGCAAGGAACATTTTTTTTTCTTTTTAAAATGTAGCCTAACATGAAAATTTTAAGAATCGTCGAATTAAAATCTCTCCTAATTTGGCTTATTTTATTTCAATTCATAAAATTGTGCAGGAACAGACCATCTAAGATACAAGACCCATTTAAATGTATTTACCCAACCCCTCTGTCACAAACAAGATGTAACACAAGGTTAATTTTTAATCCTGCTCAAAGATTGGGTTATTTAATCCAGATTAAATAACCCAATCTGCTCTTCTGTCAATCATCATTTGGGAGAAAAGATGGATTAATCCCTTAAAACTTTTGCTCAATGGAATGCAAGCAGTCCCTTCCAGGATTTGAACTAGAGTTGCCGTCTCCCTTTCCTACGAAAATAACCGTTACGCTAAGTATTAACTTCATCGAAAATTCTTTGTCATTTGTATTTTCGTATATGAAGTCTTTTTCCGAGCAACGTTGTGACCGAAATATAACTAATTTTCGGTTGTTGAATGCATAAAATCCATTTGTTCTAATGTGTACTCTATGAGACGTGGCAAATTGATGTTTGATTATTCCTATAACCACCCACTGTTGATTTTACTCGTACATTAACAAAATATTCTTGAATGATGACCCTCTATATCTAAAAGAATGTGACACGTTTTAGTTTCACCAATTCAATATGATATAAAGCCGCGTCCATAGAAATACGTGCAAATTCTCTCATCAATTGAACAGATCCGTCTGGAATGTGTACAATCATTTCGAATATCTGACTTAACTTTGTAGACCATCAGATGTGACCGTACTCTGCACGTCTAAACATTTATCCCCGTGTAGTGACATTGTCAGTAGGGAAACTTCATTCATTGGCTTTGTTCACTGATAGTGACGGGGCAAATATTCATTGCATCTCGTATCATTTACTTTTACAAAACACTGCCCCCTTTGTCTATAAGCCCCCCCCCTTTTTTTTTCTTACACTCAGGTTTACTTTCTTGCAACTTTTTTTCAGAACCAAAATTGAAGGTCAAAATGAAGGCAATTGATATTGAAAGAGGACTTTTCAGTGTTTGTTTTTTTTGTTTTTTTTTTTGTTTGTTTTTGTTTTTGTTTTTTTTTTTTTTTTTTTTTTTTTTTTTTTGTGGTAGAAACGCTAGGTTAAGTGTGTAAGGTCCCAACCAGAGTTACCTTGAATGGAAACAAAGGCACAATTGCCTTGGTAAATTTTTTTTCTCTAATATTAAATCACTGTATCATTACCACATACTAAAATATATAGACCTAAAATTAAATCAGATGTAATTTGGGAGATACGTTAACAAATGAGCGATAAGATAAAAAGGATATAAGGGCCCTTTCGTCTGGTTCTTGTCAAATACCGACACCGGAGAAACGATAAAAAATGTGTATAATTAGAGGTTAAAATAATTGGGATTTAAAAACGACTGATGTGACTGGGGGAGGGGATGACCTTAGGTCACACCGGAACTATGAGTATCTCCCAATAGATGTAAATTTCAATTTGGTCTCTGTCTACATAGAAGGTCAATCTAAAAGAATATAGACCGCCTCTGAAATATAAATGCACACACTGGGAGGTGGGGTTCTAATACATTCCTGTCTTCTGAAAGTGTGTCTATGCTGGTTATTTTCCATAACCATTCAATCTGATGTAAATTAAAATCATTGCTGAAATAGAATTGATTTGGAAAAGTGAAATAGATACCGAGATGATTTTGAAGTTCGAAAGGAGAGAACTTCCTTGTTAAGTAAAGTTGGTGACCGTAGTCAAGGGTGACCAGAAGGCTCCCTTTTCAATAGTTACTATACCGAGCTGTAGGGGAGGGCGCTACTCCTTTTCCTTAGATTGTTCCACTTTACCCTTGATATTTACCTTATATTGCTGAGTGTTAAGCAAGGGGGTATCAAGAACCATTTTTAAAGTCTTTGGTATGATGTGACCTGGGATTGAACATAGGTCACCCAGACCACTGGCGAACCCAATGAGCCGGTAGTAAGTAAAGTACTATTGCCCTAAATAGGAAGAAATTTTTCTGATAGGGAATGGCTGAATTAAAATGACTTTTATACGCACACCGTATCCGGTAAATTCGTCGAATGGCAAATTTACGCGGGTAAATTGTTCGTGGGGAAATTCAAAATTTAATCCTTGCTTTGTATTGTTATGATGCTGACAAAAGGACACGGAACACAAAAGGGTTGATAGAAAAACATATTCAAGCAACAGAAACAAGATACAAGCGAACCTGGTTAAACAATAGTTAGTTGATAGGAAGCTTAGAGTCCAGTGAGGTAGTGACTATCCATCCACTACGCAAATGGTATCACACGTGCTTGTGTCACGCTGATTGATGAACTGATATTTGTTATACACCCCACCAAGCGTACAAGTGTGGCACAAGGCCGTTTTTAGGTTGGTCCGGTCGCAGGACCGTAGCCCAGACGCGTCCGGCAGTTCCAAAAATGCCTCGGGTTCCGTTGGCATTCCCCTTTAAAAGTGGCGCCAAACGATGAACCTAACCCCTCCAAAGAGGGTTAAAGCCTGGAGTGACACCCCCCTGAGGCCAGAAGTATTTCCAGTGATGAGGCACACCCGACCGGAATCGTGCAGCCCACCACACGGCCGGCTAAAGTGTGAGCCAACAACTGGAGAGACGCACCAATCACGTGACTTGGTGGATTCCGTTTTTTCTTTTGTAATGTACAAAAGAAAGCATGAAACTCTGTATTGGGGGGCGTTCATGCCTTACCTATATTTTCTAGGGGGCCCGAGCTATCCGCATTCGCCAACCCATTCATCAGTACCCCTAACACACATGCTACAAGCACCAAAATACATTGTGCGCTCTGTGAAAAAGACCTATTTAAAATCCCGAATGAAACCGTGAAGGAAATGGGAGGAAAAAAAACCGAAAAGGAAACGAAAGAAAAAATCCCCGTTTGGTTGCCCTCCCATCAACCTTCTATGATATGGAAGCCGACTGTTTTCTGGTGTCTGAGAACGCCGAAAACAAGCTAGGCCTACTCTAAGTGGGAGGGGGGAATCTAATCGGATGGGACAAAAGAAAAGCAGGGTCGGGCGTGGTGAGGACAGGTTGCATGAATTTATTCTGATGAGGTTCTAAGATCTTCAGAAGAGGCAGGGCTGGAGTTAGGATGGGAGAAGATATTGAATGCTAACAACTAGGCGACGGAGATAAAACGTTGTCTACGACGTAACCAACGTCGAGCAGCACTCGCTGCTTGGGTCCGATGCGAGTCGTCCAGTCCCCGACGTGAACCCAAAACGGACGAACTCGCTCGTAGTAGTAGGCGTGTTCAACTGCTTCTTCTATACCACTGCTGCAGCAAGCACAATCGGGTATGTCTGCCAGGTCTGCTCTGAAGTTCAAAAAGCCCGCACGTGGCGCCAAATTCCAATGGGAGCGGTCCTCGTCCAGCCGCGCTGCTCATTGAGATGGTCCGAAGCAGAGCCCACCATTAGTTCTGATACTATTCTTTTCGAGGCTGTGAAAGGTCACTGGACCCAGGAAGGTTGCGAAGGGCCGCTCGACATTCGTGGACAAACGGTGTTTCGCCTATCGGCTTACGTCGACCTTCAGCCTTTGGATTTGATTGGAAGCGAGGAAAAGTCCGATTCGCCTTTCGTCTCCACACTGCGTCCCCCGTCAAGGATCAGCCCAACTATGCAAGTCTTTCAGTGAGCCAGTGGATCTCCAGATCAGGCATACTCAGACGCCCACTACGCGTACGTTAAATGCCGACCCGTCTACGGACCATCGGCCTTCAGCCTCCCCAGAGTTATCTGGCGAGGGGTCGTTGAAGCGCCAGCCGACGTGCCTTAGGCAGAGGAAGTAAAGTTAATCGGTAAAGGATCAAGAGGAAGACATACACGGCGAACACCTACGCCCTGCCTTTTAAGGACAAACTCCTTTTTGAAGCCAGATTCCCACCTGAGTATCCGACTTAGCCTGTACCTCCCGTTCAATTCCGCTCCAGTTGGAGGTCAGGCCCGAACCACACCCCGAGGATGCTATGAGTGTCCTGGATATGACACTAAACAATCTGATGGTGAGGTTCCAGTGATGATGGAGCTTTGGGGAACGCGGAGCACCCCTTCATTGCCATTGCTTCCAGACCCACTCTGGCCCGGCGAGGCAGCACCTGATAAGGGCCCTATATCTATGGGTTAAATAGAGCTAACGGCATACTTATACTAAACTGAATAGCATGAAATAGAAATGTTTTGACAATTAAACCGTGCTTACATTTAAACTGCGCGCTTATGCTAAACTCAATTATTTGAAATGGAACTGTTTTTTGACATTAAAACTTTACTTTCACTAAACTGATTTGTTTAATATAGAACAGTTTTGACATTAACTGTGTAAACAAAATCTGTACGTATACTAAACTGAACTAGCCGAATTAGACCTGCTTGACTAAATTGAATAGCTTGAAGTAGAAATGTTTTTCACAATTAAACTGTACTTACATTTAAACTGCGTATTATCCTAAACTGAATTGTTTGAAATAGCCAAATCTTTATAAAAATGGATTTGGCGTTAAATAACCTACAAAAGTTGACATGCCATAAAACACAACGAACCAACAAAGACCGTGATATCATCGGCAAACGCGGAAATCCTTGCTGTAAGGGGGCAGCAAAAGGGACACCGCACTGAACGGATTTGCCCTCCTAAGCCTACATAGAAGGGGCTCCAAAGCGAGGACATAGAGGAGACAAGGGGCAGCTCTTCCGGGCCGATCGCTCGATCGCAAAAGCCCTCGAACGCCTTCCGTCCACTTGTACCAAAACCCTCAGGCAGTAGTTCATCATGCTAATCCATCTGCGGAACTCTGGTTGGAATCCAGCAGTCTCCAAAACACCAAAAACCGATGGTCAACCCAATCGAAGGCCTTGGACTGAGCTAAATTGATCAGCGCAGCCTCGGTGCCGCTTTCTCGCTCCTCTAGGATCTCGCTAATCAAGTGCAGCAGGTTGTTTTGGATCGATCTGCCCTTTACAACGTAGGTCTGCTCGCGGCCGATCAGATCGCTAATTACAACCTTTAAACGGTTCGCTATGGCCTGGGCTAAGATCTTTAATTCTGTTTTTAGCAGTTATGGGCCTGTAACCATCTAAACCCTCCCAAACATGCCTGCCACCTTTCTTCAGCAATGTGATCACGCCATTGGTAACGCTACCAGGGATAGCTCTCTGGACGAAACAATGATTGAACATATCCGTCAGAATAGACACAAACATGTGCGACAGCCTCAAGTACCCTTCGTAGGGTAAACCATCAAGTCCTGGCGACTTGTTGAGGCCGACCTGCTTCAACGCATCACGGACTTCGCATTCAGTAATCACACCCTCGCAGCCAGCCGCTTCGACCGCCCCAAGGCGAGGGCTATCGGCAAGATAGCTGCGAAATTCCTGGAGCAGGACAGCTGGCAAAGCGATCACGAAATTGCGTCCGAAAGGTATCTCGTGATTCGATCGCAGCACGCGCCCATCCGGGGATTTGACAAAATCGATATACCGACCGGGGAACCTTCGCACTTCTTCCTCACGCGCAGTCGCGTTCGATTTCACAGCTTCGTTGAGGGACTCGCCTCCCAAAACACCGCCCGGGAAAGTTTATCGTCTATAGATTTCGCCTTCCTAGTCATATTTAAATTGAGCTGTCGACCGTATTTGGTGGCGAAATCTCTAATCCTATGTTAAAGAGAAACCCTCCTATTCCCGGTAACCGCCCCCACTAACGCCTGGTTAATTAGGGATTCCAACCGGTCCCGGAAGTTCCGTAACTCCAGTAAGGATGTATTGCACTTCCAGTAGCCGGCTAAACTAGGCCTATTAGCTAACTGCAGACTGACCCCAACAAGTTGATGGCTAATCAGCGCTATGTGGGACAACTAACGAAATCACGGTCAGCTCTTCTAACACTCTCTTTCGCAGAGTGCGAGCTATCTAGCCACGCCCACATTTCCCTTCCCGGGTGATCCAGACGAAACCTGTCGACCAAGTCACGGTCGACAAGGCTGCTTTCCGACCTTCCCAACCAACTAGTTCCCTGCCTGACCTTATCTATCTTGGGATCAAGGATTGCATTCCAATCACCCATTAAGACTAGCCGCTTCGAATCGCCAACCGACGAAAAAGGGGGAAACCCTCTCCACAGTGGTATTAGGTGCCTAAACCACCAGCCGGAGCTCGAAACTTTTAACGGCAACATCAGCCTCCACCATTCGGCCTCCGTCACCTGCAAAAACAATGTCAATATCAGCATCAAGGTTGTGTCCAACTAGCAAGGAGACCCCAGCGCTACTGTGGCTGCCGTATGCTGAGAAAACGTTAGTCGTTCTCCAGCACCCGACAGTCTGCAGCGCAAATGAAGTCAGTCTCTTGCACTTCAGCAACTAAGCGCGCGCACACTTGCTTGAATCCCTCAGTCCCCTCACATCCAGCATGGCAAGGTTTAAAGCCATCAGACCCACTTACCTTACTCCGTGTCGACTACGGGCCGGAAATCCTCCAGGGTGAGGATGCTGACGGCCTGAGACAGGGAACCAGAACCGAGTTTATTAACTCGGCCGTCCCTGGATATCCCCCCCCCCGACATCCATTGGGTACCGTAACTTTAGGGATCTATAGAAACAGGGATGAACATAAATCGGGACCCTGCTCGTGCATTTAGATGACATAATTTTGAGGGAGGGGTACTCCATTTTCGCCAGCCTTATGTCCGTCCGACTGGCTTCCTCAAGGAAACGCCTCAGCTCCCTTGTATGGTTACCAGCCGAACGAACAAAGGTGATCACCATGGGTGCACCCCCTGAACAAATATGGGTTGGTAATGTCTTTTCCGTTGGTGCTTTTTTTTTTCTTTTTTTCAGTTGATGGTCAATGGTTGTTGATTCAAGAGTCTGTACAAAAGTAGTATCCGTTAGCGTCCTGTCGTGCCTCATTTGAGGCTGACTTTTTTCTTGAGCTTGAAGACGATGATGCTGGTGTTGGATCTCGGGTCTCTGAGACCGAGTGATAAACCTGGGAGTTGAGATAGTTAAAAGAGTAATGTTGGAAAGTGGGGTTTCAATACGTTGGGTTGGGGTATTTTTTTTTGTTGTTGTAGGGGAGGAATGATTTGGGCTGGTCACTGGGATTGAGCTGGTGATTTGGTTTTTTTTTTTTTTTTTTTAGTTGAGCCTGGGAGAGAGTTTGTGGTAGGAATGTGATTATTTCTGTGAAGCTTTTTGCTTCTTTTCCGCTTCTTCGTCTATTAATGAGTCCCCACTATCCCTCCTCCTTAATTTAAATGAAATGTCCATGGCTTCCGTGTGTGGGTTTTTTTCCACTGTTGTTGCTGTTTCTTTGTTTGGGTGGTCCCCGGTTTCTAGTTTAGGGCCTTCCGTTTGTCAGCGGGATGAGAATCGTTGTCGCTGCTGCTGTTGTCGGCGGTGGTGATGGTGTTTTGGTGTCTTTTTGAGGGGAGGACCTCGAGAAATGACCAGCTGTTTACAAATCCAACACTGTCGTTGAGGGCAGGAGACCCCAATCATTATTTGGTCCTCATATTCTAATGTGTGTGGGATGACCTGAAATCCTACCCCTGTCTAGACATATGGTCACAAAATAGTTACCGTGTGCCGTCCCACTTGAAGATTTAGATGTAATATCTTCTACTTCTCCGTACTCACTGAGATAGGCAGCGAGCACATCCCCCATTCATTTGAACGGGGGTATTGCACACGGTGACTAATTCTTCGACTGCCTTTATACTCCGGTTGAAGCCGGTAGAATTTGGAAGAGATGTTACTCCCGGACAAATTTTTGCAAATCCCTCTGATGGCAGCAGGACATCCCTGGTAACAAAGCTCATCCTACAAAAATACCCAGCTGGGATTCCGGCTGTCCTTTTTTTTTTCTTTGTACCTACCAATCTCCTGGAGGAGGTGCCCGTGGTGTAGTCGTTATCGCCGTAGGAAATGAACGCGGCGATACGAGTTCAAATCCTGGACGAGACTGATTGCATTTCACTTTGCACTAATACCCTTGGGAAAGGTATGAATCCAATTATTCTCCTTCCAGCTATGGGTAAATAGTAGGACGGACTAGGTTCTTTAGCCTTGGTTAGGCAACTAGTCTAGAAGGAAAACTCTGAATTCAAACCTGTTGAACTCCGCTTAAAAATTGACCTTGTGTCATATCCTGCCCGAGCGGAGGGGTTGGTAAATAGTACCAATCTCCTGGTCTTTAAGTCGGTTACAATAAAGTCATTTTTGGCTGTACCGCTTCTACTTCGCTTAGCCCTATCCCTTGCGTAGTACTCCAGGGACTTTTTTTTCCTGTGACGACCAGAAGACTGGTATTTCTGGCACTTATGCCGGTGATGATGGTAAAAGAGGCCATTTATCTTCCGGATTCTTGGAGGGGGCTCAGGCCATCGAATAAATCCGTTGGTGAATTGTTCTTGGAAGGTGAAGGCTCCTCCATAGTTCCTTCGGGGTAACTAGGAGCGAATGGTTTTGTTGAAATACCTTTTGAAAATATCTTGTGTTCCAAATGAATAACAAAGATGACTATCCTTTATCTTTTTAGAAACAATAAACAGACTTTGGGTTGACCCCCCCCCTCCTCAGCAACAAATAAGTTATTTTGGGGAGGGGCACAAAGGCAATAACAAAGAACCATAAGTCAATACAAAAATTCAACAATTTTCAATAAAACACTTCTCAAACGCAAAGAAATACAGCAAACGAAAAATGATTGGGATCTCCGTTTATTTCCCTGTTTATAATAAGGCATTTAAGCCTTAATGTTTTATGGGGGAGGGGAAGAGAGCGGTCATGCTGTTTCTAAGAATACTATGGGAACCTAGCTAGCTACATTCGCCGACCCATTCAACAGTAAAATATATAAAGTCATCCATCACCACGTGCGCTGCAACCACTAAAATACCACATTTGCTCTAAGAAAAAGACCTACTTAAAACCACAAATGGAATGTGTGATTTTATTTACAATAAATGTATATGATGGGAATGGGAGGAAAAACTCCGAAATACACCTTTTGTCGAATGTTATGCGATCCAAGCGTTTTCTATTGCTTCTGATTTTGACCTTAAGCTGATGCCTAAAATACAAAACCAGATCACGATGAGAAAATTTTGCATCGTCATAAAATCCCTTTCGCGTCATCCAAATCGCCATTCGAGCTACAGCTAGAATCGCGAAAAATACAAGCTTCTCACCCTGAAACGGAGGAAGAACGTTATCCACGATGTAACCAAAGTCGAGACTCGAGCTGCTTAGGTTCGATGAGAGCCGTCCACTCCCCGACGTGATCCAGAACGAACTCGCTCGCAGTAATAGAAGGCATGCTCAGCAGTTTCTTCTAAACCACTGCCACGGCGAGCACAATCGGGCATGTCTGCCAGGCCAGCTCTGAAGTCCAAGCTTAGAAGGGGTAATCCATTCCGTGCAAGTCACCAGGTGAGCGAGAACTCGGAGTTGTTCAGGAATCTCAATCCTGGCACCCAATTCCAGTGGGAGCGGATCTCTTCCGCCGTCCAGCCGGGCCGCTCTCTAAGAGGGTCTGAAGCGGGGCCCACCACTAGCTCTCGGCACAGCTTTTCCGAGGCCGTGAAAGGTCACTGGACCCAAGAAGGTTACGAAGGGTATCTCGGCACTCGCGGACAAACAGCGCTTCGCCCTTCATCTTACATCGACCTTCAGCCTTTGACTTGAAACGAGGAAAAATCCGACTCGCCTTTCGTCTCCACACTGCATCCCCTATCATGGATTAGGCCAGGTATGCAAGTCTTTCAACAAGCCAGCTTGTACTTCCGACCAATTTCGCTCCAGTTGGAGGTCGGACCCGAACCACACCCTGAGGATGCAGACGGGTCCGTCACTCCAGCGGAAGGGCCCTAAAAGGATATCGTTACCCCTCCAAGCACCGAGCCGCAAACCTTCGCTTTTGTCAAAATTGACGTTGGCTCCTGCTCTCCACTTGTACTCGCCAACCGCCTTTTTCACGGCCTTTGTATCCAGGCGGTGGGATACAAAGACTGATATCATCGGCGAATGCGGAAACCCTTGCCGTAAGAGGACCAGCAAAAGACACCGCACAGGGCCAGATTTTCCCCATCATCCCTAACCCTACGGACCAGGGGATCTAAAGCGAGGAGACGGGGGTTCAGCCCTCCCGGACCGAACGCCCTCCGTTCACCTGCACTACTGCCTGAGGGTTGTGGTACATCATGCTAGTCATCTAAACCCACCCAAACATGCCTGCCACCTTTCTTCAGCAATGTAATCCTATGTTTAAGAAAACCCACCAACTATTCCTGGTAACCGCCCCTACTAACGCCCGCTTAATTAGGGATTCCAGCTGGTCCCGTATGTCCAGTATCTTCCAGTAGCCGGCCAAACTAGGCCTAACAAGGAGGAACCTACTTTGGCAGAGAACGAGCTATCTAGCCATGTCCTTATCTCCCGCCCTGGGTGATCCAGATGAAACCTGTCGACCAAGTCATGACGAGTCATAAGGCCGACAAGGCTGCTTTCCCACCTTCCCAGATCCCTGCCCGACCTTACCTATCTTGTGATCAAGGATCGCATTCCAATCACCCATTAAGACTAGCCGCTTCGAATCTTCTCGGAACGGCACCAACCGACGAAAAAGGAAACCCTCTTCACAGCAGTATTGGGCGCATAAACCTCAACTAGCCAGAACGTGAAACTTTTAACAGCAACAACCAGACGGCTCAAATCACCTGCAAAAACCACGTCAACATCAGCATCAGGGTTGCGTCCAACTAGCAAAGAGACCCCAGCGTTACTGCGGCTGCCGTATGCTGAGAAAATTTTTAAATGTTCTCCAGCACCCGACAGCCCACAGCGCAAATGAAGTGAATCTCTTGCACCGCAGTGACATCTATTCTTAGGTTCAGCAAGTAAACGCGCACACTTGCAACGTGGCAAAGTTTAGACATCAGACCCACTTACATTACTCAGTGTTGACTACGGGCCGGAAATCCTCCGGGTTGAGGATGCCGATGGCCTGACACAAGGAACCGGCGCAGAGTTCATTTGTAACTCGGGCATCCCTGGAAATAACCTCCCCCGACATCCATGAGTTACCGCAACTTTAGGGACCTATAAAATGATGGGTGAACGTAAATCGGGACCCTGCCCGTGCATTAATTCAGTAACTTATTGAGCGAGGTGGGGAGCTCCAACTTCGCCAGCCTTATGTCCGTCCGACTGGCTTACTTAAGCTAACGCTACAGCTCCCATGTACGAGTGCCAGCCGAACGAACAAAGGTGGTCACCATGGGTGCACCAACTGAACAAATATCGATTGGTTACGTCCTTATCTTTGTAAATGTGATCAAGGTGTTTAATGTTTTGTTGTTGTTTTTTTTTTTTTTTTTTTTTTTTTTTAAGATGATGATCAATGTCAGCGCAAAAATTAAAACCGGTTAATGCTTGTCGAGTTTCATTTGAAACTGATTTATTTCTTTTCCTTGTTGATGGTGATGGCTCTCTAATTTCCGAGTGAGATTGGGAAAATATCTTGGGGGGTTGATACGGGGGATAGAGAAGGTAATGTTGGAAAGGGGGATGAGTTCAGGGATTTGGGTTTGGGTATTTCCTTGTTGTGGGGAGGAATAAACTGAGCTGGTTGCTGGGGTTGAGCTGATTGTTTTTCTTTTCTTTGGGTTGTGGCTGGGAGGGTGATTGTGACTCTGATTGAGTTTCTTTTTGTTGCTGGGATGGGTTTTTATATTTCCCCCTCCTCTGCTAATGAGTCCTCGTTATCCCTTCTCCTTTTCAAAAGGCAAGATGGTAATTGTGGTCGCTGTTGATGTCGATGGTAATAATATTGGTTTGGTGGTCTTCTGAGGGCAGGTTCTAGAAGTTCCCCAGCAATTTACAATTCCAGCATTGGGGCCTTTTTACTCTCGACAACCACCCTCATTGTTTGATTCTCATATTCGAGGGTATGCAGGATCGACTGTTTAAGCACATGGTGAAAAAATTATCACCGTGTGCTGTCTCATTTGCTTTTACTACGGCTTCGACGTCACCGTATTCGGTTAGGAAGACTATGACATCTCCACTCAACTCAATTGGGGCGTTACACGCAGTGACCTTAATGCGTCTACGTCCCATGTATTCGGGCTAAAACGTGAAGTATCTTTATGCTATATTGCTCCCGGCCAGCTTGACAGCTAGTTCATCTGATGACAGGACATCCAAGGTAGCAAAGCTACGCCTACAAAAGTATTTAGCTGGGATTCCTGGTCGAATAACAAACAAGAATCAACAAATAATGGGCGTAGTTTGACCCACCCCAAAAAACAACAGTTGAATTGTTTGGGGAGGGTCACTACTGAGAAAAAAATTAGGAAAATAAAGGAAATGTCATTGTGAGAGTAAAATAGGGTTAGTATCTATGAAGGAGGGAGTTCATTATCGTGTAGGCAGGTAAGTCACCATAACACATTTTTCCTCGAGTAGTGTGTGATTTCTTCTCTCGTTATGAGGTGCATCATAGTGGATGTTATTAACCCATGCTGCATTTTAGGGCTGTGATTGTTCAGTGTGTGTGTGTGTGTGTGTGTGTGTGTGTGTGTGTGTGCATATCCAGTTGTTCTGACAAGCCGGATTTTTAGCATCCATCCTTATCACCCATTGCTCCCGGTAGGCCCTCCAAACTACATTCAGTATTCAATGTAAGTTCTTGCTGGTCGACCCACACTGGTGCGTCTATTTGTTGTGGTCCATGGAAGAACGTCACTTATGCGTTCATCCTTGCTTCTCCGACTGTGTCGCATGTCTTGTTCGTCTGACTCCATCTCAAAAACCATCCCAGTAAGGGGCCTTACGGCTGCAGTTTTGTGAAATGTTGCTTCTACGTTTGTTCAAAAGTTCTAGTAGTTTGTGTAGTTCTAGCTTTTTCTCATCAGGTGATCGAACCATCACTTTTGCGTTTTTATAAAATATCATTGAAGCTGGATTAGTTTCTTAGGGGAGACCACAGATGCATGTGTGTGAGATCGAACCAGCGACCACAGAAGGCAGAGCCGAAACTCTACCAGTGAGCTATTGGTCCACATTGCACTCGAGCAATGCCAAATCAAATGTAATCTTTACAGAGGACACGGTCACCTCCAGGGCCACGTCTTCTAAAGAGAATTGGAGATACGTATCCACGTAATGATAATCTCATGGGGAAAGAAAATAGATGTACATCTATTTCCTTGGTTATAAGATTAAAACAGTTGTCCAGTGGTTCCGTATGTCGCACACGTTTGTTTGGCGAATATTTTGGTCATAGTAATTCAATTTACAATATAATTCCTCAACTTAAGAAAATGTATATCAGTTGCTCTTGATTTTTTTTTTCCCCTCTGAATTGCATATATTTAATTTTAAGTGGCTGAATATATTTTAGTGAGACAAGATACACGATCTGAAGCACAACTACTGTTGTGCGCCCATCTTTAAATCTGAAAAATTCTCAAGTTTTCGTCCTGTTTAAGTTTTGATTACTCAACGATACAGTTGGTGCATAATGACGTTTGCACATCTGCTGTTGGCTAGAGGGCTGCAGAATACGCCGACTGCACCTCTCTAGAGGGTTAAACATTCCCTCCCCACATGATGAGGACACCAGTTGGCTGTGGGTGGTGACCCTTGATGCTCTAGGACAGGAATCCTGGTGGTTAAGCTGTCTGTGACCCATTTTCCTAAGTTGCCACATGATTAGCAACACTTCACTTTGGCCCTTCTGGGGCTAGACGGGCAGTCGGAGAGGCCCGATCCGATCAATCGGCTGGTCATGTCAAGTCCTCTTTCGGAGGCCTGCAAAAGACCTTTGTAGGTCTCCGAGGTAGGAAGCGGTGGCTGTAGGGTCAACCACGCTGAAGAAAGACCTATGTATCCCCCTCTTGTCTCTAGGTGAATAATAAACTTGGGAAGGAAAACCTAGAGATCCCAAATTGCTGGTTCGTTTCCTCAGTGTGAGTATACTGAATGTGTAGCCCTGATTTGCCAAGATGAATGGGTTCCCCCCACCCCGTGTGCATTTCCTTTCATAGGGATCCGTGGTGGGTGGGGAGCGCAGTCAGTGAACTCGGCAAAAACCCAAGCAAAAAAACTAAACTAAAGCGTCCGCATGCAGAGTTTGACTCCGACAATGACTATGACCAGACCCTTTTCCCAGAATTTATCGTGCTGGAGTCAATGGAGGATACTCCAATCACAAAGTTGTCTCGCTTCATTATTGAGAAAACCCTTAACAGTTTTTTTTTTGTAAAAATAATTTTTTTTTTGAATCAACAATACTCTGATAGAAGTGGAAAAAACGTTCTATGACCTACTACTAAAACAAAAATATTTTTACAACTTAAAAGTTAAACTTTATCTTCACAACACCCTGAATTCATCAAAGGGTGTAGTGAGAAGCCGAGATCTCTCCCTGTACACTTTAGATGAAATAAAAATAACCTCCGCAAACAAGGCGTCACTGATGCCAAACAAATATCAAAAAGGAACAATCAAATAATCCCAATAAATACTTATATTCTAAACTTTAACACTCCAAAACCACCCACAGAAATAAAAATCGGCTATCTAATAACAAGTTGAAACCTATATCTCAAACCCTTTGAGATGCCAAAATTGCCAAAAATTTGGGCACCACAAAGAAAAGTGTACCAAACTTCCAATATGTAAGAACTGCGGAGAAACTGGAAACCATATAGACAGCCAACAGCCCCCAAAGTGTGCAAACAAAAGCATTCTGCAGATTCCAAAGAATGTGAATTATGGAGAAAATAAAAGAATACTAGGAGTAAAACACACCAAAAATATATCCTACCCGGAAGCAAGGAAGTTCATTGAAAATTCTCTAACCACAACTACCTTTGCAAACATAATCAAACAACTTTACCCAAAATCAAGAAATGACTCCCACCTTCGAAATGACAAATCTAATAAAAGAATTAAAGACCCTACTTGAATTATTAAAGGAAAGCCTGACCAACTTAACTAAGCTCCATGCTGGACCAGATCGAGATAAGAACCTACACTCGCATAGCAACGAAACTGAAGACCCAAAAAAAATAAACCAAACAATAAATCGACCCAAACAAGAAGCTCCAGGCATCCTTCCATCACTACAAAACCCGACAATCTTCCACCAAAAAAAACAACATTGGACAGTACTGAAAACCCACCGCTAACCCCGCCACAAAAGATCTCCTTGAAAGAAACTAACAAACATAAACCAAAAATCTCACTAATAGAAACAGAAAATAAATTTGAACTGATGGAAACAGAGCTAAGAAAGTCCTTCAAGACAGAGAAACCCTAAATACCCCAAAAGCCTCAAAATCGGGTCGAAAAGTCTAGAAACTATTGAAATTTGATTCCAGCCAAATGAAAAAACCAAACACTAAAACCAAAACTACACCTAAGCAAAATAAACATCAAACACACAGATTAAAAAGCTTGGCCTATAGAATAATACAATGGAACTGCCGTGGCTACAAAGCAAATTATAACGAACGACTTCTATTAATAGAACAAAAGAGGTCAGATATTGTCGACGATTTTGAAGTCGAAATCAATACCAAAATAATACATAACAAAATCCTCCCTAAAACAGGATCATAAACCAACCAATGATAAAGCGAGACCTAACCAATTTTTCCAAAACCAAAACACACCCCCATCACCTTCCAAGAGAACTTCCTCAACACCCAAAACAACTTCCCAGACCACCGCCACATCTCTACAGATGGATCCTAACATGGAATGAAAGTTGTTTGTGCTGCTGTCTTCCAAAATCAAGAACTATTAAAACGTCTCCCAAATGAATCCTCAATCTATAGTGCAGATGTCATAGCTATTGACCTAGCCATGAACTTTACAGCAAATCACAAGTCCTCAAAATTTATCATCTATTCAGACTCTAAATCAGTTCTCCAAGAGCAAATATTCATCAACTCCTCTCATCACAAGACTACTAGATAAAATGAACACTTTCTAAAAACAATAGCATCATTCTTACTTGGATACCCAGCCACATTGGCATACAGGGAAATGAAAGGGCAGACAAAGCTGAAAAAAAAGCACCTTAGACACGTATATCCAATACAAAAATTCCATTCACCGACCTAAAACCACTTAACAAATTTATACTCTAGAAATGGCAAAAATCTTGGGATGATCAAACACAGAACAAGCTCCACCATATTCAAGATACCATAGGTGAATAGCCAGCAGGTTATAGAAGAAATAGAAAAGTGATAATCTCCAGACTTCATATTGGTCACACCCACATTACCCATTCACACCTCCTAAAAGGGGAAGACTCCCCAGTATGTCCAACATGCAAAGTACCTCTCACAGTCAAACACATTCTCATAAACTGTGACAGATTTAGACAAATTCACCCAAAACATTACCAAACAAACAATTTAAAGGACCTCTTCAAAAACTCCAAACCCGAGGAAATCTTAAACTTTCTAAAAGAAATCAACCTCTTCATTAAAATCTAGTCAAATATAATAAAACATAATTAAAACTCTTACCTTAAAACCTAAAGTATACACAAATGACAAAAACGGTTTAACCCTCCTGGCATCAAATGACCCACAGAGATTGATATGCCGTTAAACAAAACTCAAACTCCTCCACTGGTCAAGATGCAATCCACTGCACTCTCTTTAAAGAATTCTCATCAATATCCTTGAAATATCTCCACTATATATGGATCTCTGGCAACATCCTTTCTTAATGGAAGCAAGCCACAACCATCCCTATCTTCGAAAAATAAAGATCCCACAAACCCTATTAGTTATTGACCTATAGCTTTAATCAGCTATTTTGCAAAACTCTTGAAAGAATGATCGATTTAAGACTGTGACATGGTTTCTTGAATCAAACAACTTCTTCTCAAACCTACAAACGGGATTCATAAGCTAAAAAATGTACTATAGACCAAATAGTTCCCATAAACCCTAATCAGATAAGCATTCATTAGAAATGCAACGTCTGGTTGCAGTCTTTTTGACCTCGAAAAAGTACATGACACGTCATTGCCATATGACATACACCAAGATCTCAAAGATCTTGGTCCCCACGGCAGACGCTTCATTTTTATAAAACACTTCTTAAAAGACCGAACTTTCCTAACACGAACAACATTCTCCGATCCAAAACCACAAGAAACAGGTGCACCTATCTGTAATCCTCACTAAATATCGATGACTTCCTTATTTCCTAATATTAAATGGTACTGTCGTACCGATAAACCATCAAAACAAATTCCAATGTATTTTTCTTGACTCGAAACTCTTTTCTTTTATCCCCAACTGTAATTTCAAAACTGAGGATAAAATGCAACCAAACTACCCAATTCCTGTACTTCAACTCGTCTTGTGCTTCCGAAATCCTGCCTTTTAACTACACTAGGAAAATTAGATGCAAAAACCTGTTTGAAAATAAAAGGCCGTCAAATCTCTTAATCTTAGAATGCAAGCCCTCAATGAAATTAAAATTTACCCCAAAATAATTCATAATACCATCCTCCTCAAAACAGCATCATGGACCATAAATCAACCAATATTAAAACTAGAACTAACAAAACTATCGCAAACCAAAACACATCCCATTGCGTTCAAAGAAATTCTCAACATCCAGAATAACTTCCCAGATCACTGCCGCATCTATATTGATGGGTTTAAACAGGGAATGAAAGTTTGTTGTACTGCTATCCTCCAAAACTAAGAACTGCTAAAATGTCTTCCAAATGAATCATCAGTCTCTAGTACAGAAGTCCAAGCTATTGACAGTCATTAACATTATAGCTTACTACAAATTCTCTTAATTTACCATTTACACTCTTCAAATTAGTCCTCTCAGCACTACTGAACAAAGATACCTCAACTTTTCTTATCACAAAACTCCTTAAAAAATGAACTCTTTCCAAAAATTATAGAATCCTTCTCACTTAGATACCAAACTTCATTGGTATTCATGGAAATAAAAGAACAGATGAAGTTGCAAAAAAAAGCACTCTTAGCAGACATATTCGATTCAAAAAATCCTACACGCTGATCGAAAACCATCCATTAACAAATTCATTAGTGACAAATTGAAAAAATCATGGGACAATCAAATACACAAGCTCCATTATATGCGATATAAAATCGGTGAGTGGCTGGGAGGTTAAAGAAACAGAAAAGTGTCTTTCTAGACTTCACATTGGCCACACCCACACTACCCACTTGCACCTAAAAAAGAAGACCCCCCACCCTATATGCTCGACGTGCAAAGTACCTTTCAAAGTTAAACATTCTCTGAAACGGTCACAATTTAAATTCGCTCAAAATATTGCCAAACAAGCAACCTAAAGGACCTTTTCAAAAAACACCAGAGCAGAGTACATCTAGAGTCTTCCTAAAAAAAAAAATTTTTTTTTTCTCTAAAATCTAATCAAATATAAAATCTTAAACCATAAAATCCACACAGAAGATAAAACCAATTAAAAAATTTTGGTATTAAATGCCTAGCAGAGGTTGATATGCCGTTAAAAACAAAATTCAGTCAGTTGGTGCTTAAGCCAAGAGAGAACAAGTCAACATTTCCCACCAGGTCATCGACCATTTCGTCAAATCACTGCGTCCGATTGCCGAGAGAAATCTCGTTGGAAATCTTTCAGTAAATTAGTTTCGCGACAGTTCACTATTCTAGAACTTTTGCAAACGCTTCTTATTTTTCTACCAGTCACAGCTTTACAGTTTATTACTGTGACGAAGATTCAGACGTGTTATAATGATGAAAAGGTTAGGTGGGTAAGACATGGTGGTGGGATGACGTGGAAATTAAGTTTACCTTTTGGAAGGAAAATAAAAGGGATGGACTACGATTAAGCAATTCCTTCAACTCAAATACCATTTTTACATCTTCCTGATTTAAGATGGATGTTAAAATATAGTAATGAAGTGAGCAGTATTTTTCTGTGACCATGTGTCTGACTATTTTCCTGAATTGAAATAGTCATCTCCTCTTCATCTCGTTTTTATTTCCTGCAATCTGTCAGTGCCCCGCAATTCAGTAAATCTAATATTGAAAGCTGCCAGACTACTCAGTCGCATGTTGGTCTGGATTCGTGGCTTTTCTTTAAAGAGAGCCATACAAACATTTAGATTTAACAATGGTTAGTGAAAAGTCTTGATATAATGACGCTGGTTGGCAGACATGAGTTTAAAGAGATAAGCGCCATAGACAATTGGAAAGTTTTAAAACGTGTACAACGATGGAGAATAAAATTGCAACATCTCAAATATGTTTCAATTTACTCGAGATTAAATGTACCAGTAACAAAGCAGAATGACATTTAGATCAATACGTAAAGTTTCAAATTAGAAATATTATCAGAATTTCTAGTTACCCATTTGCATATACAGCATCTGAGTAGAAATCTGCATCGTTCTTCAGTGTTGCAATTTTATTTTCTGCGTGTACAATGTATATTGTTAAGTCGTGTTAACACTACAAATTCTTTTGACTCTCCCACCCCCATCGCTCAAGGCAAGTCCTCGAGACGCGACATCTAGTACCCGCAAAGAATTGATGAATATAAGCTTTTGCTGGTTGGCCAATGGTGGTGTGTCTGTGTAGTAGTTCCAAGATTGTCTTGTTCGTCTTACTTGGATAGTTTGTGAGATGGGATGTAAGTGGCCGTAAAGCACGCAGCATCCTTGTGTAGTTCCCAATCTACATTTTTCTACAAGCGTAGCGTTAGTCTAAGTATTGCAGCCATACAATAGTACAGACCAGACATGGCAACAGCTTGGAAAAATTCTCGCTTGATTTCATCAGTGATATCATATTTCCATATGGTGATTAACCTGTGAACAGAATTTCATATCTTTCCCATTAGTCTGTTGTCATCACTTTCAGGAGAAATTGCGCAATTCCTGTAGAAAAAGACGATAGTATTTCAGTTCTCTGCCCACTATCAGAGTAGAACTTGCATCATTAGAAATTTTTTTTGTTTTTTTTGTGTTGTTTTTTTTGGGGGGGGTAAGTTTTAGAATAAGCTGATGAAAACACTTCAAAAAAGTAAAAAATGTAATACTTCATTTAAAAATACAAAGCAAGAAAAAGTTACTGAAAAGTTCTCCACCAAAACAAGAAAATGGCCTAGAACCCTGAAATGTACATACTCTTACCCAGGGGGTGCTCGTTGTGTCCAATTATCAAAGGAAAGGCAATGGAATCGGTGACCCGAGTTCAAATCGTGTACAAAGTTATTTTCACTTCACTTCACGTTAATGCCCTTTGGAAGGTCATGAATCCAACTCTTCTTTCCTTAATAAGTAAATAATAGGTCAGTCTGGATTCTGTAGTCTCGTTTTGTCGACCTGTATAAAAAGAAAAACTCTAAATTCAAACCAGCTATACTCCGCTTAAAAATTGATCTTGTGCCACCTTCTGGTTGTGAAGGGGGTTAGGTAAACCCATACATGTAATCCAAGTTTAACACACTCTGGAATCATTTAAAGAGTTACTTTGAAATTTTAAAATTTAAAAAAAAATTCCAGTTTTGGTGAGGTTGAAATTTTCGGCGTATTATATTTGCTGAGTACAGTTATAACACTCTAATCCTATATTTAACAACTTTCCCCATGTAAGATCCTCTACTATATTGACAGTTGTGATGTGATTGAGTTTTAAGAAAACCGAAAAACCAGTTCCGCCATTTTGTAAGGAAAAACGAAGTACTGTTTCCAATTATCAATTTAAAGTGGTAGGAAGGTCAAGAGTACAAGCATCTAACTGGAGTCTTGTCAAATTCCAGCTTCCTTTCCGATCAATTGACACTCTACATTTGTCAAATGTAGAATGACAAGGTCAACTTTTCATTACATGAATATATATATATATATATATATATATATATATATATATATATTAGCAAGTGTCGAGATACAGGAAGTACGTGTATTTATGAACAGTAACTATTGTACTAATAGTTATTTTCTAAGGTTACACACAAAGGGGAGATCTCTCTCTTTCTCTCTCTCTTTCTCTCTCTCTTTCTCTTATTTATTTTTTATATATATATATATATATATATATATATCTCCCTGTGTGTGCCCATTGAGACTATGCTAAACTTAGTATAACCAAAGACTGTCACTCGACAAGAATAAACTTCTCTACAATAGTAAAGCAAAATTAGTTTGATAACCGTTGTACTAGAACAAAACGCGTAACAGTGTTTGAAATATAAACTTATTTTTATTTTCTAATAAAATCACTATTTCACCTAGATTAAGTGTTCCTTGCGAACATCAAAAGAAAAATTGATATCTGGTGATAAGTTTATCACAAGCAATACAAACGATTATCTGTTCCAGATAGAATTTTTATTAGTCTATTTTGCAATATATTAACCACTTCAAACTGGTTTCTTAAGATTCGCTTCTATTGAGCCCCAAATCTACGTCGTATTCTTTTTATGGAACTTTTTAGAACTTCCGTGATTATCGAACCGAATTCCAGTCGCGTTCTGTCAGCTCAAGCAGAGGCCGCTCTAACCATTCAAATCGTTTTTTTTTTCTTTTACCCCCGGCTCGTATGAAACGTACCGATCGAGGATGGACGAAATGGTTACTGCATAAATATCTCTTGCTATTGTTGCAATAAAAACACTGAAAGAAAATGAAAAGTATTTAAGGTTTCTCTATCACTGTTTGGAAAAGATTACACAAGATAGAACTTGCAACAAGATAGGAAAAATATTTTGCTATGGAAACGCATTGCTGTATTATTGGATTTACCAAATCATAAAACGTTGGTTCTCAACCCGTGGAGGGGTTAGAATTTTGGAATCCGCGAGGAATCGTGACGAAAAATTGACTGCTGAAATTCTGATCTAACAAGCATAATTTTAAAATATCTCTTTTGGGAGTATCGTGGATTTGGAGGAGTAACATAGAGAGGTATGGGGTACATGGAAAAAGTCGAGATATATAATTATTACTATTCCCCCCCCCCTTCAAGAGTTCTTCTCTACCTCAAGGTTAGGGAATTATGATCACTGTACATTCATATTAATATCTCTTATGTAGTTGTTAAAGAGTCTTTTGCACATGACGCAAATAATTTACACTCATGATATAAAGTATTTCAATTTAACTCTAATTTGCGCAATAGGGTTAAAGTAGTAGTTCGAACAATTAAAACTTCAAGTTACTATTCTTAATACAAATAATTTGCTAACAGTTGATTGGTTTCAAGTATTCCTCTCGAATACGAATAATTTTTAAACGGTTTAACCAATCAAGTGTTTTAAAACCTTGCCCTTATTCCTTCAGTTTATATTTAGGAGATGATACATTTAATTTAGTCTTTAATTACTGTTACGTTTAATTCTATCCACAAAAATAAGACGGTGTTGTTTGCTCACCCCCACCCCTTGCGCATATATATATATATATATATATATATATATATATATATATATATGAACCTGATACTGTTATGTAACATAAATCTTTCCTTTTTATACAGGGTCCGGCAAAATGATCTCTCGGGTTTGGAACGAAAATATTAAAAAGGCAACATTGATTCTATTCAAAGTAAATTTTTGCTTTTAAGATTGAAAAATATTTTCCGTTTTATTGTAAAAAAATTTTTTTTTTTTTTAAATTTAACCAAATGTTATAAAGATTATATCCCCCTTCGCCTTATATCTGCTTTCACGAGTTGTACAATCTTGAAGTTCTGCAGTGCTCGCTTCATCATTGCTTCTGGTATTACCGCGATTGCATGATAAATAAAACATTTTAGTTCAGTGATCTACAGCCTTCGTTTTAAAGGATTGACCTTTTCAGTCATATACAGGTGGCATCATTATGCAAAGGGACTTTTTTCTTAGCATATTCTGATTTGGAAGCAAAATACCAGTCTACCAAAAAGACTTTGGCTGGAACATCAGTTGACCTTCCAACAAAATTCCATTCCCAACCAAAAAAAAGTCAAAGTTGAATGATAAAGGGTTCATTGACAATAATATCAATGTTTTATACTAAGAATGCTAGAGTTTCGACCTTAACTCTGTTTAGAATTTACGTGGAAAGCTGAAGACGAGTAATTTTCCAGTCTTAAAGACCAGAAAACCTAGGCAAAAGGAACATCCTGTCGTCTGTGGCAGTAAAATACGCTGACTGCATCTTTAGAGTATCCTGGATATGACACTAAACATCTGGTGGTGAGGCTCAAATCTTAGAGGTGTGCGGAATGTGGAGTCCCATTTCGTTGCCATTGCTCACAGGGACACTGATCTAGAAAAGAACCTGTTAAGGTCCAATAAAATTAATCATTTACTATAACTGGGACCATTTAACTGTGAGCAAAGAAATGAGCTCTGGTTCGTTGAAAATGTTACACAAATTTAACATATAATTTGTGGATATGTATAATAGATAACAGAATCTGGCCTTAAATAACAGGTTGATATGCTATAAAACACAACCAACCAACCCTTCATTGCTATTACTCCCAAGTCCACTCTGCCTCGAAGTGGTACTACCTGTTAGGGTTTTATCTATGGGTCAAATCGAACATTTCAGTCATTGACTTTAAACTATTTAACTGTGAACAGACATTGAGTTGTGACTCATTTAAAAATGAAGTTACCTATAAACTGTTTGCTTACAAATCCTATATATGTATAAACAGGGTTTGGCATTAAATAACCTACACGGGTTGATGTTATTAAATCAAATAACCAACAAAAGGAGCCAAAATCCCTGAATCCTATAATTTCCCACTTAGCTGGGGGGGGATAGTATCACTGATCCTTTTCTACAAGACTGGATTTGGCATTGAATTACCAAAGTAGGTTGTCAAGCCATTAAAAAAGAAACCAAAACGAAATTTCTGCCTTGTGTGTGCATGCACATCTAATTTTCCAATTCTTTTGGCTTATTTTACGCAGATTGCTGAATATTAAAAAAAAACTTTTATTACTATTAATCACTTATTATAATCAATAGTCCTTGACAACCGTTGAATAAAAATCGAAAGTCCATTTGGAACAATTGTATTGAACATGAAACAGTTGCCATTGATTTATAATATATATGAAAGCGACAGAAGTATTATAAATTATACAGGTACATAAATGATTGAAGATCCCAAGTTTTGAGGTGATTTGCTTTCAAAGAAAATCAGCATGTGATTAACTGAATTGGAGTAGAAATCGAACACAAACAAAACACTTCAAAAGTGTGTGTGGAGTGGGAGAAGATTCTAAGCTCCACTTAACCTGTGGTGTATTCAATGTCCCTAATGTTATTTGTTTTAATTCCTGCGACTTCAAACTCGAGTTAATTCTATTCCTGCAAAAGTTACACTTGTGTAGGATTAGCTTTTCTATACTAGTGGGCGAAATAAAACTCATGAAAAACAGGAAGATCTGACCTTAGTGGGTCCTTAATGTAGAGCTATGCATACATTTTCATCAATTCTCCAGAGAAAGCACAATTTCATCTCTGTAGGGATAAAAACACTGAACTATTTTTAATTAAAAACATGTGTTATTCTAACAAATATCCTTTTTTTTTTTTTTTTTTCTTGTCCTTTTCAAGCTTTTTGCCTATAACAAAAAACAATATTTATGCCATAGGTAGACAGAAGTGACGGTTAATGCTGGCTTCAACTGGTTCTTATTGAATTATACCGAATATTTAGCTCGACCTATACCGATCATTTTTATATATATATATATATATATATATATATATATATATATATATATATATATATATATATATATATTACAAGACTTTAATTTTTGTCTGCCCTGTAGGTGAGGCTTAGAATATGCTAAAAGTATTAGATGGGAATACTCGATGACTTTATGAAAAAAACTCAAACAGCTACACAAAAAAGTAGAATTAAGACGATTTCCTAATCTCAAGACTAATTGACGTGCCGTTAAAATCATTCACTGTTATTTCCATGTTCATTTTTAATGCCGAAGCCATCCATATAAAAGAACAGTCGTGGTATTATTCAACCCAAAGATGGTGAGAATAAAGGGGTTCATGCCTCCCCCCCCCCATGGGTATTAGTCCGAAAGTGAATGCGATAGGGCGACTGAAGTTCGAACTTGCTTACTACGATGTCACAGTCGAGCACATTAACCATTACGCCGCGAAGATTCCTTTCAGTTGGGTTATTTATCTTGATCTAACATTGAATACAAATAGAAATAAGATTTTGACGACAACAACGTATTGTGCTTGGGTATTGTTCGTTTTAAAGTAAAGAGAAACCTCCCGAGTCCCTAAACAAATTGTTCAATATTCTGACTGTTTTTCAATGTTTGTGTTTTGATTCCTCCACAAAAAATAGTGGCAATGTTAGAAATAAAACCTGATATAATTCGTAAATTCTCAATTGTTCGCAGAGTAAGGGTGGGGGAAACCTTGTTTGTAAATCCTTTAGCAAATCTATAGCTTCTTAAAGATAAGAATTTGTTTACTCATGATTCTAAGAATAGTTTCAATAAGATATTCTTTTTATATTTTGAAGTCGAACCTGGCCATTTCAAGCAAAATTGTTAGCTAACTTCTTTCTAGTATCATTCTCTTCCCTTCTTATAGAACAATAACGGATTATTTTTATACTTATTACGAGTTGAAATACACGTATTGTTACAGTTTAATTCCCAGGTGATAATTTGAATTGACGATTTTCTAATGATACAAACCTTAAACAATTTAAGTTCTCGCGAAGGTTCCGAAGACGATGAATCTTTGCGACACAAAAGATGTTTTCTATTCCGTCATGGAATCGCAACTTGTTAAATTTTCATTTTTTGTCTTGTTTTTGCACCGAACAGTTAAAACCCAAGTATCTCCTTAACTTGCTTCAATTCGACTAATATATATTCACCATCCCCCCCACTCGCTAAGATATCAAAACATGATCAGTCAAATGTACGTTATGATCAAACGTCGTTCACTCTGTGTGCCAGGGGCTATCCTAACTGATTTATATCATCAACATTAGTCGTGCTGACACTCTTTCCATCTTCCGAACAAAGCTGATATAAATAAGTTCTTGCTGGTCGGTCAATAATGGCGCGTCCATGTGCCTGGATCCATAGACGAAGGTTACATACGAGTTCATCCTTGCCTCTTCAACAGTCCCATGTGTCTTGTTCACCTGACTTGGATGGTTTTTGAGATGGGACGTAAGTAGCTGTACAGCTGCGGTTTTGTGGAGTGTTGCTTCCAGGGTTTATTCAAGATTGCTTGTGTAGTTACCATCTAGTTTATTCTCTATGCGTTTTTAGCGTCTATCTGGTGCATTCATTCAGTAGTATAGATACGGTCACAGCTCGGAAGGAATCCCGTTTTATTTTATCAGGCTATCGATCATATGAAAATGATCTCGGTAGTAATCCACGTCTTCACTAGGTGTATATTAACATAATTTTCAGTTAGATGAGGCACTGATGCAGAGGTATGTGAATTTGTCTACTAATTTCAGAGGTCCGCCACTTAGTGGAGATTGCTCCTTCTCGTTTTAAACACACGTACTATGTTTTCTTTGCGTTCACGTGGAGGCCAATGCCTTTTGCTGCCTGCTCAAGGTTATGCAGCTGGGAGTTAGCTTGGGCAGGTGTATTTGTAAGAAGCATTATATTTGCGCAATCTGTTATAGTTTCTGAGGGTTATCATCTGCTTGCTTTCTTTTGCTCACGCACGTAAAGCTGTTTTCTTTAATTAGATCAATTAAAGTACGTAGTTTAGGCATATTATAAACAAATGTTAATTTATCTCCTTGCAAGACTCCAGCAACAATGTCGAAGAGGTCTTTCTCCATCAGGTCAGCGATTCTTTACTTTCGTGTTTTTTGTAGCTGAAGACAGTTTCTTTGGAAGACCATATGCTAGGTGCATTTGCTCCATCTTCCCTCAGTCTATTAAATCGAATGTCTTGGAGAAATCTATAAACAATAGTGTTGCCTCGAGATTTTTTTTCTTTTGCACCACCTCTTCAGATTACTTGGCGGATTCTCAGTCTGATGTTGTGGAGCGATTTCTCTGAAAACCTTAGTTTGTTCTTAGCAGTCAAACCAGAAACTGAGAAAATATACTCTGCTCCACGTTTTATATTTTTTAATAACTTTTGTATTTTTCTCAACTACAGATTCTACGCTCAATTTTTAAGTGCTAATCTATTCATGATGTCGAAATTTTGGTTATTTCCAAAAACTGACTTTAAAACAAATTAACAAAACAAAAAACTACTGGACATAAAGGCCCCAAAGCTAAAAATAAACAATCTGAGTTAAAGACAAACGACACTTAAACAAGTTACAAATGCTTTATTCTATAAAATGGACAAAAATTGACGTCAGTTTGTGGGTTGCATATCGGTCCATATGCTAGAATTAATTCATTAACAAAACTTAAAACAAAAGCCACATTAAAAACATAAGCAAACCTTATATCCCTCTTACATTCATTGACAAAGCATCAAACTATGGTAACATTAATAATAGTATCAAAATTACATGTATCTTACTTCCCTGTAAGCGGCTGAAACCGGTTCCCTTTTTCTTTTCTCTCCTTGTTGGAGAAAGCCAAAAACTTAATTCATGTTATGTTATCTTTTTCGGAGATTTCACTTTTCTTTAGTTTCTTTATTCTTTTCTTTTTCCTTTCTTTCTCTTTGTATGTGTTAAGTTTACTCTTTCCTTTTTTATTGTCGTTTTTCTTTCTTTCACTTTCTTCCCGTTTGGAATCTACAGGTCCTTTTACATCTGAATTATTCCGGTTTGTTTTTTTCCTCGAGATAGCTAATAAGCAAAGTGGCAACTTCTAGTCCGCTAGTTTCAGATAATTACTCATCTCAGCTTGACCATTCAAAAAATCTCCTGGTCTGCTTCTCTCAGAAATTACGTTCCTCTGCTAGGCCATTCAAAAACATTTCTGCCCCGAGCTTTCTCCGGTACATCTTCACCCTACGATGGGTTATCGAGGAAATAGCACGAAATTTAACTTCCTTCTCACTTCCAAAAATTCCCTTTATTCCCCCCACCCACAACGGCGGCAGTACTCCCGTCATTCCTGCCAATCTGATTCCAATAAGAACTGCTCTGTTCCTTTCTGCCACCCTCCAGGTGGGTGAACAAAACAATAGTTTACAATCCACTTCTTTGTATGTGAAATGGGACCTCTTTGCTGTGACTTGAAAACCTCAAAATTTCCAGATGATATTTCTAATCTAAATCTATTTAGATTGTTGGTTGCTTGGGTTTTATGGCATATCAACCTTTGTAGGTTATTTAACGCCAAAACAGATTTTTATGCAAATAGTTCTATTTCAAGCTATTCAGTTTACTACTAGTACAGATTTTGTTTACACACAGTTAAATGTCAAAATAGTTCTGTTAAACAATTCAGTTTAGTGTAAGTACAGTTTCAATGTCAAAAACAGTTCCATCTCAAACGATTCAGTTTAGCATAAATGTAAGTGCACAGTTTAATTGTCAAAAGATTTCTATTTCAAACTATTTAGTTTATCAAACAGTTCTAATTCAAACAATTCAGTTTAGCACAAGTAAGCCGTTAGTTCTATTTAACCCATATATAGGGCCCTATTAGGTGCAACCATTCCGGACCAGAGTGGACCTGGGAGCAATGGCAATGTAGGGGTACTCGACATTCCCCAAAGCTCCAGCATCGCTGGAACCTCACCATCAGATTGTTTAGTGTCATAAACGGGACACTCATGGGTGGGGTCTTACCCCTCAGCAGAGAAGCAGTCGGCGTATTCTACAGCCCCAGCCCCGCCAGGGCAATAAAACTATTTAGAGGGGGGTCTTTGTGACGTAATGGCTAAAGAGGTGGAACCCCCCGCCCAGCCTAAAAGTGAGTTTGAACTCCAGTCGCGCTATCATGTTGACTTTCGACCCTAACCCTTGGGGAAAGCTATGACCTCCTTTTTATCCTTCCAATTGTTGGTTAAAAAGTAGCAAGTGTTTTTCTGCAAAGATTACTTTAGTATTAAATAACAGTCTTCGAAGGCTGATATAAAAAGAAACAAAACTAAATTTACACTTCTCGTTAGGATCGGGAACCAAATCATCGTAGCACCCAAAATGTTACCTTTATCTTCAGTCAGCGTCTTTCACACAACATAGTCTATAAAACAAAACGCACTGAAACTGAGACAATTCTAGTCTCACTCTTAAAAATCTTAAAACTCAAATCACCGCACAAACTCCATAAGACTCTCATTGTAATGTTTACTGTCACCTGCCATTTCTGTTCAGCCAATGGCCAAGATACAAAAATGTGAGACAATAGCCATTGGAAGTGATACATCGTGGACGGCAAGCGCTACTGTTCAATTAGACATAAGTTCATTACAGTAATCATCTAATACAAATACGTTCACTAAAATATCAAGATTACAAATATAACTTTATATTATCCCGATCTAGCCTTTTTTCTACTTTTAACATAAAATTGTTGAACTATAGCCTTGGTATAGGCCGTGAACAATTTGTCTTAAATAGCCAAAACATTGCTTTAAATGGTAAAATGAATATTCTTATGACTATATAATCTTTATTGGTCCTGGGCATGATACCAACTGTTTGAGTCGACTAGAACTCTTTACCACAGGTTTATTCTCTGCGTTGCCATTGAATGTCATACCTTCCAACAAATTTAAACAATTTCCACTTCAATTTAAAATCTAATATTTATAGAGTTTTCGTTCCCACTGATTTCATACACGAGTTCTCTCGGACCATAAGAGATAACTCCAGATGTAAATTTTTCGATTCTAAATTTCTATTTCAGCATCTAAAAAATGGTTGGTTGGTGGTTCGAGTTTAATGGCATATCAACTCTTGTAGGTTATTTAATGCCAAATCATTTTTATGCAAATAGTTCAATTTCAAACAATTCAGTTTAGCATAAGTACGCAGTTTAAATGTAAGTACAGTTTAATTATGAAAAACACTTCTATTTCAAGCTATTCAGTTCAGTAAAAGTACAGATTTTGTTTACACACAGTTAAATGTCAAAACAGTTCTATATCAAACAATTCAGTTTAGCATAAGCACGCAGTTTAAATGTAAGTACAGTTTCTTTTAATCAAACAGTTCTAATTCAGCTTATTCAGTTTATAAGTTGAGGTTTTGTTTACACAGTTAAATGTCAAAACAGTTCTATATTAAACAAATAAGTTTGGTGCGAGTACAGTTTCAATGTCAAAAACAATTCCATTTCAAACAATTTAGTTTAGCATAAGCCCGCAGTTTAAATGTAAGTATGGTTTAATTGTCAAAACATTTCTATTTCAAGCTATTCAGTTTAGTCAAACAATTCAGTTTAGCACAAGTATGCTGTTAGTTTTATTTAACCCATAGATAGGGCCATATTGGGTGCTACCATTCCGGGCCAGAGTGGATCTGGGACTAGTGGTAATTAAGGGGTGCTCCGCATTCCTCAAAGCTCCAACATCACTGGAACCTCACCATCACTCATGGGGGGGGGTCTTACACTTCTGAAGAAGTGCAGACGGTGTATTCTACAGCCTCAGCCGACTCGACAAGTGACTTTAAATACAGTTTGTATTCCTTCATGAATCCTGGAATCAATAACAAAATGGTTCCATCCTCTTTAACTAGAAAAAGAAATTTGCTTTGCATAGTGAATTCTTAAAAAGTGCTTATTTATTTGTTATAGACTGTATTAATCCAATTTACCAGCAGCATATAACAAGGTCGTTTTTTTTTTTTTTTTTTAAGAGGGGGTAAAACTGATTTGAATTCAATTTTCCTTCTCCAAGACTAGTTCTCAAACTAAGGCTAAAGAACACGGGTTGTCTATAGCAGCAAAGAGAACAGGTAGAGTAATACCTTTCCCAAGGGCATCAGCGCTAAGTTCGAACCCCAATTGCGCTGTTACGTTGACATTATATTGACACTGGATGCCAGAGTTGATGAACATAAGTTTTTTGCTGGTCAGCCAACACTGGTATGTCTATGTGTAGGAGTCCACAGGAGAATCACTTTTACGTGGGGGGGGGGGGTTATGATATGGTTAGTGACCATAAAGTTGCTGTTTTGTTGGGTGCTGCATCCAGCATTTGTTCAATACAGCCCGCAGAATCCTCTTGGATGGTGTGTTTCTCTCTCTCATCTTAATCTTTTTCCGAACTAATGCCAACAGCTTTGAAGAATTCCTGTTTTATTATATCAGATCTCAAATTTCTATTATTGTCTATAATCTGTCAATAGAAGTCCATGCCTTTCCACTATGTATGTTGGCAGTGCTTTTAGTAGATGAGATATTGCTACCGAGGTAGATGAAAGGGTCGACTAATTTCAGAGGAGATAGCACCAATTCTCGATCAAATAATCTCAAATTTTAACAGAAATTGTATTTTGTTTCCCTATTTTCCTTTTTAGGTATAGAAATGCTATTCTCTTGAAAAGAGGCGTTTAAACATAATTTTGGCTGTTAAAATTTGGGATCATTTGAACAAGAACTGGTCAAGTCCTTAGATTACGAAATGTAACTTTTCTTTTTTTTTTTTTTTTTTTTTTTTTTTTTTTTTAATAGTAGAAATGTTCAAAACTCCTCATTACTCAATTTTATGCCCCGATGGTCGTCAGACGTGTGTGTGTGTGTGTGTGTAAAATGGGTCAACTGTCGTCTGCGTTAGTCAAAAATGAAAATAACTAACATTTCGCATAATCAAACATATTTAACAAAATTACATTGGCCTAATGAGTAGTGTTCACCAATAGTCTGGGAGACCTGGGTTCAATCCCAGGTCGAGTCATACCAAAGACTCAAAATATGGTACTTGATGCTGCCTTACTTAACATAACATAAGGTCTGGATCAAGGATACAGTGGGAAAATTTAGGGATTGGAGTAGCGCCCTCCCTACACCTCGATGTAGTAGCTATCGAAAAGGGGGGGCTTTTGGTCACCCTTGACTACGGTCGGCAACTTGCTTATGTTGTATATTGACTTACGACCCGGCCGGGTTGTCAAAATAGGAAATGCACCGGTGTAAATAACAGGTGCATCCGGTCGAGGAATAGCAGAGTATAACCTTGACCGTGGATGGGTTGAATGCGTGCAATTTGTGACGCCCACAAGAAGGTGGGTGTTGAACTCGGTGCACAGGAAATTCAATCAGTTGGAGACGAGATGCGGTAGAGAAATCCTGCACCCAGCAGAGGGAGCCCTCAGGCCCCCGATTAGTCAGTTGGGGATCAGACGAGTTGGAGATAAGAAGCACCCAGAGAGGCTGGGCCCCCAGGTCCCCGGTTGAGCAGCCCAGGAGAACGGGAAAGAAACGCGGTTATGGCCAATAGAGTGGGGGTCAATATGTTGCAGTTCTGTTCGGTCTCCAACTCCCTCTCACACACAACCATTTCAATAAAGTGAGAGGTATATTTTTTTTCTAAGAACTGTGTCGCTCGTCTTTATTGTGTTCTGCATGCATGCATCAGCATATGAGTATACAACACTTACATCAAATATCTTGAAATACTATTGCTTACGTTAATTCAAAGAAATCGCCATTGGATTTAACCGTAGCCTCCATACGATTTAGGCGTCTCGTGCAAACCTTTATTTATTTAAATTGGTGAGGGCTGATGTTATCCTTGCCTTCAGTTCATCTTTGGTGTGGCACGAAAGTTTAGTTGGTTTCTCGTTTAACTGCTCCCCACACACAACAATCGAGGGGATTGCAAACCATTCCAAACACTTCAGCAAGGAGACATCAAATACCTTTTCTTTTTTTTAAATTAGTCTTTGGTATAACTCAACCAAGGATTGAACCCAAGTCTCCCGAACCATTGGCGAACACTCTAACCATCATGCCAATATCCGGATAAAATTATAAAGACCTACATATTGCAAGGTTTATTAAAGAATCAAAATCAATGTATTATTGTAATGTAACATTTTCATTATAACTATTGATGATACTTAACAAATCAAGTACGGCATTGGCAAACTTTATATCAAGGACATGACTACATATGTTGTATAGCCATAATAATAATAATACGCAATTCAATGAACGAACGAAACACTTCTTTATACAAATATCTCTAATTTTATTCTTTAAAAGGGCCCACAGTTTGTTGTTAGTTGAGAGATAGATGGAGAGACATATACTCAGGACTTCTTCCCATATCTTATTCCGGGAGCCAGGGGATGCCAACACTTGCACCTCCTAGCAAGCTCGTCAGACGCTTCTGATCGGCTGCGTGTCCCACGCTCAACTGATTCTCTGCACTCTGTCTAAATCTGACCACGCGGTTCTCATCACGTGGTCTCCTTCCGGTTACACACCTGTTATACCTGCGTGCCCTGATGTGTTGTCATATCCCTATTTACTCATCACAGCGTGACAGCTTGTCAAAGTACACGGGGTCAATAGGAACGAACCGAAAATCCATGTTATATAACACATAAAGATAGTTTTTTTTTAAAATACAGAAAGTGAAGCAATCAGAAAAGAAAAATGAGAAATTAAACCCTGAAATATGTAAACATCAGTAATATGATTTTAATTTCATTAAAATCATGTATTTGAATTTTTCACATGGGGCATTTACCCCCTTTAAAGCCCCTAATCGAACGGGAAAGTAAATTTCATACAAGCTCATGGTCTTTCTCATAGAATTTTGCTAAAGAATGCATACTCACTTTTTATGGATCTTCTATTCCCTTTCGTCCTGTTGATGTGCAAACACACAAACAGATGTTGAGCTTTATTATATAAATTTATATACCCTTATGTGTGTGTGTGGTTAGGGTTAGCGACTGTAGTCGAGGGCGACCAGAAGGCTCCCTTTTCAATGGCTACAATACCGAGGTATTGGGAGGGCCTTACTCCTTTCCCTGGATTGCTCCACTTTACCCTCGATACGTATCTTATATTGCTGAGTGTTAAGCAAGGAGGTATCGTATGACGCGACCTGGGATTGAACAGAGATCTCCCGGATATATATATATATATATATATATATAATGAAATTCCCATAGGTTTTAACGTGCGTAATTATCATTCCTATACTCGGGATGTGTTTGTACGACAGAATGTATACCCTGTCCCCTCGACATCGGCTATTCTCTCCCAGCCAACTTTTCCATTTTCCTCTCCATATCGATCTCTATAATTTTATGAAAGAATTTCCGAGAAAATTCATTAAAAAAAACAATGTTCTGCATAAAAAAAAATTTGCAAATCTCTGAGGGCTTCCGTCGCCAAATAAATTCTGTGTGAAATTGTGTGTATTTTAACCATTTTTCCGTACTACCCTACTACACCTAACCACTTTTTAAGCTGCTTCAGTTTACCCTGCAGGTTATGTGCAAACTGCTTGTTGCCATAACCACAGGTCGGTTGCATAACGCTTTAACAATTTCAGCCAATAGTTGTAGTTGAAGAGATATTCTTCCACCCCTTTCTCTCATCTTTCTCCCCCCCACACACACACACACTTTTCTCTCAACAGGTCGGTTGTACAACGCTTTGACAATTTCGGCTAACAATACCTCTTCAACTGCAATAAATTCATTAGTCAATTTTATCCCTGTCCCCTCTTCTTTTCACCAAGATTTAAAACTAGTTTGAGGCATTGACTTGTGTAGTCTTGTCTTTTGCTTCAATAAAACCATATTTCTTGGATCACTTTTCAGTATTTTACACTTCTTCCTATTGCTTGTGTTGTTTTGATTACTCTTATCTGATAATTCCGTAGACATTTTTTATGCCAAAATCGATCCTAATAGATTATTACGTCTATTATTTTTCTATTTAACTTTTTCTTTATTTGTTGGGCAACGTTAAGGAAGCTGCATTTATTGCGAAATGGTTATTGATTGCTTGCAAGATATGCACCCTTAGTAAATACTGTGTAGATTTCTCTTCGGATTATTTGGATAAATCCTTGGGACGCCTGTAACTGTTGTTAGTAAAGTTAGACTTGAACACCATTATCACTTCAATGAGTTTGATATTTTTTTCCAACTAGACAGTCCACTTTCGTTGCTTTGTCAGGCAAGGATTAATAAATAAACATTGCCACGTGACATAGAATGTTTGTGAGTTTGATTATCACAGGTTACTCACTATCGTGATTTGTACGAGGAAAATCTCGATTTTAGTAATCTCGCACGTACATAGACATACTCAACAGTCATGGCTTTTCTTTTACTTTGTATTTTTCTTTAAAACATTTACTAGTCTCTCTCTCTCTCTCTCTCTCTCTCTCTCTCTCTCTCTCTCTCTCTCTCTCTCTCTCTCTCTCTCTCTCTCTCTTCTCTCTCTCTCTCTCTCTCTCTCTCTCTCTCTCTCTCTTCTCTCTCTCTCTCTCTCTCTCTCTCTCTCTCTCTCTCTCTCCTCATCTCTCTCTCTCTCTCTCTCTCTCTCTCTCTCTCTCTCTCTCTCTCTCTCTCTCTCTCTCTCTCTCTCTCTCTCTCTCTCTCTCTCTCTCTCTCTCTCTCTCTCTCTCTCTCTCTCTCTCTCTCTCCTCTCTCTCTCTTCCAAGATGGAACAAAAAATAGTGATTTTTTTTTTTTTTTTTTTTTTCGGGGGGGGGGGCACTCTCTGTGTGTACACATTAATATTGTGTATCTTATATATCCTGTGTGTGTGTGTTTTTTTTTGTTTTTTTTTTTTTTCCTTCGGTATCTAATTTTATCAACCTTCTTTATAAATTTCAGTGGCTTGACATTTAATTCTAAATAACTTGTTTCTATAGCATTTCTTATACACTTAACATGCCAGTCCATCATTCTCTGCGTCAAGATTAGACCTCTTTCATATATAAATAAATAATCGCATCAACGAGAGACTGACAGTCGCCAAGCACCATTAACTGTGTCACCACTAAGTTCAATTACGCGAATTCATTAGTATATATAAATGTCGTCCAATATGCAGTTGTGGGTTTAAGAAATCGGATTGACATAATTCATCCTCAGGACTAGTTTTTGTTTTGTTTTTTTTGGTGGGGGGGGTTAATTTGTCGAAGTGTTTCGTTTATATACAATAGAATTAAGCATCTCTTATTAATGTAGCCATACAACAGGGAAAAATGCGACACAAGATAAAATTTTTCCGCGGCGAAATATTTCATAAAGTAGGTCCTTCCTTTTGTATGAGAGATTATAGAAAAGTTCCTATCACAAAAATCCTTTGAGTGAATATTTCATTTGTTAATAAACAATATTTTTCGTTGCCTGGCTTTTTTTTCAAAGTTGGATTGTAAAACTTTCACTTTACCATTTAAAATATATATGAAAATTTCGAAACACCGGAAGAAAGCCGAAGGATGCATCAACCGAAACGTTTGAAAGAACAAAGATGAAGACATTAGCCCGAACACTCTAAATGATTTTCATATAGAGTTTAGACAACAGAAAATCCACTCAATAAGTATTAATGTTTATGATATCTAATCTTGAAAAATTACGGTACGTTTGCTTTGTAAGATTAATTTTGCGCAATTGAATGTTGGGACGCAATTATTAGTTGCAGTCATATTTCAGCGAAAGTGAGTTCGAGTCTCATTGGGTGCCCCTTTCATACGGCCTTGTGCCACATCTAAGCAAAAAGTTTAGTAAATTTCCATATTTCAGCGAAAGAATCTGAAGAGAATTTGGCTGGGACTGGTGTTGTAGCGATGTCATTGCGAGAGAGAACTGGCATACAAAAGAAAATTGTAACCTGTTAATTAAAAGAATAAGTGGGCATGGAAGGTTAGGTTTCACGTTGCATGGTCTGTCAATCCTCCGCTAACGTGTTACCTTCGTTCCCAGGATTTGGTGTGTAAATAGTTTTGAATCTTATTAATGTGGGTACTTCGTCGATGCTAGTAAAACTTGGAGGAAAAGAAAACGAACCGAATTTTGAAATGAAGTCTTCAACCGATTCTTTAGTCATTGGAAAATCTGAGTCCCGACATTAATGGCTTTCCTTTTTGAAGGGACGTGAATTGATTGTCCGAATCGCAATAAAAAAGAATCGATGATGATTGGCTGGGATGAGGGGGGGGGGAATACTAAATGTCTTTGATTCCAAAGCATTGCTCACACGGCAACGAAAAAGAGATTAAACAACCATCCAATGAAATCGCAGCATTATAAACAGAATCAACTTTTTGATTGGCATCGGCGGAAATTTCGGCGGTCGAAATAAAGTCTTCGCTTGGAATTAGCAACTTTTGTTCGGATGAAAGCAGAGAGTCTTCGGATATGGGCGCTAGAATCTTGATCAGGCGTCCACCTCGAACATCACCCAGTCAACAGGGCTTAGAATACACTGACTGTATCCCTTGCTGAGGCGAAATACCCTCCCAATAAAAACTGTATCTGATGGTGAGTCTACAGTTTTGGAGCTCGAGGGAGTGGAGTACCTATTCATACCAATTACTCCTAGGTCCACCCTGTTTGTAGGGCATAAGAACCAAAATAAGTATGGCTGTTCTGGGTAAGACACTAAACTACATCCGGTTATGAGGCTCTAGTTATAGAACTCTGAGGAATGTAGTGTCACCTCTTCATTACTCTCGGGTTCCCTGATCTGGAATAGAACCTGTAAGGTTTCCATCCATGGACCAAGTTGATTAGTTTGAAATTTATTTGGATTTGAAAGGCATACTTAATACAAATATTTTTTCAATTACATGGTTTCAAGTTATTTAAAGGATGATTACAATTAGTTACTTGAAATCCATATAACTGTAAACAAATGGTTATTATATAAGTGATTAATTGAAAACACAAATTGTGTATAAATTATTAATATAACACTGGTTACTTGAAACCCTGCAATTGAGTGCAAATTATTTATCTGTTATTTGATTACATGGGTCAAAAACTCTTAAGAAAAATGTGAATGTGAAATGTTTATACACACACACACACATGTGAACAGGTTGGCATTGATGCATGGGTAGACAGGCTGCAATAGATATGGACAGAATATTATATGGATATATACTACATAACCAACTGTCACGTTAGCTTTCTAGATTGTGTGGTTGATATATAGTGAGTATATTCTCCCTCATACACAACACAAAACTGGAATCATTTACTGATTAAAATAAAACTAATTGGAGGGACTCTTTCGTCCAGCGCGTTTTCAACAAATACACCGGACCGTTTAAAAGATAGTTATTAAATCAGTGGGGAGGGGATTTTAAAAAAAAAACCTCAACTCCCACGATTCCCGCCCAATTCCCTAAACAGACAAAGAATATCGAAATGTCTTCTCGACCAGCACAGTTAGGGCAATATAACGTAATATGTATCACCTTTAAAAGAGTGTAAGATGCTGTTTAGACCTAGCCTTGTGCAAGGCGGTCATTTGAATAATTAGTTCAGCATATATAATGATCAGTCAAGTGCTCACCAATGGCCGACACTTATACCTACGAATACCTGGATGTAGTGCTTTGGGACCGTCTTAGTAATTCTCGTGGGACTTGCTGCTTAACTCGACCTTCCAGCCTTTTGAATAGTCCTACGTATTTAGTCAACATCACACTGAAAATGAAATTTATAAACCATCTTATTTTGTTGCAATATAGGTAAGATGTCCTTTTGGGAAGACTAAAATGCAGGTCGAGTGGTGAAAATGATTCTCATCTAAAAAGTCAAAGCAGCACATAACCGACCCAGAGATTTTATCAGCAAAAAAAGCTGGCTGGCGGCCCCAATCCATGATATCTTCCAATATGCAGGGAATTTTCATGGATTAAACGATTTGATGGAATTAAATTTGGGTATTGTTGACCTAATACGACTCGAGATGACGTTGTCTGGGTATCCATTCCTCAGAAAGAAATCAATGATCTTTTTAATTTCCGCATCGATCCTTTTTTTTTTTTTTTTTTGAAAAGATCAATTGTGCCCGACTAGTTAAACATTTGACTAGACCTGTATTTCAGTCTTCCCAAAATGACGTCCTACCAATACAACAACAAAATATGATGGCTTATAAATTTCAATGTCGGTGTGATGCTGACTTTATTGGTAGGACTACCCAAAAGCTGGAAGTTCAAGTTAAGCTGCAAGTCCCACAGACATTAAGAATGCCTCAAAACACTTCATCCGGGTCTTCTCAGGTACAAGAATCGGCCATTGGCGACCACTTGGCTGATCATTATATATGTAATATTAATTATATAGATAAGTATCTGTCTTGTACATCGCTAGGTCTAAACAGCATCTTTGCTTTTCAAAGGCTATAGCAATTATGTTATATTGCCTTATGCATGTAGAGATGACAATTTGACATTCTTTGTCTGTTTGAGGAATTGGGCGAGAACCGTGGGACCTGAAGTTTTTTTTGTTTTTTAAATCCCCCTCTCCACTGTGATTTAAGATCTTTCTTTTAAACGATTCCGTTAAAAATGCGCTGGACAAAAAGGTCCCTCAAATTTTTTTTTCGTTTTAATTAGATAATAGATAAATGATTTCCTTTATTTTCGAATTGATAAAATCTTCATGTGATTAAATTATATATGTGGGATTTATTAGTGGCTTGGGAAAAATTGTTTGAGATCAAACATGTTGAAGAAAAGGATATTTCGGTTGTCATTTAATTTTCTCACACTTATTAGATCTCAAACGCAAGTCACTAAATCCAATTCATATATTGCCGAAAGTTTTGAAGATTGTTGGAACGTTAGAATCTGCTGTAATTTCCAAAATATATGCATGAGTTATCACAAATCTTCCCAGTTTTTGTTTGTTTTTTAATTTTTAAGAAATTGAATATACAGTTGAAAAACAATTTTATTTCTCCTAAAAACTTTTGCATGCGCTAATTTATATATAATGGTGTGTACGTGTATTCCCTAACCTTGATACCTAAAACACCCAGACTTTATAAGACTTTATAATAGTTATAACTCTCTTCAATATCTTCCGGAGCGGAGCACAATATCTAAATGTGTACCCTTAGTTGTAAATAACATTATTTCTACATTGTCGGCTGGGGCTGTAAAATACGCAGACTGCATCTCTGCAGAGTGATAAGATGCCTCCCTCCCCCCCACAATGAGTGTCCTGGATATGACAAACTGCATTTGATAATTAGGCTCCACTCCTAGAAATTTGGGGAATGTGGGGTGCTCTTTAATTATCATTATTCCCAGGGGTCCATTGATCCGGAATGATAGTACCCGTCAGTGGAACAAGACACCCCTCCCAATGATTATCCTAGCCTCGTCGGCTGAGACTGTAGAATATACCAACTGCATTTCTGCAGAGGAACAAGACACCCCTCCCCTCCCAATTATTATCCTGGATATAACATTAAATAATCTGATGGTGAGGCTCCCGTAATGTTGGAGGTTTGAGGAATTCGGAGTACCCATTCATTACGATCGCTCACTGTCCAATCTGGCTGGAGTAGTAGCACCTGATCGGGTCCTATCTATGGTTCAAATAGAACTGTTTAACATTTGAACTGAGTGCAAATAAATGACTTATTGAATTGTTTCAAATAGAACTGTTTGATCATTTAACTTTATGAATAAACGACTGATTTTTAATTGAAATGTTAGCAATTCATAGCAATACTTGGAATCGTTTAACTTTGTGCAAATTAATGATTAATGTTGAAAAATTAGTGTTAAATAGCAATACTTGAAACTCTTTGTGTGCCTAAATTGAATTATTGGTATTACATCGCAGTACTTGGAATCATTAACTGTGTTGAAATAGAATTAGTATTAGATATGAAAACGTATAACCTGTTTGCAAGCAAGATTAAAATTGAATAGAATTGTTAGTGTTTGATAGCAATAATTTAAACCATTTAACTTTGTAGCAACTATAACAATACTAGTGTATAAACAATTTAGTTCTAATTCATCTAAAAATGAAATTACCAACAAACTATTCACTTACAAATCATATGTATATCCATTTAATTGTGTGCAAACGAATGACTGGTTTTAAAGTGTTACTCTTACGCAGCCATCCTTAACCTTTTAACTGTGTTAAAAACAAACAAACTCTGGCTTGTTTAAGGATATTATCAATAAAACTTGTTCACACACACACACACACACATATATATATGATGTATAAAGAGGATTGACATTAAATAACCTAGACTGGCCATAAAAACAAAGCAAACCTTTCAGGGTTTCATCTTAAACATTCACTTGAAACCATTTAAGTATGCAAACAAATGAGTTCTGGTTCTAACAAAAAAATTACTTACTAATTATATAACGGGATTTGACATTAAATAACCCACAAAGGTTGATATGCCATAAAACTTAACCAAACATTTTGACTTTGTTAAAATCTAATCTGTCAATTTTATATTAATTCCTCAACGTGGCAAAATAGCCTGGTAGACCATTTAATATTGAAGGGAATTCAACCTTTCTAAACGCTAACAATTACAGACTGGTACCAGACTAATACCCATAGTTACTCCAATTAGCTTAGGTTGAAAAAGGTAGTGAAAGAAGATTGTGTAGCGCCGAACTTTGCTTTAAAAAATTAGCATTCGAAATTTTGGATTTTACTTGAACCACTAGAAAAAGACTATTATCTTTACCACTAATTAAATTTGTCTCGCGCTGTAGCACAGAGCTCTTTTTGATTATACGACTTTTTTTGCATGAACTTTTGTACAGCTTAAACAATTTTAATAAACTCTACGTTATTTTGAAGAGATGTTTTTGTAAGGCACAAAGTCTGTGAAAAAGGTTTTTCAGAAAAATGTTTAACTTTTTCTTATTTTTCTTAAATGCTAACGTTTTCACGACGCTAGCACCACCGAGTAAACAGCAGGACTTGATGAAAACAAAACTATTTTTACATTGAATTCTTAATTAAATTATTTTATCAAATTAAGAATACTAAAGAAAAAAATTCAATTAACTTTTTTATTGCTTTTTTTTTTTTTTTTTTTTTTTTTTTTAAATAGATTTTGAAAATTTTAACCAAGTTTATTAACGTGTGTGGGCGTTGCGTACCTTCAGTATGTTGTAAAAACGAAAACTCCAAACAAGGATGGTTAAAGAGTGTTCCAGTAGTGAAAGTCTCAACGATTGAAGCCTTGTACTTAAGTATTCATCTGAAGCAACCATAACTCGTGCTAACCATAAAGTAACAAGTTACACAAAGGAAACGAGACGTGTTTGATATATAATCTTCATTCAGGAATTTGTTCGTTTTGGGACATGTCGGGTACCAGTGTTATTTGCAAAAGACCCAGCTGGGGGGAAAAACCCAATCGGCTGGGGCTATAGAATACACTAACTGCATCTCTACTGAAGTTAACCTCCACTCCAATGAGTGTCCTGTATATGACACTAACAATTCTGATGGTGACCTTCCAGTAATGCTGGAGCTTTGGGGAATGCGGGGTACCCCTTTGTCATCACTCCCAGGTCCCCTCTAGCCTAGAGTGGTAGCATCTGATAGGGTCCTATATATGGTTCAAATAGAACTGTTTGACATCCAAACTGTGTGCAAACAAATGACTTATGCTAAATTAAATTGTTAGAAATATGATCATTTAACTGTATAAACAAATGACTGGTGTTTAAAGGAATTGTTACCGATACATAGCAATACTTAGAAGCATTTGTAAAATAATTAGGGACTCCGGTTGATAGCAAGTTGTTTCCTAGAGAGATATACTGGTCCACCACCGGACAGTAAAAAAAAAGAAAATATATGAAAAAAGAGAGGGGTTCTCAAAATCCAGATCATCATAACAGCAGGCACCCAAGTTTAAAATAGAAACATATCAGCAGCGAATCGGTGACAGGTTCTGGTTGGCTGGAAGAAACTCAAACGGAAAAACCGTTAGGAGAGTGGATGCGTGATAGAACAGAGAAAAAGGAACAGTTGGCTGCGAGATGCGACAATCTAAAGATTAGTTGAACACCAACCACGACGATGTGAGGACAGCCGAAAGTTGTGGGCCCCATTTTCGAGTAAGCTCCGGAGGAGTCTTACACCAGATCCAAAGCTGTGAAAACTGAACCAAGCACGTGTTAGAACTACAACAGAACAAGAAAAATTGTTCAAGGTGTCTCTCTCTCTCTCTCTCTCTCTCTCTCTCTCTCGTGACATTTTATTTATCTTTGTTTAGAAAACGCGGTCGACTCAGTTTTCATACGCTGTTTCTCTCTTCTCGACGACTACTAAAATATGTAGTAGCGAATAAACTCTTAAACTGATATTAACGAACCAAGACGGTGATATACTGCAAAATATCTGGGGTGGAAGGTTACATTTATTGCAGCCCAAACACTAATTCTTTTCACCTTCAGTTTAGTAAACGTTGATGAAAAATGCATTTTTTAAAAATCTAAATCCTATAAACTAATTAAATTCCATTAGCACTTTATATTTTGGTAATTATTTTATTTACTTTAGATACGACCGACTTATATACACATTTTATTTTAAAAGTATGATTAAAACCAAGATGGTTCCTAAATTTGTAGGTTTTAATAGAAAATATCCACAAAAATAAAACTGATAAGCCTAAAAGTAAAATTCGATTCTTATATTCAAACTTTTCAATTTTTCAGATTTTATTTCTGTTCAAATTGCTATCATTATCAAAATTAATTTATCTAAATATTCATTGATAAAACCATAAAATAATTTTCGACGAATTTTTCTTCAGCTTAAGAAATTCTTTTGATTGTAAAGGAAAGCGGGGTCATGTTTTAAAAAAAAACAAAAAAAAAAAAACAAAGAATTCCTTCAAAATTCCTGTGGGCGAATAAATTTTAGGTGTCCGCAAGGGTGGGGATACTAAGTTCAAGGCGTTGCTCTATATTAAAACTCCGGTAAATCGGTCTATTGTTATAAACTGCTGTATTTGTGTTCTATCGTATTTCTGAAAAACTGAGGGAAGGATCAACAATAAAATTTGCTCGTGTTTTCCTTCTTGGCAACTGGTTGGTTGGTTTTTGTTTTACGACACATCAACTCTTTTCGGGTCATTTAAGGCCTCATTAAGTCATTTTGATGAAAGTTTCAACACTTTAGTTTAGTAAAAGTACAGTTTTATATACAGTTACATGTCAAAACCATTCTATTTTAAACAATTCAGTTGACCATAAGTACGCAGTCTAAACACTGTTAAATTTAAAAACAGTTAATTTCAAACTATTGTCTAGCGTAATTAGTTTAGTTCTATTTGACCCATAGATAGTCCTATCAGGTGCTACCACTCCAGGCCAGAGTGGAACTTAGAGCGATAGCAATGAAAGGGTACTCCACATTCCCCAAAGCTACAACATTATTGAAGCCTCACCATCGGATTGCTTTGTGTCATATCTAGGACACTCATTGATGCATCAGAGATGCAGTCTGTGTGTTCTGCAGCCCCAGCTAACCGGGTCAAACTTTATACTTTTATTTAAAGTGCAGTAAGATTAACCTGAAACCGACTTTATTTTCTGACGCAGAATAATACTGGGGCTTTGGGGAATGCAGAGTAACCCTTCATTGCCATCACTTCCAGGTTCACTCTGGCTCGGAGTGGTAGCATCTGATAGGGTCCTATCAGACATTTAAACTGTACTGCCAAACTGAATATTTTCAAATAGAACAGTTTGATCATTTAAAGGTGTAAACAAATGACTGGTGGTTAATTGACTGTATGTAAACAAAAAAAATGTACTTATGCTAAATTGAATTGTTTGAAATAAAATTGTTCGATCATTTGGCTGCGTGAAATCATTTATTTAATTGATTGAAAAACTGAGCTCAGGCTCATCAAAAACTTTTATCAACCAAATGTGTTTAGAAATAATATATTGAATATATACGTATAGAAAGGATTTAGCATTGAATGACCAACAATTGCTGAAATACCACAAAACAAAACCGATGCAGGTATCATTGGGAACGAGAAGTTTTAGTAAACGGGGCAAAGCTTCTGTGTTTACTGAATATAGGCTTTTTTTTTTTTTTTTTTAACGGACGGACACATGCACTATTCCAATTATTCCTTTTCTAGCATCGTCAACTGCATAACACAATAATGGCGAATTGATTGACGGTACGCAAGTCAACGGTTTTTCTATTGCGTTCAAGTTCTTCTGAATATTAATAGTGTTCGTGTTTTCTGGCTGGACGATCTGATCTTTTGCACTAAGCCCTCTTGAAAGCAACCAGATAAAATACCAATATCAGAAGAATTTATTTTCTTCTTGTATTGCTCTAGAGATTGGATAAGGAATTTGTGTGGAAATTAACTTGTTCCTTCTTTTTATCAACAGTTATGATTGATCGGGTTGAAGTGAGGTGAAGGAACTAATTCAGGTTATGGTCTCTTATATTACTTATTACTGTATTTCCTGATGGTTCGGAGAATTCTACAATGTGATTTGAATTTATGACTCCATGACCAGTTGAGAATTAGTGTTTGGTTGAAATCAACAGCCTGCCAGAATACCAGGCGTTTCTGCTGGCGATGCTTGTTCACAAATTCCATTTCCGTAAAGATTTTTGGAGCAACAACAGCTTCAACCGTTTCAGTCTCGAAAACATGGTTATAATCAATGCCATGTTCAATATGCGAAAGAATGATGATTGGTAATGTTAGTCTTTTTTTTATATCATGTAGACCAACATTCAATAGAAATTTTTAAACCTAATCACCTTGCCATTTGTCGCACTAATAATTAAATCAGAACCCTACGAATCTGTGCACGGGCGATTTTGAGACATTAAAACAACGAAGAAAATTCTTTAACACAGCGGTATAGTCTTTTTATGGATCTGTTAAAGAATTAAGGGATGGAGGCTGACCATCGTTGTTCAATTTTGATGACTATTCAGGTTTTGTTTTCTTACGGCATATCAACCATTGTCGGTTATTTAATGCCAAAACCTGTTTAAACATACATTAAATATGATTTGTAAATATAAGTCAACAAATGTAAAATAGTTCTAAGTATTATGTTTCACTAATAATTGAATTAAACATCGGTCATTTGTTTACACACAGTTAAATGATCAAACTATTCAATTTCTAACAAATCAATTTAGCATAAAATATTTATTTGAACTCATTTTAAGTGTAAAACATTTTGGGGGGGGGATTCGCAGATAGGGCACTATCAGGTGCTATCACTCTGGGCCAGAGGGGACCTGGAAGCGATGGCAATGAAGAGGTACTCCACATTCCCCAAAGCACCACGATTACTGAAGCCTCATCCTCAGTTTAGTGTCATATCTAGGACACTCGTTGGGTAGGAAGGGTTACCCCTCTGCAGAGATGCAGTCAGTGTATTCTGCTGCCCCAGCTGATAGGCCTGGATGAATATTCAAAAATATCCGCTAATATAATCTTGTTTAACAATTGTGTCTTTGTCTTTAACCACTGCTGTTGAATTCGGTGCCTCGGTACAAATAACAACTTCTGAAATTTTACTCATTTTCGTAAACTTCAACGAATCACCAAATTTGACTTTTTCTCGGCAGCTTTTCCATATTCGTGCCCAAAACCTTTTTTTAAAAAAACCAAATATAAGTACTTTTACCAGGTAAATTCAGCAGCTTTGGTACATTTACCAAAACTTTGCTCGTTCCCCAATGATGTCTGCGTCGGAAGAATAAGAACTAAAATAATTTGGTTTCGGGGTTACCTTTTCCCCACCCTTTCAATTCGGATTCTTGAATTGTGAGTGAAAAGGATTTTCGATTTGTGACGTACCAGTACTATCAAAAATTTTAATGGAAAAGTGATTACTTTGTTAAAATATAGGATCGGAAAAATGACCTTTAAATTTTTTTTTTTATTTATTATTATTATTATTTAAATAAAAATTAATTCATCAATAGGTAAGTAACCTTATCAAATATTTATAAGCAAGCAGTTTTTAAGTTATTTCCGATATTTTTTTATCTTGTATTTTCCAAAACTAAAGTCTTCCTACTTTTTGTAATCTACAGCCACTACTAACATAACACAAGAAAAAAACTTTTCAAGAACAAGTTTTGAAATCATCCATCACTGTGTGTAACTATATACATGTTTTGTCAGTCGGAAGAGGATATGAGTGGTGATCCTTTTATATTAGACCAAGTAGTTCCCGCGTGGTGGATATCCCAAAGACTAATTTTTTAAAGCGTAAATAATAATAATGATGATAGAAACATGAAAAATTGTATATTAAAAGTGAATTAACAAATTGTAAAATTTATATATCCATGAAAATGATCAGGCAGTATAAACAAGATAATCCTTTCCATCATGCCCTCAAAGAACAGTATGTAAAGGAATACCCAACATGTAAATTGCCCAGTCAGCTGGGGCTGTAGAATACACTGACTGCACCTCTGCAGAGGGGTAAGACCCCCCCCCGAACGAGTGTCCTGGATATGACACTAAACAATCTGATGGTGAGGTTCCAGCAGTGCTGGAGCTTTGGGGAATGCGGAGTACTCCTTCATTGCCATCGCTCCCAGGTCCACTCTGTCCCGGAGTGGTAGCACCTGATAGGGCCCTATCTATGGGTTAAATAGAACTAACAGCATACTTATGCTAAAATGAATTGAGTAAACTGAATAGCTTGAAATAGAAACGTTTTTGACAATTAAACCGTACTTACACTTAAACTGCGTGCTTATGCTTAACTGAATTATTTGAAATAGAACTGCTTTTCGACATTAAAATTTTATTTACACTTAACTGAATTATTATATATAACTGCTTGAATAGTTTGAAATGGAAATGTTTTTGACAATTAAACTGTGTACTTGTGCTAAACTGAACTGTTTTCAATAGAACAGATTATTTACATAAAAATGGATTTGGCGTTAAATAACCTACAAAGGTTGATATGCCATAAAACCAAACCAACATGTAAACCAGTCGGTTTTATGAATTCATCGGCGAGAATCTGACAGTCACCAATCCCACAACTGACTCGGTCTACGCTACCTTAACTCAGATTATGTTCAACCACCGATGTTCAAAACACACACACATATGAAAACTGAAAGTACCCGTTGGTAGACCCGAATTAATAGTAATTTATGACCAGACATGATACGCTATTTTATTACAACTCATAAAAGACAACAGTAATGTGTGTGTGTCGCTTTGTGTGAAGTAATGGTTAACGATCTCCAATGACAGAATGGTGAGTTCGACGATCACTGGGTTTCTTGTGATGTATCTAAACTTATCGCTAAAATGACTTACCATCGTATATTATATTATGTTCATTATAACAATGGTGATATGTGAACGGTGGTTGGTAAGTAGGCATGGCACTACTTTTTAAGGAATGGGCGGTGAAAGAATAAGCAGTATTCTTTGTCGATGAGACGAAATTGACCTCGGAAGTCTGAAATAGAATAATTGATGATAGGTATGTCTTGTTCTGATTTTTTTTTCCTTTCCACGTGGTGGCAGGTTGAAAGGTTCTTTGTTCATAAACACATGGGTCCCGGATGTGGTCGTGGTAGACATTGGTTAAATGTCGGGTGCAGGACAATATATTAAAAGTACACGGCAAAAAAATAGAAGTGAATGAGAGTGAACACGCATATATAACAATAGAACACGTATTTCCCAAAAGTAAATTCGTGTGTGCGACAAAAGGCAATGAGTAATCTTGACAAATAAGAAAGTTCGATAATCAAAAGAATTTAGAATGTTGTGAGGCTGTGCAACTTCCACTGAGCATAAATCGAATCGGTGGTTTCACTCACTGTAACTGAAAAGTGAGTATATGGTTTAAAAGGTGTAACGAGTTTCCACCCGTATTTTTAATTTTTCGAGATATGGGCGGAGTCCTATGTTACGTATACAGGGGCTACGGACGAAACGGGAGGGTTTCAAGGTTAAAGAGGTCGACGTGATATGAAAGAACACGTGGGGTATTCTGAACTGGACAAACAATATAACGCGGAGTTGTTTTTTTTTTTTTTTTTCTTTTCTTTATATATGTATCATTCATACATTTTTTTTTTTCATTTAAAAGAAAGCACAACTGTGACAACAAAGAACAAAACGAATGCAACAAAAAATATACAGAAATGTGGAGGACAATTCGCTCCCAATAGTGTTTGACTAGGTCCTTCCAATAAGACGGAGTATTTTTTTTTTTCTTTCACCGAAGAACAAGAGTCTCTCCTCTTCGTCTTTATGGATGTACAAATTTTAACCAAATAGGTTTTCCGCCGAAACTAGCTGCTGATGAACAGCCTCAAAAATGTTTCTTTGGAACAGTCTTGATACGGACATTTATTTAGGTTACGTATATTATTCTTGATAAAAATTTTGACTAACCTTTTCTTTTTTCTTTCCTCTCTTTTGTTAATTTTTTCTTTTCAAAAAACTGGTGCCTTGCAACTCGTTAATAGGAGATTAACGAGTTGCAAGGCACCAGTTTTTTGTTTTCCTTTTCTTTTACGTTGAGCCTCAGGTTCTTACCCAACGGAGCTAAATGCTTCTATATGCCATTTTGGCGGTAAAGTGCCCTCCCTGTCTCTTCTCTGCTGCTTCTCCCCCTTCCGGTCCACATAGTAGTTCTTGCACTATAATCCTACCGTGGCCGTTGGCCGTAACAAAGGTCACAGCTTATATACTCAATGTATGTACGTAGCTGCAGATATTCACTTCGAATAACCGGTGAACAAATTCTAATCGTTTCTTTTAAATATTTAATTTGTGTATTTGACACTAGCCAATAGTCAACGAATTAATAGAACTGTAACTGTTCGTTTTCTCAATTGGGTGTCACCCTGTCGACGGGGAATAGAATAGGCCGATTGTATCCTTTGCAGGAAGGTAATACCCTCTCCACACACACACTAAAGTGTCCTGAGGTGGACACTGAACTGCATCTAGTGAATTTGAAGTAACATTACCATTATTCCCTGATTAATAATAATAATGTGTAATAATACGTATTAAGATATCATCTCTTGGTCAAACTGTTTGAGATGAAGAAATCTTTATCAATTTAAAATGATTGAAGATGCGTTTTTGTAACATCTATGACTAGATACAGTGATTGTTGAATTGATTTTGGCACAAAATAACGTAACAAGGGGTTGACTGGCCATAACATTCTATTTTTACGGAGGCCAAATAAATGAGTAAAAATACGACCCTTAACTTGGTCACTACATCATGCATAAAATGGTTTTTAAAAAATGAACTTCACGTGTGTGTGTGTGTGTGTGTGTGTGTGTGTGTGTGTGTGTGTGTGTGTAAGAGTTATATAGAAGACGCATCTTTTTCTTTCTTTTTAAACCTGTTGATTAGTGTTGATCGTTCGGAAGCATTCAATGAATTTTTATTAGGAATTTGAAGCGTTTTCCAAAAATAAAATTTCAGAAATATCCGTTAGATTTGTTAAATCACGAATGCTAATTAAGCTAGAATTTACATTCGGCCTTCCAAGTAAATCGAATGTTCTGGTCTTAACATCAGAATTCGAAATAGAATTTTCTTTTTCTTCTACTCCTTTTTTCCACGTATTCAGAGGCGTTCGGAAAAGTTTCCATTGGTAAGACTAATTATCTACAGTGTAATCAGTCTTTAGAGATGCGAATGATATACTAGTCATTGTCCAAGAAAATCGAGTTGACATCTTAAGATGAGGCTCTTTTTTGTTTCATTGTGCATTAATGCCACTGGAAAAGGGCATCAATACATTTTTCTCCTCTTCAGTTATGCGTAAATAATCGACTGGATACTCTAGCGTTGCAAAGGACAATCTAAGAAAAAATTGTGAATTCAGCCCCCCCCCCAATTTTCTCCTCCCGCTATCAACTTGGCAGAGTAACTTGTTTCAGTGAAGTGGTAAAAGCTGGCACTCCTTATGCAGTTTGACGTTCTGGCAAGTTCTGCGGAGACATTAATATCACCTGGCTCTTCATTTGAACAACATCGGTTTCGTGAAAAGAGAAGACCTGCTGCATAGGCAACTGTTGGTCTTCCTTTCAATTTTGCTCCAATCTGTGTCGGAAATTTTAGAACATCCGTTGGAAGAGAGGTCTATAAAAACTAACCGATGGTATAAATGGTGGGAGAGCGGGTAAGCGATAGGAAATTAGGCCCAAACTTAATATGCTGCGACGAAATAGTGTAGCTGGTAAGATTCTTCATTTATAGAATGAGTCCCAATCACAATGATTAAACATAAGTTAAAGTAAAGTTAGCGACCATAGTCGAGGGTGACCCGAAGGCTCCTTTTTCAATAGCTGCTACAACTCTCGGGCCATTCACATGGATTTCCCTAACTCTCTCATCATCTGTCCCTATCATCCGTCACTCCTGGCAGGTCCTCTAAACGGCATTCAGTGTCAGCACAGTAAGTCTTTGCTGGTTGGCCAATAGTGGTGCGACCATGTGTAGGAATCTACAAGAGAACGTTGAGTTTGTGTTTGGCGTGTCTTGTTTACCTTCTTTGAATGGTTTGTGAGATGGTAAGTACGTGGCAGTACAGATTTGTGTGGTGTTGCTTCCAGGATTTGTTTAAAACGGCGCGTACCATTCTTATATAATTCCTATTTAGCCTTTTCTTGATGCGTTTAGTTAGCATTCGTGTGGTGCATCCATACGCTAGTATTGACATAACCTTCTTGGAAGAAATCTCGTTTTATTTTATCGAATTGATCAGATTTCCATATGATCAATAACCTGTCAACAGCATTCCATGCCTTTGCTAGACGTATGTTAACATCACTTTCAGTAGATGAGATATTGCTGCCGAAGTATGTGAACAGATTTACTAGTTTTAGAAGCTTGGTACTTAGATGACCGTTTTCTGTATAAACCACATTAAGTTTTATTTGTGTTCACGTAAAGGCCAATGCTTCCAGCGAGCACTTGGCTATGCTGTAAGGATTCGTTTTAAACGGGTGTATTTGCGACAAGTGCCGGATCAACTGTGTATGAGAGAGAGAAACATTTTTATTAGATCTATTAACGTTATAAGTACATTGTCGAGGCAAATCATAAGAAAATATGGTGCTTATGTATTTTCTTGAAAGTTTAGAACAATGTCAAAGAAGTTGGTGTCACCATCTGGTGAGCAAAATATTGCTTTCGTGTTTTTGAAAATCATTATGGTAGTTTTTGTTTTTCTTCTTTTTTTTTTTTTTTTTTTTTTTTTTTTTTTTGAGAGACCATATGAGAGTTGTATTTGGTCCATCTTTCCTCTGTGTATGAAATTAAATGCCTTGAAGAAATCTACGAACAGTAGTGTTGCCTCGAGATTTTTTCCATGTATTCCTTCCATGCTGCAGCAGTCAGAATCTGAATTTGTGGATCGATTACTTCGAAAGCCGTTCTGATTTTTCCGAAGTATTTTATCGATTTTAGGTTGGATACGATTGAAAAGTATGACCTTAGTGACTTAGGCGATGATAGCAGTGAGTTATACCTTTTGTAATTCATAGTGTTTCCGAGGTTGCCTTTTTTTTTTTTTTAATTTATTGAGGGGATGCAACCTTTTGTCCATTTCTCTATTGTTTTGCTTATACACAGCGTTGCATAATCAAAGTACATTGTTGAATTTTCTAGCATTCCATACTTCCATAGGTATTTCGTTGCGGCCTGCAGCTTCTCAGCTTTATTTTATTTTTTTATTTATTTTTTTATTTATTTTTTTATTTATTATTTATTTATTTTTTTATTTATTTATTTTTTTTTAATTTATTTATTTATTTATTTTTTTCAGTACTGCGTCTAGTTTTTTCCTCCGTAAACTATTCTCGTTTGGATGTCTTGTTGGCTATTATTAATTTCTGAAATAGGTTTATCAGCACATTTCAAGAATCTGTTGGAAACTCTCCTGCAATCACTTCCCCTCCCTCCACTTGTGTAATATATATATGATAAAATTATTTGCATTTTATTGATCCATCTTCGTATATGTAAAAAGAATTTCGTAGCTTGCAAGTTAGTGACGGAAATTTTTATCTGAAATTTACACTACATGATTAACGAGGAAGTGTAGCATTAATCTCCTTTCACATCCGAGCACTTATATTGAAAAATATATCTGTTGTCAAAGAAATACTTGGCCTTTTTCTTTTTGTCATCTTTCGTTTACAAATATTTCATTTCCGGACGTCTATTATCGTATTTTATCTTTTATATTCATTTTTTTAAAGGTTTTTTTCTATTTTATACTGAAAACTTTCTAAAACGCTGCATCGCCTTTTTTTTTTCTTTTGTTAGATTATTTAATGAATTATATTTTGCGTTTTACATGAATTTTTAACCTTTAAAAGTTGATAATCTTTTCTTAATGGAAATGTCAGAATATTCTTTCTTATTGAGAGGAAAATGAAATCTGTTAATTAATTTCATCTTTTCGACTTGGTTTATTTATTATTGCCGAACAGGCAGAGAATTGTAAACTAGTTGAGTGGGGGTCACTTTCAAATAATTCTTTTCGTGTCTATTGCAGCTGAAATGTCTTGTGTCGTAGGCCCTCGAATATTCCCCCCCCCACTGCCTCAAGATTGGTTCTAAGACGGGATGCTGTACAAACGACACACCTGGGACCGATTAGCTATTTTGATGGGTTTTGTTGAAATGTTTTTGGTTTTTCTTCGAGTCAATCCATTTTCTTTTGTTTCGTAATAAAAGAAAATTACTCTTTTCATACATATGAGAAGTGTGTTACCCTCTCCAATCAATAAAAAAAAAAAAATACTGGAATTTATCAAATCTGAAATATTACCGCGATATGAACATTAGGGGATCCAGTATTAAAAGTTAATGAAGTTTTAAAGCATATTTAGTCATTTCAAAATATGAACAGAAAACATGACCGTAAATATTGTCGAATGTGAGGGAAGAAAAAGAACACACTACACATTGGAAAATAAAAAGAACGCAAATATATAATGGAAGAGAAGCGATAATTCTATACATCAGACGCTTATTGTCTACATCATTTCTTTTTTCGCCTTTCTTACATTTAATTGGAGATAAAGAAGCGGGAGAAATTATGAGATATGAAAGAACGCTTTTTTCAAATTCTTATTTTGGCAGTTTATTTTTAAACCGTGTGTAATTTATTTTCACTGAAGACTGCGTTGTAAATTTATCTATCAAAATAACAAAATGAAAACTCACGAAAAGTGAAGTTTCCATTTGTATTGTTTAACAACAGCAATATTTTATTGAACATTTTAAAACGAACGATAAAAAAATTCAGTTAAGACTATTGCGTTTTCTTAGAGTTCAGAATATTTTTATGCTACATAGGCTGTTTTTAACGGCATATCAACCCGTCTGGGGTTACTTTACGCTTATAGATTTGGAAATTTGTTGTACGTTTATATTTGCGTTTGTGTAGTTGCTTATTTTTTCTTTTGACACTAACCTTTGTGGATTTTGCCGGACCGATAAGTACGTCGATCCCACAAACATTGACTGTGAAGTGACATGACGCGGACGGACTAGTTAAGGAGGACGAAAGCGTTAGGGTTAAGTTTTAAATGCCAGGGCTTTTATTAGAAGAATCATACACGAAGAATTAGCGTGTGTGCAGAATCACTGCGGCTGAATATGTTCTATGTAGTCTCTGATGTCGAAAGTCTGTTTTGTTAAATAGTCTGTGTAGGTATCGAAAGTGTTGACTTGGCTGTCTAGTTGTTCTTGGTGACAGCGAGTCTTGATCAGAATCGGGTCTTGATGCTCCGGTCAGGTCGTTAGTGTAGCTACGAAGCCAAGTATCAGATGTTCGGAGAATCGGACGTGTCATGTCGCTGAAGTTGGATGATCGATGTCACAGTCGTTATGTCGCTGGTTAACCAGGAGTGTAGTCGACATTGACTTAAGAGTCGCGACGATAGTCCGAGTAGTGTCGTTAGGTCGTGCACTGGTCTTTAACTCAATGTGTCCGTGGCATCAGGCAGTGCTGCTACGTCATCCTCCCAGTTGTACCTGCAAAACATCTTTTTGAAAGGGTCGAGAATGTGAAGTAAGTCTAGTAATACTAAAAAGGATTTTATTTTCGAATTTTAGATCTTAAAAAGATTTCTTGAAACTGCGGCTGTGATTGGTTGGATCCTGCGTCGGCTGCTGTTGGCGTCATCTGCTCAGCCGAAATTAAAGGTGTCTGATAGGGTATGTGAGCTGGTACCAGTGAAAAGAACTCTAATTACTCCCTTCCTCTCCAGGCGACGTTTGTCGTCAGTCACTGCTTTTATATAGCAGAAGAATTGCGTGTCTCATGGGCTACGCACGTGTTCGACCATCGAAAAATAGCCTCTCTTTAATTTTGAGTGTGCTCAACAGTGAGAAACTACGTTAAAGACGGTCTTCAGAATTAATGTATCTCGAAAATAGCCTAGGTATTGTTACTGGAAAATCCATTCGCTGTCGAACACGGTAACGTTATTATCGTCGATACTGGCGTACACATCTGGTAGCTGACTGCATTGATGACTCCGTATTATTTCAACCGGGATTTTAGATTGGAGTAGCCGGTAGGGCAACGAGAATCTATTTATCCCTACAGATGGGACTCCAACAGGTTCTACCACAGCGGAACTTGTGGTCATGGCAATGAAGGAGTACTCCTCGGTGCTCCAGAACAGGAGCCTCACCACCAGATTCAGTTATTTTCATACGCAAGGCATTTTTAAGCGGAGGTGAACGACGTACGTCTCTGCAGGAGATTCAGCATATTCTAAGCCCGGCTGGTGTATTTTAGAGACAACATTTGGTGAAGCATTCAGTCGGAATGTCTTGTAGTGATGAAGAGGGTGCTGCGACCTGCTCACAAACAGATCGGATTACTCGCTCGCCCTAGAAAAATTACACCCGGGCACGGCCCGAAATGACTAAGCCCTTTTTACGATCTTTGCCTGTCGTTGCAGCTAAAAAAAGGGATAAATTAAATTTAACAATGTTTGAAAAACTTCTGCTAGAAATAATTATTTTCGCTAGCCTATATCAGGCAAAAGAAGTACTTTATTTCTACACCCATTTTGTTTATAGAAGAACTTTCTATTTACGTGCGCTGCAGAAGTGGTGTTGCGTTCCCTTTATGTAAACAAGACTTCGGCGGCGAGAAATTCGGAGGTCCCTGGACGCTCTCAGGAGCCGCTCTCGGAACGGGCTCGGAAAGGCTGAATCCTACATCTGGTGGTTGCATTCGCCTTTCCCATCACATTGATATGCACAAAAGGTCCTTTTAAGGACCATTAGATGTCACTTTCTGCGGGTTGGAGCATCTCTGGCGGTCCTTACCGACCAGTCGAAGTAGACGGCCTGGAGGCAAACACGAAGAGGACTCTAAGACTATCCGGTCTTAACCATTTCGATCGGTTCCGCTCGTCCGTTAGGCTGCGCTGCGCTAAAGGCACGGGTTAGCCTTTAGCTACCGCTTCGCTATCTGTGCAGCGCTAAGATAACGCCAATCTTAGCCGCGGCCTCCTGGCCTGTTCGTTTGACAGTACAGATCTTTGGCACCGCAAAACCTTAGTTACCGTCCCTATATGTCTGCATAGCTTTGACGCAGCAAATCCATAGCTACCGTTTCCGAATCGTCCACACAGATTGGCGCGACACAGCCATAGCTACCTTCCCGACTCGTCCACACAGCTTTGGCGCGGCAAAACCATAGATACCGTCAAGGATACGCCCGCACAGCTAGGGGCATGACAAAGCCCTAGCTTCACCGATTCGCTCGCTCGACCTCGTACGTGTTAAGGCTTGGCAAACCTTAGCCACGGTTTCCCCGTCCGTTCACTTGGTCCGTAGTACTAAGACACGGCTCAGTCTTAGTCACCAGCTCGCCCGACTCTGTACGACCAAGCTGCCAACACCGACTTCGACCACGACGCTTCAGCAATGCAGCATCTAGTCCACGTAAGACTCGCTGTTACGGACTGGCCTAGCATTGCAACATCTGGCTCACGTACGACTCTCTGTACAGGCTATATCTAGCTGTATCTCCACGACTCAACCTTTGCCAGCTACTCGCATCGAACATCCAGCTGTGTATATCTACGACTCGACCATACCAGCTATCACATCACCCATCTAGCTGACGACCAAATACAACCGTCACGGACTTTACACACGCGCTTGTAAACACGACAATAAATTGTCACTTTTATTAGATTTGTTACCTCGCCTTTGTTTCCTTCATTGTCTTTGGCTGTCATTACTCGCACGCATTAAACTTAAAACATTCGCAGGGTCGACATGCTTATCGGCCCCGCAACAGGGGTACCCTTGTGGTGTAATGGTTAAAGCGATGGATTGCGGAATCGTAGTAAGCGAGTTCGAACTCCAGTCGTGCTATTACGTTCACTTTTGTACAAATACCCTTGGGAAAGGTATGAACCCCCGTATCCCCTCAGCTACGGGTTAGATAGTACCACAACTGTTCTTCAAGGAGAATAGCTTTGGCATTAAATGACCAACAAAGATTGATATGCCATTAAACAAAGAAACCAAACCAAACCTTGTAGAGATGAAAATGCTTGATAATCGTGAAAAACATTTTTGGCTTTCACCCGTAGTCGCTTCAGTGTTAGCAACTTTTCCCGCAAAATATTTTTTTAATCGTTATAGTATTTAATAAGGTTTCAGCATAAAGTAGAAGCGAGCTGATTTATTTAATGCGTCGATCCCTCCCAAACACTCCGCTCTGACTGGATTTCGGTTGAGCTGAAGTCCATTCTTCTTGACCGTGTGTGTGTGGGGGGAGTTGATGCTGCTTTTTATCTGACTGCTGATTAGTTTCCAATCGTAACAAGGTTAATTGAGCCTTAGGGTGTTTAGCTTTTGGCCAAGGGCAGATAATCGAATATTTTACTCTTAACAATCATTTTGATAGTTTCTGAGCTTCGTTTGCTTCAAGACAACAAGTGGGAAGTTCAAACTAGAAAAGCGTTAATGGTTTGCGTGACCAGCGTGCTAACCATTTGATGGTTCAAGGCAAATCGATTATACAAACAAGTCTGGAAAGTCAGGCACATCACAAGGGAATTGTGAGTTAGTTCAAATACTTTTTTGTAAGAATTATCACACAAAAATTAGTTCCGTCTCATATGCAGGTAAAGGGAGCCATGAGATTTTTCTCTAGACGATCTCGTAGAAAGACTGATATTTGATTGACTAGAAAACTGTCCGCCATGATGGAAAACGGGAAATTTTGAACATTGTTATCAATATGCTTACTGCTAAGGAAGATATTTGTGATATAATTAAGGATAGTAATTATATAAGTTAACTATTTCATTTGTCGTAAGAAATTGTTGTTAGCTAAAATCTTTGAATTGAAATGCAAGTCACATGTAAAAGTCAAATGGTGCGCCCTGGATCAATGGAACGACAGTCAACCAGTCATAACAAACTTTCTGTTTTGAAATCTGCAGAAAGACAGGGGGTGAAAAAGTAAACAAATTGAATACATGTCGGCTGACTTGGGATATGATGTAGTATTAAAAGTTAATGACACGTGTTCTTATCATTAATAGATGATAATTAAGATATAAGCAGGGAAATTTTTGGTTGTACGCCGAGTTAGTCGAGTTCAGAGTCGAACACAGTCGTTTGAGCCCAGAGATTTGGACCCCCTGGGGGTGAAGAAATGGGTGTTTTGACCATTCGTCAATCACCAATGAATCTCAGAGCGTTTCTATGTGACACAAGTAAATATTTCTCTCAATCTTCCTCTCTAGTTTCGTGTCAGACCACTACCAGAAAGACAATTGTGGTAATAATTTTTTGTATCAAAAGAAACAATAGATCCATTTTGTATTTTGCGTGGGGTAACACCTATTGATGCTCGAGATGGTGCCGTGTCGGTGAGGTAACGTTACAAATTTAATCGAATCTCCACACGCCATCCGAAGAAATAGATCCACGACCTCACAAATATTAACCATCCGTAGAATCCTTGAAGGTGTACGGGCAAAAAACCTACAAGCGACATTAATATTTGTCGACTTTACCAAGGCCTTCGATTCCATTCACAGAGGAAAGATGGAACAAATCCTACTAGCATACGGCATACCTAAAGAAACCGTAGCAGCAATAACGATTCTCTATAGAAACACCAAAGTAAAAGTACGATCACCAGATGGAGACACAGAATACTTCAACATTGTAGCAGGAGTACTACAAGGGGACACGCTAGCTCCATACCTCTTTATCATTTGTCTAGACTACGTACTTAGAACTTCGATTGACAAAATCAGAGAGAATGGCTTCGAGCTGACATAGAAAAGAAGCAGAAGGTACCCCGCAAAAGCAATTACAGACGCCGACTACGCCGATGACATAGCGATACTTGCAAATACACCCAACCAAGCCGAAACACTACTGCATAGTTTGGAACGAGCAGCCGCAGGTATAGGCCTCTATGTCAATGCACACAAAACAGAATATGTGCTATAATCAAACGGGAGACATCTCCACTCTAGACGGAACCCCTCTGAAACTAGTAGACAAATTCACTTACCTAGGAAGCAGCGTCGCATCAACCGAAAAGGACACCGACAAGAGGTTAACGAAAGCATAGACAGCTATCAATAGGCTATCGATTATATGGAAATCAGACCTAACCGATAAAATGAAACGCAGTTTCTTCCAGGCAGCGGTCGCATCGATACTGCTATATGGATGCACTATATGGACTCTAACAAAACGGCTGGAGAAGAAGCTAGACGGCAATTACACAAGAATGCTGCGAGCAATCTTGAACAAGTCCTGGCGGCAACACCCCACAAGACACCAACTGTACGGCCACCTGCCTCCTATCACGAAAACTATTCAAGTTAGACGAACCAGACATGCAGGACACTGCTGGAGAAGCAGGGACGAACTCATAAGTGATGTACTCTTATGGACCCCCACACATGGCCGTGCAAAAGCAGGACGACCAGCACGAACATACATTCAGCAACTATGTGAAGATACAGGATGTTGTCCAGAAGACCTGCCTGAGGCGATGAACGATAGGGAAAAGTGATGAGAGAGGGTCAGGGATATCCGTGCTACCAGGACGACATGATGATATCTCTTTGATATCATCAACGCTTTCTGACACGACGGATTCCTTCGACTTTCTCTCACTATTAGTTATCGCATCTTAGTAGGTGCTCTAGACGGCATTCAGTGTCTGCTCAGAGCTAATGAATGTAAGTTTTTGCTAGTCCATGAGTCAGGTTCCATTGGAGAACCTCACGTAGGAGTTCGTCCCTGCTTCCACAGGACAAGCCAGAATATCTTGTTCGACGGATGGGCGGAAAATGGCCAAACAACTGCTGTTTTGTATGGGGCTGCAAATCGGATCCTTTCAAAACAACACTCGGTATTCTTGCATAGTTCCCATCTAACTTTTCTTTAAGCATTTCCTTAAAGTGGTGTAACTATATAGTAGTACTGAAACGGCTAAATCTTGGAAGAATTTCCATTTTGTTTTATCAGAGATCAGATTTCCATATAGTCGATAACTAGTCAATAGTAACCCATACTTTATCTATGCAGATGTTGACATCGTTAATACTGTACAAAACGGAAGAAAAGACAAGATAAACAAATTTGTACATACGAGAACATCTTTAACCTTTTATACACGTAAATGGGTAGAGTGTTGGCCAATGGCCCGAGAGACCGGGGTTCAGTTAATCATATCAAAGACTCAAAAAATAGTACTTGATACCGCCTTGCTAACACTCGGCATTATAAGGTATGTATCAATAGCAAAGAATATATAAACGTGTCCCAACAAGAAATATATCGATATTGTTCCATGAACAAGCAGTATGTGGAAGGGGACAAAAATAGGAAAAAAACTTATTTAAAAAGGGGAAAGTAAAATAGTCTTGTTGCTTTACAGTTCCCGAGCAGGGTCCGAGACACACATCAAATAGAGACAGAAAAAAAGAAAAGGGTTTCTGAAATATTAACACCCAAGAGGTCCTTCTCAAAGGCAGTTAGTATATTTTCACTATTGTTGCACGCCCCAGCAAACGAGCGAGTACGGTACAAGGCTTATTGAAGGTGGGTCGAGCGCAGGACCGTAGCTTAGACACGCCCGACGGCTCCAAAAATGCCTCGGCTCCGTCGGCCTTCTCCTTAAAAGTGTCAGGCGATAAACCTAGCCCCTCCGTGAGGGGTTAGAACAGCATGATCGTCTGACCCTACGTCGTATTTGCAGATTCTTTGCAAAATGAAATGCATGTCCAGGATGACTGTACAAAAAACAAGGCGAAAACACAAATGGTTGAATGATTTTTTTTTTTTTTTTGTGGGTGGTGGGTAGAAGCTTGTGACATTTTTTTTCACTAAATCCCCTAACTAGAAAAAAATAAAAAAATAAACTACTCGGCCATTCAACGTGTCTGTCTCTTTGGTTCTCCTCCCCACCCACCTCTTTTGTCTCTGAACCCGTTCTTGTCCCGTTCGTGTGTCTTCTCTGCGTCGGTCTCACCCCTCCCCATTTCTGGTGACATTCTCTCCTTTTTCACTGTCCTCTGGTTGATCTCTGCGTCTCTTCCTCACCCTTCTAGTGACCAACTGTTCCCTGGTTGTATATATGAAGAGCTGGACATTCCTATTTCCGGGCAACTATATGAACTCTCGCATCAGCATATACCCATGGCCAACCCCACCCCCCCAAAAATCTGACAAACGCTGCTCAGCCCGTATCTAGTGTAACGCATTCTACGAGTATAATGATTTTTAGCAAAATTCGAATTGTCGCGTCGATATTCTGTGAAAATCCTGCCTCAAGGGAGACAACTACACAACTGATAAGATTTACAAACGTAATTCCTTATCCATATTTACCCAACCCCTCCGCTTGGGCAGGATATGACACAAGGTCAATTTTTTAAGCGGAGTTTAGCAGGTTTGAATTCAGTTTTCCTTCTCCTAGACTAGTTGCCTCACCAAGGCTGAAGAACCTAGTCTGCCCTACTATTTACCCATAGCTGGAGGGAGAATAATTGGATTCATACCTTTCCCAAGGGTATTAGTGTTATGTGAAATGCAAACAGTCTTGTCCAGGAATTGAACTCGGATCGCCTTATCGAGCGATAATTTGTGGTAATGTTTGTTTATTTTTAATAGTAGACGAAAAATTGCAAGTTTTTAATTTTGTTGTGGATATCTTTTCTCTTTTGTGTTCATCATTAGTGTTCAACGAAAACAGATTTTAATTCCTAACTCCTTTTGAAATTGACTGATCAGAACGTAACCTAATGCGCGGGATGTCAGATATTTGGGTTAATACCAAAGAACAAATTTTAGTTTTATGAAGATTTCATCCCTACTTATTTCACTTTATGTAAGCCTGTAAAGGGGTAAGATTCACCCCCACACTTAAAGGGTGTGTCCTCTGTTTGACACTAAAGTGTACCTGATGATGAGGCTCTAGGTCTGAAGTATGGAATGCCCCTTTCATTGCCATTTACTCCTAGGTTCCTTCTAACCTGGAATGTTAGTCCCATTTATAAGTCAAATCTATTAGGGTCCTATATATGGATGAAATAAAAAAAATGGGGGGGGTATTAAATAGGAATGGGGGGGACGTACCAAAACTACTTGAAATTAAAATTGTTTATAGATGATTATTTATTGCTTGAAATAATTCAACAAACAAATGATCACTTGAAACCATATAATAGTGTAAATTATTAGTATTAGATAGGAATACTTGAAACCATAGAATTGTGTATAAAATTATTAGTATTAGATAGGAATACTTGAAACCATAGAATTGTGTATAAATTATTAGTATTAGATAGGAATACTTGAAACCATAGAATTGTGTATAAATTATTAGTATTAGATAGGAATACTTCAAACCACCTAATTGTGTTTAAATTATTAGTATTAGATAAAAATACTGTTGGTAATTGTGAGCAAAAGAAAAAAAAACTCAGAAGAAACAACAGCATAAAAAATGTAAATAGAAACATACAATAATCGCGATTCTCTAACTTCTAGACATAAAATAACACTAGATGGGTTGATATGCCATTAAAATCAATCTCTCTCTCTCTCTCTCTCTCTCTCTCTCTCTCTCTCTCTCTCTCTCTCTCTCTCTCTCTCTCTCTCTTTCATATCCATTATTTCGTGGTTTTACCGCCAATGGTACTCTCAAGACTAACAAAATATTTTCAACATCAATTATCAGCTTTGACAGTCGTAAAAATATCAGTATAATTTTTTTCTCGCGGTAGATTTTAGAACGTGTGTATTTTCATTCTTGTGATAGGTTTCACTGTAATTGCCTTGTGCCAGACTTAACTAAATTTACCTAAATTTTTACGTTCGAAGTTACTTTCTATTTTTCATTCACTGGAAAAATGTTTTCTGCCTTTGGGTCTTCGATTTTTGCAGAACGGTAAATATTAATCTAGACTTTTTAAAAAAAATTACTTTAATTTTACATACGTATTTGGAAATTGCAGACACAAGACATCTTTTGCCCTGGAAACTATGGTAGAAATTAATCACGGATTGCGTTATTTTTCCCCTCTCTCTAGGGCACGACTCGGTCGTGTTTATAAAGCTATATTAGATTGAGCCCACACTTGAAGATTAAGTTTTTCGGGGTTGGGGGTGGTAAATCAATAATCGTTTTTTTTTTGTTTTTTGCTGTTGATAGATTTTTTGGTTTCGATCCTCTAACTTTTCTTGCTTTTCATAGGAACACTACGTCTCTTCTCCGTAGCTTTGGCTAATCTTTTCAAAGTGAAAAGCAGTGTCTGTTTAATGGTCGACAAAACTTCAAAGCGATTAGTAGTAACACAGGACATCGATGTACCAAGGAGATTTTCCTTTATATGGGTCGGCCCTAACTTCTTGGTCGAGTGGAATCGACTAGAGAAACAATTTGGTAATCCAGGGATATTTTCGATTCAATTCATTTCATCTTGTGAAGAAGAAAAGTGTTTTCATTGATAAATGACCTCCAAACTGCTTCATTTATAGAGAAGCAAATGGCGATAGAAATTGTAATGAAACAAATTTCTCCGCACCTAAAGAGTACGAATCACAATAAGATGTTCATGATAGGAAGATATTTCTTCTCTCAATTTGAGGTATTTTGGGATGTTAATACTTTTTCTATGTAAAGTCTCTCAGGTCGTCTGCTTGTGTGAACTTCCGTTTGGAACTATTTATTCAAAGAACTCTCTTCGTTTGTGTTAGTTTGATTATTACGCATCGGTCGGTACTTCACAGACCTTAGACGTCTCGCGTGCGGTAATAGCAAGTCAGACTTGCAAACCGTTGCTAGTGAGTCCGAGTCTCACTGGGTGCTCCAACTGAGCTTAGTAGGCAATTAGATTCTCTGACCTTAGCTTTATCTAAAATTTTGAAACTAAAGTTAAGACAATTGTATATCATTACTATTCGCTTAAAACCTCCTTTTGAGAATACTTAATCTCAAGGTTAGTCAAAACCTGTTTATAGAATTATCAGCAAATAAATAACACAAATTAAACTTTATTATTTCCATCAATTTTGTTTTTTATTTTCACGGTATTATGTGCTGTCAACGGGATTTGAAATACATTTGCTCCAGTCGGCTGGAGCTGCATAATACACCGACTGCATCTCTGCAGAGGGGTAAAACTCTCCCCACCAACAAGCGTTCTGTCAACGAGAACCTATTGACTGTATCCCAGGCAGAGCAGTATGACCTCCCCCTAAAAATGGCGTCTGGGAATGACATTAAACTGCATCTGATGGTAAGGCTACTGTTCTGAACAGTTGGGAATACCCCTTCACTGTAATTACTCCTAGGTTCTCTCTGACCAAGAGTGATATTAGTAATTTACAAAGCTTTTTGCTTAGGTGTGGCACAAGGTCATATGAATGGGTCACCTAATGAAACTCGAACTCTCTCGTGAAGGTCTGCTAACCATTACACCACCCGAGGTGCCCATCCAGAGGGGTAGTCTTCTGGGTATGCCTCTGATGTTGAGTCTTCAGTCCTTGAGCTTTGGAGAATGCCAAGTACCCCTTCATTGCCATTACTTCTAGGTCCACCCAGACCCGGAGTGATAGTACCTGTTAGGATCCCATCGATGAGTCAAATTGATCTGTCGAAAAATTGTATTCAATAGAAATACTTGATGTCATATAACTGTGAATAATTTGGATCAAGAATATTTACTTGAACTTCTATAATATTTACTTGATAATATTTCTATAATATTTACTTCAACTTCTATGATATTTACTTGAACTTATTATAGTTGTTACATGATTTCAAGTAAGTAATAATATAACTGTCTGCAAATTATTCGTGTTAGATGATAATGGATGTTTAAGTGTAAACAAATAATTCTAAAAAAAAATAGTGTATTTCATTTTTTGTTTATGACATATAATGAACATTGAATATGGTTAGTCAAACGCTTATGAAAAAAATGAAATTTTGCTGTTAATAACCCATGATGACTTGATATGCCGTTAAACTAAGTATTCTAACGCTATTTCGGTAACAAAAATCTTGTTACAATGTTCTTTCCCCCCCCCCCCCAAGGGGTGATATAGGGTTATATATAAAAATTATGTTCTAAAGTAGCAGATATGTTTTGTTTTTTTTGTTTTTCTAAAATACGGGGGGGATTCTGTGGGGATTCTAAGTTTTTAGAAAAGACTCTTCCATGTACCGAGCGTGCTAGCACCATTGACCAGGGTCATATATTGAATTGGGATTTACGGTAAAATTGTCTTTACATTCAAAACACTGTACAAGCGGCATTTTACAAAGAAAACAGCATACAATTTTGTAAAATCTTTTGGCATTTTAAATTATTAGGACTTAAAGACAATATACTGACCAGTTTTGGATTCTTGGCTTCTGGTGGCACATGGTTAGTTCTTCATCACTGGCGTTCTCCTCTATCGTTTTGTCATTAATGGATTTAAATAAAATTTGGGTAAGTCTACTACTTGGGGAGGGGGACAATAGTCATTTCCTTATTTTGGGGGTTTGTTTTGTTTTTATTTTTTGTAGCATTGGGGACTTTCTTTACTTAGGCTGTTTTTTGTTGCAAAAGCAGGACGACCAGCTCGAACATACATACAGCAGCTCTGTGAGGATACAAGATGTAGCCCTGAAGACCTGCCAGTGGCGATGAATGATAGGGAGAAGTGACGAGAGAGGGTCAGGGATATCCGTGCTGGCGGCACGACGACATCATGATGATGATATATCAATGTAATTTCGAAGTAGAAAACTTCAGAGACTTTTATAATATGAATTCGGTATTGTATATTCAAATTTTTGAATGTTATAAACATGGTGTCACGTGGGATGTTTAAGCACCATGCAAAAGAGACGTGACTTCAGTTGTCATAATCAATTAAGACTAATCCATTCAATTTTAAGATTTTATCTGCTGTTAAATTAAAAATTTGGTTAAAATCCAAAAAAACAACAAAAAAATTCCTTTTCCTTTTATTTTAATCTAAATATGTATTTAAAGAATGTGTATGTGTAGCAGAAAGAACCTTGTATTTTTTGTTTGGCACATAATTTAATTTAACCGTTAGTCGCCGAACATTTTCACCCAATCAGGATGACCTGTCCTATTCAGCACGCACCATATTTCCTAGCAGCACCAAAAATTGAAAGCCCGCGAAACTCTCTCTCCCTCAGAAATCCTCAAAGGGAACGGATGTGTTATCGTCTACTCCTGAATAGCCGTAGCAGGATCATACACTATGAGGAGAGCCATCTAGTTTATGGACCCCTTGGGTCTTTTCTTCTAGACCAAGGGATCCTAGTTAAACAAATTAGATGATACACTCTAACAACTTCCTACCTTATTTCCTTACTACGAGACTCGCAGCATACCAGCGTAAACCCCTTTACTTCATGCTGCCATTAAAACCTTGATACAAAACCTAGCGACGTCTTCGTTCTTCTCCATCACCTTTATTTTCCATCAACATTTAGCGAGGGAATAACAATCAACGAAATACCAACACAACCAACGTAATACCAACGCAACAACCAACCTTAAACCTAATGATAATAATATCCCCCATCACTATAAATGGCGATCTTCCGACTTGTGAGAACATGCAACCACATATAAAAACAAATTAGATCTCCCACTACAAAATGGAAATTAAATATCAAAACACAATATCTCCTCCTACATATGTTAATTAATGATATATTCAGTTTTTAATTCTAACCTACTTTTAATCTGAGGGTGTAGCTTAGAATAAAGGAGGCTTTATTAATAGCTGAGATCAATAACATTACCCACTATTGCTTCTATTTTAATGGGAAAATTATCATTTTTGCTATTAATTAAATGTTTACGGAATGAGGATGCACGTGTGTTGAGGTGTTCTTTAATTGTGATGTGGAAGGGTCTGATTGTACTTCCTATATAAACGATAAGTAGTGTAAGTTTTTTTTACATGTATTTAGATCTCTTAGTTGGGCAGTTGGCTAGAGTACATGTTGTTACAGTATTATTATTATTTTCCCCTTTGTTAGGTATTGTAAATTGCCCTGCATATTTCTTTACCCCTTACCCCTTCATTGCCATCGCTCCCAGGTCCACTCTGTCCCGGAGTGGTAGCACCTGATAAGGGTCCTATCTATGGGTTAAATAGAATTAACAGCATACTTATGCTAAAATGAATTGTTTGAGTAAAACTGAATAGTTTGAAATAGAAATGACTTTTACAATTAAACCGTACTTAAGCATAAGCACGCAGTTTAAGTGTAACTGAATTATTTCAAATAGAACTGTTTTTCGACATTAAAACTGTATTTACACTTAACCGAATTGTTACATACAACTGCTTGAATAGTTAGAAATGGAAATGTTTTGAGCATTAAACTGTGTACTTATGCTAAACTGAATTGTTTTAAATAGAACAGATTATTTACATAAAAATGGATTTGGCGTTAAATAACCTACAAAGGTTGATATGCCATAAAACCCAACAAACCAAACCATCAGAAACAATGGTCATCCAACATCAATCACACGACATTTAAATAATATTAAATCGCGGAAACTACGTACACCCTCAAATACCTGTTTCCTGAAACTCCCACATTTCAGTGAAATTATCACCAAAGAAATATGCAGGGCAATTTACGGGGAAGGACTAGATATACAAATGGTCCACTCCGGACCCTCACTGCACCAATACCTAACAACAAAGGGAAAAATAATAATACTGTAACAACATGTACTCTAGCCAACTGCCCAACTAAGAGATCTAAATACATGTAAAAAAAACTTACACTTCTTATCATTTATATAGGAAGTACAATCAGACCCTTCCACATCACAATTAAAGAACACCTCAACACACGTGCATCCTCATTCCGTAAACATTTAATTAATAGCAAAAATGATAATTTTTCCATTAAAATAGAAGCAATAGTGGGTAATGTTATTAATCTCAGCTATTAATAAAGCCTCCTTTATTCTAAGCTACACCCTCAGATTAAAAGTAGGTTAGAATTAAAAACTGAATATATCATTAACATACACATTCTTTAAATGCATATTTAGATTAAAATAAAAGGAAAGGGAATAAATGTTGATTTTTGGATTTTAACCAAATTTTTAATTTAACAGCAGATAAAATCTTAAAATTGAATGGATTAATCTTAAATGATTGACAACTGAAGTCACGTCTCTTTCGCATGGCGCTTAAACACCTCACGTGACACCATGTTTACAACGTCCAAAAATTTGAATATACAACACCGAATTCATATAATAAAAGTCTCAAGTTTTCTACTTCGAAATTAATTAGACGCTGAATAATTATTTTGACTTGTAATAACCTTCAAAATAAATACAATAAAATGAAATAATTCATGCAATGCTTTAAGCAAATTATATATATATATATATATATATATATATATATATATATATATATATATATATATATATATATATATATATATAAAATCTGCCATTTTTTTCTCATTGGTTTTCTGTCTCTTAAAAAGTGTTTAAAAAAAAATTTACGGATTCTGCCGTAATTAGATTTTTAGACCTGGAGATGATGGATATGTGGCTGACCTTGTGAAGTTTGAACTACATAAAATCAATTTTAATTCTAATTTTATTTAATGGGAGAGGGGCGGTCTGTAAATTTCTACTTCCTTATTTTGTTAATTTTAAATATTGATGCGTTAAATTCATTGCAAACAAAACTAACATTTTCTTTGAATTTTTATTACAGCTTTGTCTTAACAAGACGGCCATGTTGAATAAATTTATTTCATTTTTTTACTTTTTTTTCATCTAACGTAAACATCAATAAAGTCAAAGTTACACAAGCGTTATCAAGATTCACTTATTACTTACGTCAAAAATATTATGCTTCCTTTTTCTTTTTAACTTTTCAATGTAATGAGCGATTGTAGAGAATTTTGTGCCAAAAGCGAAATTGGGAGTGGATGTTATTTTCGTTACTTTCATATAAAAGTAGTCATACGATGTGCAATTAAGTCTACTTTACTTCATATTTTTTTTATATTCTCTGAACAATTATCAAATACTATCTGAAGTGGGGCACCAAATCTAGGAAATATTTCTTCTAATAAGTGACTGACAATTTCCACTTTCTTATTCGGGACCGGAAAACATTTAATATCTTTGAATGATACTATATATATTGATGTACCGAAAGTGTTTTTTAGGGTACAGCCGACAAATATCTACCACAATTTTTTGCGAAAGGGAGTGGAGGAATATCTGATTCTTGAATATTTGGTCTAAGTATAAATTTTTGGCTTGACACGGAATACACCTGTTCAACGACTTCCTTCATAAGATATGGCCATAAATATTTCTGTTTTATTGCTTGGAAAGACTTTTTAGCCATTATAATGATGGTACTGAGCGAGCACTTGGTCCTTACGTGAGACTGGATATATCATCTCACCACAGGCTCGTCATCGGCTTGAAACAAATAAGACATCATCCATATATATATATATATATATATATATATATATATATATAGTTTCAACTTAGTGGCCTTGCCTTTCTTTATTCTGTTTTTAAGCTCTGATATATCTTTATTCGCCTCCTGTTCTATAATTATATCTGGAAATGGTGGTCTTTTCATATTCTGGTGGTTGGAGCACTTCATTTTTGTATGACGCAAACTCTCGGGGCTCAATGATTAGAATTAATGGCATTAACTTCATGGGCTCTATCATCGATCTCTAACCGTTTCTCACCTTCCTCTCTTTGTGAGCTCTTAGAACGAGATAGCAAGTCCACACATACGCTGGCCCTATAGATATTTTATCCAACAATTATACCCTGCAATGCTCAAAGCCCACGCCTGTATTTTCTGTTCGGCATAGTTGAGTTCATTAAGTACTGTAGTGGCTTAAGATCTGTGTATATTGTAAAAGTTGCTCTATGTAAATAGAAGTGGAGCTTTTGTAACGAACAATCTATGACATATGCTTTCTTTTCTATCATTGACCACTTTGTGTCTGGCTATCACTAGATTTCTGTAATAGGAAATTAATATGCCTCTAAATTTCCCTACTTCATCGTAAACATGCTGCGTTAGGAAAGTACATCTGGAAAGTTCAGACGCATCAGTGTACAATTTTTGTTTTAGCATATCCAGACTCCAAAAAGTAATCATGTCAAATCATTTTCTTCCGACAGTCGAACGCTACCTGACATGTATCATCCCACTGGAAACGGGCAATTAATTTCCTTGTTAGAATAATTAATGTCTCTGCGATGCAAGAAAATACCCAGAATGAACCTTTTCTGATAAATTCCCTTAGAGTACGGGCGTTAGCTACTGCTTATATTTCTGTAGATCCGGCCGGGTTCTTTTACAACTAATCCTAAATATTGAGTCTTTTTGAAAGAACTCGCTACCAAGAACTTTCTCTAAATGTTTTTTTAGGTGTGTCTCTACCATGTATGAAAATACGAAAATGTCATCTAAATATGCTAGCGTGAAATCTTCCTGTCCTCCTAAAACTAGACATTAACTCCTGGAATACTTCAAGTGCATTAACAATCCCAAAAGGCATAGCATTGAACTAAAAGAATCCTCGGTGACATGTAAATGATGCTTCATCCCACCCCCTTATCTTCATGAAACTCTATTTACCAATAACCTGATTTTAAATCTTATTTTGAAAAATATCTGACTTCAAAGATATCATCGATAATAGGGAACGGGTGGGCGTTATTTTAAGTAATTTTTTTTTTCAGGGGTCTAAAATTCACACAGAATCGCTTGCTTCCGTCTCTTTTCTCGATTAAGACTATCAGACGTCTGTTTCTTTATGGGTTCATGGTCTCCCGTATCCATTTTCATTCTTAAAGTATCCATCCTCCCTAAATCTATGGGGCATAGGAAGGGTTTTGTTGTTGGTAGTGGTGAATTGTTATTATTTATTGGGAGATTCTGAGGTTCGTATCTGACGCCTTTTTCTTCTTACTCCATTCAATTGTTATCTTTTGTTTGTCGAAGCTATTAGAGAATTAAGGCCGGAAGGGAAAAGACACCGATACCTTTTAGACTAACTTTATTATGGTGTTTACGACTATTCAGTGGTAAGGAACGTTTTCATGCACCAGTACAAATAGTAAAGATTCCCAGACAAAACGAATGACAAGGTCCTTTTAATTGAGGTGGTATTTGCGAAAGAGGAAGAATTTATCTTTGATGCTAGGAAGCTCATCATTTAGGCATGTGCCTATTTCGCTTCTTGTCGGAAACCTCCAGGAGAAACTGTTACTTTTTGTATTTGTTTTCATTTTATTTCTTATTTCCCAGAAGTCCTTATCCTTACTAGCAAAGAGATGTCTATTTTTCTGTAGTAATGTCTGTTAATAAGTCTAGTTCTCCTTTTCTCACTGCAACTGCAAAAGGTAGGATGAATGTAGTAACACCGGTGAGCTATGATTGGTCAATGGCATGGTATATGCAAATTAACTACGAGAGCCGTCCAGTTAGATAAACTCTATTTCGACCAATCTTCAAAGAGAAGTAAATTGATAGCGCAATTACATCGTCCTTAGATTCTAAAGGCACTTTAACTTTGCAATTAAAAATTTCCATATTCATTTTTACTCCCATCCTAACAACAAAATAAAGAGGGGAATGATCAAAAGTTTTTGTCGTCGAGCTCTTAGGATTTGTAACCCTCCAATTTTTAAATGAAATTGATATAGAAAAATCCATCCCACAAATTCAACATCCTTTATACAAAATAAAAGGTCTCTAAATTCACAAATGTAAATATTTTCCAAACTTTTTATAACCTAGATATTTTATTTTACCCAATAATTCAACCACAAACATCATTGAGAAAAAAAAAAGCAATATTCAAAAATGTAATTTACGAACATAAAGGGGATTTGATAAAAGGAAACTTAAATAATACTCTATGGTCAGACAGACAGAATCTAGAAACTAATCACAACTTTAACATTTTAGAATTTCTAAAAGTTGGTTTATAAAATAACAAAAAACGCCCGAAGATACATCGATTTTTAAAATTTTTTGAAATCTATCTCATCTAAAAAGAAGTAGACAGACATTGATAGAAATAGATTTGATATGAAATGGTTGAAATAAGTTATGAACCTGGACTGATGTAAAATGAACACCTTTTTTTTTTTCTTTTTAATTATTATCGTATATTACGTTTTGAAACACCACTAACGGAAACGGAATGTTTAAAACTCATCTTTTTCGTTTCATTTAACAAATAAAATAATAGATCTGCATAAAATTTAGAAGATACATCACATTTAAACTCCCTAAAGAAGGTTTAATGTATTTTAAAAGTTGGCAAATAATTCAATTTTAATGAAATCATCTTCTGAAGACTTTTTGATTTTCATACTTGTAAGTACATACTTATATGTATACTTAATATGATGGCTGTTCTGTATAGTGGCTGCCTGTTAAACCAAAGAAAAATGTTCTTATGAGATCACTGAATTCAAATCAATGTGATATTATGGTTATTTGAACAATAGTATTAAGGGTACTGTGTTAAGTGATCAAAATTGTTGCACCCGTTTTGTAACTAGAGCTAACTGTATTCTTTGATACCCTCCCCCATTTTTCTTATACCAATGACATTGGTATTGTGTTGGGGTCGTGAAAATACAAATGGGGGGGGGCTGTTACTTTTTCCTGCAGCTCTTTAGTGACTTAAATGTCCTTAGCACCTGAGATTCTTCTCGATTACACATGATTATAGAAATTGAAATATTTCCTTCACCTCTGCAATTGGTGTGTCCTCCAAGGATATTTTGGTAGAACCCTTGTTTAAACCAAAAAAGGGGGTGGCAGTGCACCACAGTCATAATTATACTTGTTTCTTGACTAAAGTTGTTCAATATTTGATGGGAATTTTGTCTTCAGCTATGAAGGCAGTGCTTGGTGCTAATAAATCCATTACTAATTACTAGAAAGTAGTGAATATTCCTCAAGCCAAACACGGGAATTCAATAATACTGTGGCTTTAACAATTGCTATCGTCTCTAGGTACTTTGCTCCATATAATGAGGCCAGGTCACTAATACACAGCAGTAAAATTTTATATATAGTTTAGAAATTCATTGTTCTTTTAATTTTTATCAAATGCCATTTAATTCACATAACGGTAATTTCTTTTATACTAGCCTTGTCTACTTTTCCATTGTGACGGTAGTGACATTTCTGTGTGTACAGTTGGAAAACCACTAGTTTAATCAGTAAGAAATATGGAAAAAGAAAAAGAAGCTGTTTAGTTCAGAAATATTTTATTTGAGAAATCATGAGTGAAAAAGGATGAATTTTGTGAGGCAGGGGGTTCCAGTTGATCGGCTTTCTTTCTTTACCGTTTACTTGTTTGAGTTTTGGGTGGAGTATTCTCACCTGCTTCCCTAAAATATAAACAGTCAAAATGAAAAAAAGGAACCAACAAAAGGACAAATAAAACAAAAACCTGTTTAGGGGTGTTAGAAATATGAAAAATTTGATCACTTTAAATCAAATAAACAGGACATGAAAAATATTGTATCCTCTTAACCATTTTGTTATTATGCACAATTATTAATTGAAGATTTTTTTAGTTTTTTTTTTTTTTCATGTTTATGTGCTTGTTTTTATTGCTCTTTCACTGTGATTGTTGGCATAAAATTTCTATGTACTGAGCATGGATGTAACACAAGCTTATCCGTGCCATTGCCTCACTTCTATGTAAGTTATCGACATTATTCACAAAATCTTCTTTTCAGTATAAGTTCACTGATTTTTAAAAATCTTTTTCAAATCCCTGTTCAGTATAAAGTAATTAATATTGTTTACTTTTTAAGTTTCCAGTTCATAACATTATAATGGAGATTGTCAGTCAGTAGCTTCATTACCACTGATGTCACAATTCCCTTAGTTATTTGTCACATTCACTGATTTTATTTTCATTTCCATCCAAACTTGAAGATGTGAACCAAAATCTTAATAAAGCTGGAAGTGATGGGAAAAGCTGTTCTATTCTTTGATTATCCTCCCCTACGGTTCAAATAAGTTTAAAGCAATAATTTGAATTGAAATATTGTTCATTTTAAGTTTTTTAACATTCACACAGTATTAATTTCTCATTGAAGTGTCTTATTCTGGAACACATAAAAAACAATCGATGTATGATTTCATATAGAAATATTTTTGATTTAATACATTTTAGAAGATTATTTTGCTATTTTATACTATAAACTTTTGAAAAAATTTTTATTGTCTTCAAAAACAACTTTAATCTTCCACTGAAAATCTTGTGCATCTGGAGAGGGTTCTGTAGTCAAAGGATATATTTTCTTGCTACTTTATAATAACATAACAAAGTTTTATCTTATAGGAATTCAGGACTGACACACAAGGAAGCAATGAAAATATTTTTAAAATTATAGAAATTTGTAAATTGAGTTTTGCTAAAACTACATAAAAGGATGACAATAGTTGAATAGCCATTATTTCTTTTATTTATAAATCATTTAACCTTTTTATTACCAGTCCAGTTGGGTGGGGTTGAACTACATGCCAACAGCACCTCTGTATAGGGGTAAGACCCTCTCCTTTTGAGTGTCCGGGACATGACACTAAACCATCTGCTGGTGAGTCTTGGAGAATGGGGAGTACCTCTTTATTGCCATTACTTCTAGACCCTCTCTGGCTGAGTGATATTATCTGTTAGGATCTCATTTATAAGTCAGATAGAACTGTTTAATCATTTACTTGAAACTATTTAACTGTGTGCAAACAAATGAGCAATGGCTCATTTTTAAAAATGTTGCCGACACACAATGCAGATATCTTGTGTGTGTGTATGTTTTTGTGTAAATATTTGGCAGTAAATAACCATCAAAGTTTGATGTAGCACAAATTTTGCTACAGCTACCCCCCTGCCACCACACACACACACACCAACTCCACTGCCCGAATCTTAACAGACTATATTCAAATTCGCTATTCCCTCAGCCAAAGTAATGTCATCTATAATGGTTTTTTTTTTTTTTTTTTTATCTCAATCAAATTCTGTGACACGATACAAATGTATTTTATTTACATTTGGTTTTTCACTTTGTGCATGCAGTGGTGAGTACAATTAAACTAAATGACCCCTCCAACAGTCAGCATTTTCATCAAAGTAAATAATTATTTTACAATTAAACCAAATGACCTAAACTTTTATTATTGTTCCAAGAAAACTTCTCTACTAAAATATTAAGCTCACACACATATATATATATATATATATATCTCACTTTTGATATTTAGAAATATGACAAGCTATTTTTCAACAGCATTGTAGAGAGTAAAATGTATAAAACTGATGTTCTTGGCTTCAACTTCAGGTCAGATCAGGTTGAAAGAGGGTAGATGTGTGGGGGTTTTGGCAAAAGTTATCCAAAATGAGCCTTAGTTTATTTGGCAGGCAATATGACAGTGCTTTGGTGGTGGTGGTGAACAAGTTCTTATCCTGGGAAGAACTGAAATAGCCTTTTCTTTGAGTGCACAAATGCAATGGTTAAAGAAAATTGTTGCCTGCACACACACACACACACACACACACACACAGCTGTAAAGTGTGTTGCTGATGCAATCATTGGAAATGTTTGCTATAGCTGACTTCCCCCACCCCACCTATATCCTTTTTGCTTGACTCGATGCCCTCAGTTACCTGTCTTTTCTTCTGACATTTTTCAGGAAATTATTCAATATTGTTAAAATAGAACGAAAGATCCTTAGAAAAAGAATGTTGTAGAAGTTGGAAGAAGAAAGTACAAGATGATGTGTTAGCATTGGATGTGTTTTTAAAATTACAATTTTTTTTAAAATTTTTATTACTTATTTTGATATTCAGAATGATAAAGTTCTGGAAATGACTAAAGACAAAACTTTCTTCTTTTTTAAAATTTGGTTTAGTTTGGCTGAGTTGTCAAATGTGTAAGTTAATTTGGACTGTGCCCCTATCTTTTTTTTTTTTTTTTTTTTTTTTCAGTCACCCACAAATATATTGATTGTATCTCCAGCAGAGGACAATGGAATATCCCTTCATTACCATTATTCTCAAGCCCTAGGTAGTACTACTTCCTAATTTTTTTTTTTCCACATGGTCCTATTGAATGCAAATGATTTTTGAATAGATCTATTTGACCCACAGATGGGACTCTTAACAGCTACTACTCAGTGAATCTGAGAGTAATGATGAGATATCCTTCATTGCCATAAGATGTAGTGAGTGTGTTTATTTTTAAGGCCTCCTTACACCAGTATCCTCCTGCTAAGCTTGAACATCCTATAAAAGTTTGAGATACTTCTCTGGTGATATTAAACTGAGCTGTGGACAAACATCTCCTGAATCTGATCTTCCATATGTCAAAGTGTACCATTGCCAATCACTGATTATAGACTGATTATCCCAGAAATGTGACTTGTCCTAAGTTGATGTCCACTGGCTTTATCTGCTCTGAGTCCTTTTCTCTGGGGTATACTGTTTTGAATGTAGCAGATTAGTGAGTGCATGTGTGCTGGACACATTGTCATGTTATGCTCATATATAGCATGATGGAGTAGCTCTTCTGCACAGCAAATCCTTTTCACTGTGTATGATGCTTTCTCTCTGGTACCATTTCCAGATGGTATGCATGATAGTTTGTGACACTCTTTTTGGCAGCAAAAGGCAGTCATTGTTGGATTGCATGTTCTACAATGTACTGGATCAGCGGCCACCAGATTGAAAAACTGTGTCCATGCCAAGCCAGTTACACAGCAAACCCTTCCTTCTGCCATCACACCAGAGGTGAGTCTATAGATCCTCACTGCTTCCATCAGTCAATTACAAAGAGCAGAGTTTTCAACAGACCTTGTAAACTTAATCTCCTGAGCTATCAAGGAAAAGTGAGTCTGTTTCATATAGCTGCCACATCCTCATTGACATATATGTTGTCTTGTCTCCTTGAGCATGGACTGCATTATCAGGGGTGCCACATTCAGGGATTGTCTAATCAATTTGAGATTTCACCTATGTCTTTCTGGTACAGCCACAGGGATTTATCAACATAAAGCTGCAAGAATGTCTTAAGGTCCAGAAAACATAAATATACCCTGCTGTTTCTATTCTTGCAGTTTCGCCACCGACATATCTGCTGTGCTTATGAATGGGTCAATGTACATGTATAGTTCATGGTAATTCCATAATGAGATGTGTACCTAATGTTTATTAATCTGCATTATGGCCATCAGTCTGTAGTGTAGGCTAAATTTGTGACCAGTAGAGGGCAGCCCTTGTTATCCATGTCTGCAGTTCAGACTTGTATTCTGCTGCCAGCTGGTCAGGCACCAGATATTCACAAATCCTGCTCCCAAGTTCCTCTGGTGCATGACTTGCTGACCACTTCTATGAGCCGTGGAGAGAGTGGGTTGCAGCCTAGCATATTGCACTGATTGGTTTCATCACATTGTAATTCAGAGGTTTGTTTTGTATCAGCAGCACATTGATCAGAGCAGAGTTGCTTGTTGATGGTGCTTCTTCTGCAGCAGGACGGTGTGATTCTAGTCAGGTTGATTATCTTCACATCCTTCTTATTTGACCAAAACTAACAGAACTTTGGTCACCATGCTCTGTCAATATACAATGTGACAGTAGGTAATACCATGTTAACGCTCTTTGGTAGATTCCAACAAGGGATTCAGTTTTACCAATGTGTGTGCAAGCTGTCTGATGCCTCTAATGAAATGAGTGTCCACTACACTTGTAGCAAGGAACAGACGGGCTCATAGTTGGGGGGATGAGCAAGAACTTGGCTGATGTCGCACCATGGTAATAAATAGTTCCTCCAATGCAGCTTGATCTTTAATAATCACCTGAGCTCATGCCAACAAGAAAGAGAGCTAAGAGCTGCTTCAGTGAGGCAGGGAGTTCTATGAAAAGGACTCCAAAGGAGATGTCAACAGTCTCACCCAGGTAGAACACACTTTTCTTAAACTGTCTGCAGTAAAAGCTGAGAACAGAGCATCCTTAATTGGGGTAACATCTGATATCTCCTCCTTGGACAATTGCTGGTATACCATGAATACACCCTCAGTCAAAGAGGGGTGACTCAAGGAAGCCACTTAATAACTGATAAGTCTTGACCTATTACACCACACATCCAATCCTGTCAAACATAGGAATGATATTCAAATCCAAATAGCCAGCAATATTTGCTAAAACAACATGTGAATTACTTCTGTTACAGACATACAATTTTAGTGAAAAGAACAAGCTATTTCTTTATTTTTTTTTCTCCATTTGTCTCTGTATAGCAACTGTTTTTGGTAGGTGATCATTCATAGATTGCAAATAAGCATAATCGACAAGATGCTAAACATGGTTCATGTCACTAAAAATTTATGAATAGCAAGTTAGAGAGTAAAGATGTTTTGAGTGAGTACAATATTTCTTGTCACAATAAAATAACCTAAAATTGGTTGGCATGTAATAAAATTAAACTCGTCTTATCATCATAGGCTTTTTTTTCTTAAATTCAGTCACCTTAAAGATCTGTAAAATTATAATACAATAAATTACAACATAACGAGGGAACAAGGACACAGTCTACTTACGTCTGATTTTCTTCTTTTAGATGAGCATACAGTTCAGCAGGGCCAGTACCTTCGTGCTCAACTCGTCCAGCGAATTCTTCATGTATTTTAGATTGGGTCTGATTCAATCGACTTGTCCACATAGCAAAAAGGTTACTCTGGCCACCTATGTAAAAATAAAAAACATGAAATAACTCCATATCCGGTAAAGTTTTGATATTTATGAATTAAGAGAAGTACAGATGTATGTGTGTGTGTGTGTGTGTGTGTGTGTGTGTATATATATATATATATATAATTTACTGTCTACCATGCTATTCATGATTGTCTATCTTCCACTGAATTTTTAATTTCATAGATTTAGCCTTGAATATATTCTAATTGCTCTTTTTGTTATGTGATAGTTGCATGTTGATATTTGTTGGATTTCTTTTACTAAATAAAGAGGCGTTTTTAAAAAAATCTATCTCATTTCTTCCTAACTACAAGTGACTCCCATAATACACTACAGTTTGGTAAGCAGAGTGCATTCTGAGAATGGATAACAAAGTTTTGAAATTCTTCAGTAGAGCATGTCTTGCAGATTCCATCTGAAGAGTACTGAACTTGTTTCTTTCATTCATTTACCAAATATTTATTGTTATATCTGTGCGGACCAGTCATTATATTTGGTTTTGACTGTTTCTTATTTCCGTGGAGACTTAGGTGTATCTTTGCTAAAATGATTCTGTGATAAGATACTCCTTCAAAAGACGAGTATGCTCCACAGTTCAAAGCACTATTTATACACTTCTTGTTAATCTTTCCCTCTTTTTTTTTTTGTAGGGGGGGAAATTAAATATGTGAAAAATCTGCTAGATATTCATTATTTCTGTTTGGCAAGTTGCGTAAGCAAAATTTATTATTTTCATCTTTGCCTATTTGAAGATTCATATCTCCACCAATGATTAGAACATTGTCTTAGAGAATGGTTTGGTTTCTTTTAATGGCATATCAACCATCATGGGTTATTTAATGTCAAAGCCATCCTTTTAGTCTAACAGTAGTGGTACTATTTTACCCATAGCTAGGAAGGTTTATACCTTTCCCCCAAGGGTTTTTGTCCATAAGTGAATGCAATAGCATGACTGGAGTTCAAACTCACTTTCTACAATTCTGCATTCCAGTGCTTTAACCATTACACCAATACCATGAGGACCCCCCCCCCGCGCGGCTTTGAGGATGAGTTGAGAAGATAGATATCACAACCTTCTATGAAAAGCTGATTCATCATTGGTATTGGTGGGACTGTTGTTGTGCTGGGGTTGCCATTAAATGTAGTGCACATGATTCTTTGTTGGGTTCTCTGAATGTTATGCATTGATTTTAAGGCACAACAAATGAAAAGCATTCCTATACCTCCTATGCATCATTCAATGAGTTTTTCCATGCAGATGCCAAACCGTGATTGATATCATGGTGTTTTAATTTTAGTTCACTACGGTAATCTCTGTTCTTGCACGCTGATGTCTGTTTTGTGCTCAACTGCAAATGTTGTAAGCTTAGATTGGAGTTCAAATTCAATAAACCAACAAACGTTAAAAGTTGCTTTGTTAACCATGTGTTTTGGGGCCTGCAGTTGATTTGCCATAAAAATCAAGCATTTGAATTTTAATTACCAAAAAACTAAATACATCAACTTCTGTATAATATATATTATCCAATTACATTTCACGAAATTTATCTTTTAAAAGACTTAGAGAAATGGACGGCAGAATTTAATCAGGATTTTGAAAAATAAATCTACATAAAGAATGTTTATCATCCAGGGTTTTTGGACAATTGTCTTCATCTTTATTGTTATATTCACGATGGAACTTCAAACCACATTCTTTATTTAATCCACGGGGTTGCTTGTTCTGATTCCATTAAAACCATAACTGGGTATAAGTGCTAAGTAATCCTGTATGGACACATAGGAATCAACACCTATAACCATTACTCTAGTCTAGTCCAAAAATCCTGAGCAATAAAAGTTCAAGCTTCATCTAAAAAATTCAGACAAAGAAAGAATTATTTAATTCTTAATTCTTACTAATCATTTGCTTATCATAGTTTTTGCAAAAAAGCTAGGAGAATGGGTGCACTAACAATGTATTGCTTGTCTAGTTTACTAACCATTACACCATAAAGTATGTCTATATACATGCAAGCCCTATAAAGCCATTAACCAACTCTCCAAAAGAATATGTAGTAATAATACTAATATTTTGAATGCAGTTTAATATATGCAAAGTTTAAGTGTGTGTGTGTGTGTGTTTTTCTATATATATATATATATATATATATATATATATATATATATATATATATATATATATAGAAAAACACAACATATGTACTTAAAATAAGCATTTGGTTACTTTATTGATGGCTGAAATGGAAGAAGGTTTTCTTTTTTTTAAATAGCTGAATAAGGCAATATTTGGGGATGATTGAGCCACATTAACAACAATGGCTGCTAACTTAGTTTACTAATCAATAAACCACATAATTCTTTGGTACCACCTTTGTAGAGGAAAAATTTTAAACTTGCAAAATAGCAACTTTTGATTATTTTAATACATTACTTATCATGAACCATATTCCAATTTTTATTTATTTATTTATTTTTTTTTTAAAATCATACAGTGACAGTCAGGAAAAGTAGAGAATATTCCTATTTTTATATCTAAGATGGAATAGAAAATCAGTACATGAAATTTAAAAGTTTGGATGTCGGGTTGTATACAAAGAAAAAATAAACATATCTTCTGAGTATTGAAGATTTAAGTTTCTTTAAGATTAATCTAACAGGTAATATAACTGGAAATCCATTAAATGATTATTATAGACAGGTTTTTAAATAAAGTGTGTAAGAGAACGGCTTCGAGCTGACAACATAGCGATACTGGCAAATGCACCTGCATAGTTTGGAACGAACCACCGCAGGCATTGGCCTCCATGTCAATGCACACAAAACGGAATATATGTGCTATAATCAAACAGGTGACATCTCCACACTAGACGGAACCTCTCGGAAACTGGTAGACAAATTCAACTACCTAGGAAGCAGTCTCATCAACTGAAAATTACACAAGAATGTTGCGAGCAATATTGAACAAGTTCTGGTGGCAACACCCCATAAAGCACCAACTATACGGCCACTTGCCTCCCATCATGAAAACTATCCAAGTTAAATGAACCAGACATGCAGGACACTGCTGGAGAAGCAGGGATGAGCTCATAAGTGATGTACTCCTATGGACCCCCACATATGGCCAGGCAAAAGCAGGACGACCAGCTCGAACATACATACAGCAGCTATGTGAGGATATGGGATGTAGCCCTGAAGACCTGCCAAAAGCAATGAACGATAAGGAGAAGTGGCGAGAGAGGGTCAGGGATATCCGTGCTTGCAGCACGACATGATGATGATATCCTCTTTGGGCATTAACAATGACTTGTACTTTTGTATGCATACCATCCTTACAGAAAACAGCACTTACTTCCCATCTCACAAAGCATCCAAGCAAGACATGCTTGGCACTGCTGGTGAAGTAAGGACAAATTCGTAAGTGACATTCTCAAATGAACTTCATTATATGAACATGCATTAGCTCTGTGATGACACTGGATGCTTTCTAGAGGACTTGCCAATGATAGGAACAATATAGTGAGAGATCATTGAAAGAATTGATGATGACCATCCTTACTATGAAATCCTGGATGAGGCCATTTGTGTTTCATTTCATGCAAATACCTTTGAAAAAGGTATGGAACCATTTGTCTCAACTCTCAGCTATGGGTGAATAGTAGGAAAGACTAGGTTCTTTATCTTTGGTTAGGCAGCCAGTCTTGGAAAAGAAAAAAATCTGAATTCAAAACAGCTTTACTCTGTTCATAAATTGATATTGTCATATCCTGCCCATGGTAAAGGGATTTCGTAAGTAAATAGCATGTCACAAAATAACTAAAGATTTTAAGTCTGTAATCAGCAAGAGTCTTTGTGACTGTGAATCTAACTTGCATAGATTAGATTCAACATTTGTTTTGAGGATAAAAATTTTTCAAAATTAAAAATAAAAAAAAAAAACTGACCAAGATTTCTGCTGGTTGGTTCCCCTGAATTAAGTTTTTTCATTTTGTGAGGAGGTACTTCCATTTTGGAATCATTTCCTGAATTCATTTCTTGTTTTTCTCGTTCCGTCATTTTCTGAAATCTGAAATCAATAATAATACGCATTTATTATATGAGTTTTTTTTCTTTTTTAAATCATAAGTCATAAACAACTTCTTGTCTTAAATAACTATCAATGTGGTATTCTGATAAAAAGTGAATGTTCTAATTACTATAAAAATATTTGATGTCATTCCTTCCAACTAAGACAAATAGCAAATCAGCATTATAAAGGAGATTTTTATATATATATATATATATATAATGACCCAAACATAATTTGTATCCCAAAAGAAAGTAAACTTTTAAAACCATTTGCTACTAAGATATTTTAGCATTCATTTAAATGAAATCTTGTGTGATAGTAAACTTGACCTTTAACCTTTTTGTGTGTATATATATATATATATATATATATATATATATATATATATATATATATATGAGAGAGAGAGCATCATTTTATGTTGGTTATTATTTAGAGTTAATGTATTGAGTATCAAATTTATCTCCCCAACCCACTGTTCTGAGACAAAGAAGGATGTGAAGTTTTGTTTTGGATTAGAAAAATGTCCAGAAAATGTAACCAGTATCTATAGGGGAGGACTGAAATGTAGTGTCGAGATAGATAGGGCATCGAGATAGATTTTAGTTTTAAGGAAATTGTGGTGTGTGTATATTACATATATTGGAAGTGCTTTATTTTAAAAGAACATTTTTACAAACAATTTCTCTGGTGGGGTCTGGTCAGTTTTAGTTGCATACAAATGGAATCCCTTCGTAATCTGACCACCCACAGAGCAGAAATAGAATGTGTGCCATATTATGATCATTTTGGATGGTTTTAATGTTGAACAAAATGGCTCAGTGACTCAAGTAAACCTGTCACTACTTAAAGGAAACAGGAAATGACCATGCACTTCCTGTTTCTCAAATGTTGTGGAATTTTCTAGAGAATTCCACCACCCCAGGATGGATAGAGTAGAGTAATTCTTGGTTCAAGAGTTGGAATTTATATCCACTTTATTCAAAAGAGATAGCTAATAGTGAGGAAGGATACATAATACATTTTCTCAGCACCCCTCTGCCTCAATAGCAGTAAATTCACAATGTCATAAATAATACCAGCATCTCAGACTAAGGGCATATACCAAAGATGATCCAAAATCTGAATAGCCTTCCATGTAAATGGATTATGATCACAGAGGATCTTTTCATGAAGCATAAGACAACACTAATCTCCTTGTCATCTTATTCTCTGGGTTTAACCACTTCTTTTTTAGTTTATAAAGTTGAAATTCATGTGATTTTGAATTGAAAAGATAGTGTCACAAAACCAGCACCTTATGTACAGACCTTGGGACAAATTGACCCACAAAATACTCTGTCTGAATTGTTTCTAAAATGAATTAGCAGTAATGTAGAATAACTTGATTGATTCTAATAGCATGTCAACCTGTTTATACCTTTTCCAGTTCAAAATGGAAAAATTATAAGTATAGATATAAAAAATATTCTATAAATCATTTTAGCAATAAAATTGTTAACATTTTATAATATAAAAAAAAATTCTTCAAGTCATTTATTAGAACACAACATCTTCTAATGCTACAGCTGCAGAAATTTTATTCAGTAATTGACAAGTCATCTCTTCTCTCCATTGCAAGAATACTCACAATTTTAGCAGCCAATTCCTGCTTGACGTAAGCTTTGATTAAAGACCATACTTGTTCAATCGTATTAAACATTGGACTGTATGGTCCCTACCTAAGCACTTCACATCCTAGAAATTGCACAATTTAAACCCAAACTAGGCTTCAATTCTTTCACTGATCAACTCTAATGTGATCCTAGAATTTTCATCCACTAGTGCTTGAATAAAATCCAAATGCACCTGTTTGACCTTACAATTTCTAGGCCCTCCTCTTGTATCAGGTTGATTTCCCTTACTAATCCAGCGATAGAGGGTGGTTATCGGGATAGAAAGATTTTCCACTAGGGCTTTCCAATTTCCATCCATCTCGTATACCTCCAAGATATGTGCTTTCGCACTTCTCCTGCTATCGCAGTTTTCAGTTGACCTAACCATTAGGCTAAAAAAATTTAACAAATCAATACCTTGTTTTAGCACCAAAGATATTTATAAATTTAATTTTTTTATTTTAAACTTCTTATTTTGAACTGAACTATTCCCATTTTGAACTGAAAAAGGTATAGTTATTTTATGCCCATAAGTTAGAGAATGACATTCATTCTATGTTGGTCATATTTACATTTTTTGTATGGTTGTTTCTGAAGAGTTTTTTTTTTTTTTTGCTTTGTTTTTTGTTTGCACATAGTTATATTACATCAATTATTCTAATACGATTAATTTTCAAACAGTTTTATTTGACTCATAGATAGGGTGGTTGTACCTGTTAAGGTTCTAAGTCAGAGGGAACCTGGGAGTACTGGCAATGGAGGGGTACTCCCCCCCATGAAATACAGTTTAGTGTGGTACTCAGTATTTTTCTCAGTCCACAATTTTATATATATATATATATAATCCGAAGTAATGAGCCTTAGGCTTTTAATCTTTTAGTAGACTGGTTGTAACACCAAGGCTAGAGATGCTTACCTATTTTACCCAAATGGTTTCTTTGTTTAATGGCATATCAACCTTTGTTGGTTATTTAATGCTAAAGCCATTCCCATAGAAGAACAGTAGTGGTACTATTTAACCCATAGCTGGGAGGATAAAGGGTTTCATCCCTTTCCCAAGGGTATTTGCCCGAAAGTGAATGTAATAGCGCGACTAGAGTACGAATCCACAGTTCATCGCTTTAACCCTTACACCCCATGAGGAGGACCCCCCCCATTTTACCCAGAAGATACAAAGGACATGAATAAAAAGTAAATACAAATAGCCTCAACCAGAATTTGAACTTTGCCAAATTCTTTTTTATTTTCCCAGTTGATAACGACTTTGTTTACTTGAACATTCAAGTTTCAAGCTAACAATATTGATGTTTACATAAATGGCTGATAGAAAAGAAACAGATGCCAATAAAATGTTGTTTTGTTTGTTTTTTTTAAATTCTGGTATTGGTGTTTTTATTGGTTGAGAAGAGAAAGACAAACAATATAAAAAAGACAAACAATTTCTGGTAGAAAATTGAAATTGAGAAATGCAGTCATTGCATATTGTGTAAATCTGAAATGAAAATTTGTACGAAGAATTTGTTGAGATATGGTTTTTGTTTTTCACAATCAAAGATATTCGAATCAAACATGAAATATATCACAAGAATTGAAAGAAAAAAATTTTAACAAATTGTCAAAAGATAGCAAAGATATGCTCCTTTCGTGAAAAAAGAAAAGATGGAGGATACAAACAAAAATCATGAAACATTCCTTGCAAAAACAATTGAAAACAGAATTTAAAAAATAACAAAATATTTTGTGTTTTTTTTTTCTTTTCAGCAAATCTTGAAAAATAAAGTGGAGAATCAGCTACCCAGATAAAAACAAAGACACACAAAAAAAGTCACCTATCATTTACAGAAAGAAGTAGGGAACCACTAATTCCTAAGTGAAAGAGGTGGGTGGCAAAGATTTACCCACTCAGAAAAAAAAATTGGAGTTAATTTTATATAATAATATTTGTTTATCATCTTGATCAGATTAATAAAAATAATTTTGGGAAGTAGTTTCAGATGATCAGTCAATGATAATATTGTTCAATCACTTTAGTGCTCTTCAGTCCATTTGAAAAGTTATAAAAACAAAAAGAATATCGCATTGTTTATATTTGTTTTTTTTCTTTTTAAAAGTTGGTTGCACATTGCATGGGGAAAAGTGGATTTCTGATTCTTTACCCCTCATCCAACGTGAGGGTCAAAAAGATTTTCAGCATTCAAGAAGACATAAATAACAAAGCAGTGTATAGATATGCCCACGCGCGCACACACACACAAGATGGTTTCATTTAATGCATGTTTTAATTTAGAGGAAAAACTGATAAAAATATATTTTATATAAGTAATATTGTATAATCTAAAACACATGCAGATATAGGAATAATATGATAAACACAAAAATCACCCCTATAAAGAATAACATAGATATATAGCCATACAAACATAGGCAGGATGTGACACAAGAGCATTTTTAAATAGAGTAAAGCTGGTTTCAATTCAGTTTTCCTTCTCCTAGGCTGGTTGCCTAACTCGGTCTGCCCTACTATTTAACCCTAGCTAAAGGAAGAAGAGATAGACATTTTATTCAAATGGTCACAATTTTACCAAAGATGCAAAATTCACCATCGTAGAAAAAATGAAACGGTTATAAATATCCATTCAATAACTGGAAAAGAAAGGAAACAAATCCAAATAGCATATATGCTTGCAGACTTTTAATCCAGTTGTTCTAACATGAAACTAAATCATTCTGTGTTGAAATAAAATTTGGTAGTCCAAAACATCTATATAAACTAGCCAATTATCTACTACTAATTTGAAAGGCAATTATTCCAAACCTCATGAAAAAAACTCATTAGCCAAGTGTCTTTACCATAGATATACATATATAAAAGATCAATTAAAGAAATTTGAATCAGATGTTTTTCCTTTAACAAATGGATAAGTCAGGTCACCAGTGTATATATATATATATATATATATATATATATATATATATATATATGTGTGTGTGTGTGTGTGTAAAGAAAGTAGAAAAACAATCCAAATAGGTGAATTTATTACAATGTAAAGTTGACGTTAAATGTTTTGGTTTCAGTAACCATCATTAGGACTTGGATATCAGAATAGTTCACATAGTGATGGATGATTATCAAGATAACAGGAGCAAATGAAATGTAAATAACGAAAAGGTACAAATGTGCACATAGCGTTCATCATTTAAAAGTGTTAATGTGTTTGGCATGTGGAAATACATTTGAAAATGTTGATTTTTTTTTTTTTTAAAGAAACTGATTTTAATCCGTATTTACTTTATATAATGTCATCCACAGAATTTCATTGCATCACAACCCATCAGTTGTACTAGACAAGCGAGATGCTTCAAGCATGGATTTAAACCTGGCTGACTTTACGCCAGTCAGATATCTTACGCTGAGGTTGCTGATTGCCATGCAGTAAGTATAGGGATTTAACAAATATGCATTATTTTTTTCTTTTTAACAGCTACCAAGTGTTGAATTCATTAGAAGAGCTTTGCATTATGCAAGTGGCAATCTGCCCAACCCCTCTCTCCATATAAGCTTCTTGGTCTATCTCCCTAGTTTCCACATAGAATAGTCACAAAAAAAACTGTTACTTCTTGCCTCAAACAAGTTTTTGACTTGCCCACTTAACAAAGTTAATGATTTTCTTATTATGGGATTAATTATTTTGCATATTTTGCTTAAAAAATATATTGCAATGAACAACCATATTTTATCATTCGATATTAATTTTTTGTGTGTGATAGTTTTACCTTCAACCTTGACCCGAGGGAATCTGTGTATGCATGGATAGACACTCTCCCATTGATCAAGTGAGAATAAAATGACATTAGATGATCACGCCGTTCATCATGACAATTGACCTGCACATTAGTCAAATGCAAAACCTCACATTATCCATATATGTGAACGTCGACACTCACTCCTATCCTGACTTTTGGCTTTTCTTACACTAAAATTATCAATTAAAACAGATATCAGACCACGGATAAGACTAAGGTGAATGCAGTTAAGCAGTTGATGGTAAAGTTAAAATAAACAAACTTTGTAGATTGTTTTGACAATGGGGGAAATGATGACATAGGTCTTAAGGGAAAGTACTAAGCCAGAATGTTATCTTATATATACGCTTTCTGGATAAATATACTACTAACTCAATATAGGAACATAGATCTTTATATATTCATCAATTAATGGGAAGGTCCCCAAGTTGTACAGCCTCAAAGCAAACTTGAACTCTGGTTGTGCTATCATGTTCACTTTCGGACTAAGACCCTTCAGAGAGGTATCTACGCTTTTATCCACTTGGTTAGGGATTAAATAGTATCACTGATGTTCTTTTGCCATAATGGCTTTGGCATTTAGTTTGCTTTCTTTGTTTAATGGCATATCAACCTTTGTAAGTTATTTCATGCAAAAACTATCCTTGAAGAAGAAAAGTAGAGGTAGGATATAACTCATAGCTGAGGAGGTGTTGGGGGGGACAAGGAGGCCAATACTTTTCCAAAGGGTATTAGTCTGAAAGTAATAACGTGACTGGAGTTTGAACTTGCTTACTATCATGTTGCAGTCCTGAATGTTAACCACCACACCATGGACCAATAGATTTCTAAGCTAGTAAACTATAAATGTCTACCATTGAATGTTCTAGGAGTAGAGTGATTGTGAGTGTCTCATATCTGACCTTATGGCAAACAAAGCAAAGCTTCCTAAATATTTACTATTTCTAGCCAGAATTTTTTTCTCTTTCTCACATTCAGCTCATGACAGTCACTTTCCCTGTTTGATGTTTTTCTTATCTCGCTCATTTCACTTTGTCTTTTTTTTTTCATTCTTTAAAACTTTCATACTCTCTTTATTCCTCTTACATTCTATCAACTCTTCACTGTCCTTCCTTCTCATCTTCTGTTTCTGATATTCAATAGTACTTATGGAACAGCATCTCTCTTCCATCACTGTACATTCCTTACTTTGTATAATTCCCTCAAAATCACTCATTCTGTTCTCATATATATAGGGAGAGAGAGAGAGATTTTGGCAATTAACTTCTTTTGCTTTAATAGTCCTTCTCAAATGGTAACTGTCCACTCAGTCAGAGTTGTAGTATCATGTTACAGTCAACACAGTTCATTTTCACTGTGCTGATGTTACATGTGTAAAAGAATTAGAAACTGTGAAAAATGAAGAAAGAAATTTTCCTGCTCATTCTTGATCTTACACCTCTTTTGCTTAGGTAATTTTCATTTTATTTTTAATTCTAAGCATTATTTTAGATTTATTTTCTCCCTTTGTGACCATTTGGTACATAACATCTTAAGGTGGTGTGTTGATGAGTGAAACAATTGTAGGAAGTGAAATCAGCAACCAGAGTTCAAATCTTGGATGAGGCTGTTTAGGTTTCACTTCATGCTAATGCCCTTTGAGAAAGACATGAATTCATCTATTCTAGCTATGGGTAAATAAGAGGGCAGATTGATTGCCAGATTAAGGAGAAGCAAAACTTTGAGTTCAAACCAGCATTACTCTACTGCTCATGGGGAGAGGACTTGGTAAATACATCTTGACTAAGGGTTTTCGGACTATTGTCTTCATCTTTATTGTTATTTCCACAACGTTTTGACCAATATGTTCTCCGGCCTTCTTCAGGTGTTCGTCGAACTCGGGAACCTTCACAGAACTTCAAACTACGTCCTTCATTGAATCCATGGGGGTTGCCTGTTCTGATTCCATTAGCCATAACCGGCTACAAGTCTTAAGTATTCCTGTATTGTTACTCACCTGTCTTGAGGATTGAACCTGCAACCTCCAGATGATTTTTTTACCTGTGATCATACTCAGATTTTTTTTTTTTTATCTAGCTCAGGTCGCCCACTAAAAGTAAGGCCAGAAGAACATTGGAAGGCAGTAGTACGAAGTGAGATTGAAAAGTCGGGTATGGTGGACCATATATGGAAGGAAAATGGAAATCATTTGCCCTTATGAGATAAAGTTGAAATAATTGATAGGGTAGAACATTGGCGGATTAGACGCCTTAAGGAATCAGCACATATGTTGGTCTACTCAGCAGGTCATTGTAGCCTAAGTATGGAGTTGAATACAATATGGGAACCGATAAATATGAGCACAGGTAAAAAAAGTCATACATAATAGTAGTAATTCTAGTCAAGTAAGAACATTAAGTTTATAAGTCCCAAAAATTCACTCTGAATTGTCCAGCAGGACACATGATGTAATGGTTATAGGTGTTGGTTCCCTAAGCTTCTAAAGAGACAAATCATCTGGAGGTTGCAGGTTCAATCCCGACTACAGGAATACTTGACACTTGTAGCCGGTTATGGAACCAGAACAGGCGACCCCGTTGATTCAATAAAGTACATAGTTCGAAGTTCTGTAAAGGTTCCCGAGTTCGACAAACACCTGAAGAAGCCCAGAGGACATATCAGCCAAAATGTTGTGGAGATGAAGACAATAGTCCAAAAACCCTTAATGATAAAAATCAACAAGCTTCGTCTCAAAGATTTAGACAACTTAGAACATATTTATAGCATATCTATGTTATAACAAGGTAATATCTAAGAAAGAAAAAAGTCCTTTGGTATATATTCTAATTTTAAACTTTAAAAAGTTTGAAAGGAAGTCAGCTGGTGGGTAAGGGAAAAAACAAATAGAGCCAAAGTAGGTCTGTATGGGGGGTGAGAAAAGTGGTACACTATGAGCAAATAGAGCCAAAATAGACTCGTGGGGAGAAAGTAGTATACCATTAGCAGCAAAAGAATCAATTTCATTTCTTAAATTTGAAATCTTTCCCCCTAAGAAATTCCATCAAAACTTTTGTGATACATAAAAGGGGTTAGTGGTGGCTGTGTAAACTATAAGTTATTTTCTTTTGTTTTTCTACTGTTTTCAGCTCTCTCTCTCTCTCTCTCTCTAAAGAAGCCTTCCCTCTCACCAATTCTTTACCACTTGACATGGCACCACACACACTATATTTCTCTCTGCCTATCCTGACATCTCCAAGACTTTCTTAGTATTTGTTCTTTATTTCTTCTGACAATTTAATTGATTTGAAATTCTAGAGAGTTACTTTCAAGCACTATTCGTCAACATACATCAAAAATGGTCGAAGAAGATTCCATACACACACTGTAAGATGGAATCAAGCTGACAAATAGACTTTAGTTATAGTTAGTATTTTTTTTTGTAGGGAAGAGCAGAGGGTAACTACCATAGGGAAAAATTACACTTTTTACTTTTTATTACGTTTTCCTCTTCTTTTAGTTTTGTTTTTATTACTAAATATCAAACTTATCATTATACTGCCGTATTAGTTAAGGCTGAGAATAAACCAAGTGAATTTTCTGCAGAAGGGTAAGACTGCCTCACCCAAGAAGTGTCCATGCTATGGTACTAACTAAACCTGTTAGTGAGGCTCCAGTTCTGGTGATCTGGAAAGTATAGAGTACCCTTTCTTTGCCATTACTCCCAAGTCCACACTGACTTGGAAAGATAGAACCTGTTAGGGTCCCATCTATGGGTTAGATATTTGTATTAGACAAGAATACGTGATATCATATAATTGTGTGCAAAAAACTTTTAAGAAACTACACAAAAAATGTAAATATGAATGTACAATGAAGATGATTCCCTAACCACTAAGCATAAAATAACCCTGGACAGATTGACATGCTATTAAAATCAATCATCATTGCAACACCGATAGAAATGTGTAGACTACAAGGGAGACTTTATTGAAAAATAAACCTCATTTGGTCACATTCCATGAGAGTATCTTAGTCAGTCTATGAACTTTACAGATGAACCTAATATATATATTGATAATATATCCTATTCTTACATTAGAATATTAAAGATTCTATTAGGGTAATATTGGAAGCTTGGTGGTGAGGAAGATATTTTAGCCAAGTCCTCATTCTCTCCCAGGACCAATATTAGCATGAGTATATCTGCATTATACTAACACTGAACACAACAGAAGAAAAGACAAGATAAATGCATTTGTATGTACAAAGAACATTTAACATTTTATATACACAATAAACCTACAAATGGTATTAAAAGAAAAAAATTACAAAAACATTTCTAAACTGTTAAAATTATACACATATCATTCTATGAACAAATCATATAGGGGAAAAAAAAAAGAAGCCTACTTGATAAAGGTAGGGAAGATAGCTATTTAGTTTTACCATTCCCATAAAGGAGTCGGAGACAACACCTCTACAGTTCAAAGACCAGAGGTGAAAAAAGATTGAGGATGTATTTTTGGAACTGTCAAGTGACCTCCCCGCCCAACTAGACATGCAAATTATCTAAGGAACATAATTATTTATTGTATCTTACAGTAACATGAGTCTTTGTTTTTTTTTCAAATATGCAGTGTATTAGCAACTTGGTCTTATAATTTAGTGATATGTATAAAGAAAGACATCAAAGTAGCAAATCCATATGACATGGTATAAGGAGAATATTTAATTAATTTCCATATAAATTGAAAATTCCTGTTGCCAAAGTAAAAAAGTACAATAATATTAAAAGACAGTTAAAAATTAGAAGTCCCTGGAATACATTGCCAATTCTGAACTTACAACAGTATATACATTGGGTCTAGAGCAGTAATACTCAGTAATCAACAGCCGGCACGTGGCAAGTTTCTTGTTTCAAATAATTATAATATATATAATATGTAATGCAAAAAGGAAAATGCATAAAATCGTTTTGTATAGTTTAAAAATTTTCTATTGACATGTTGGGATAAAATACAACAGATAGAAATAACTGAAACTTGATTGGAAATGAAAGTTATGCACAAATTCGCTTGCAATAAATATGGGGTATATTGAAAAGATATCCTGCTGGTAAAGCATTAGACCAGTATTTCTCAAATCTAAAGTACTGCTGATACACCCCTTATTTTGGAACCTGTTCCTGTATTGATCTGTATGGATCATTAACTGTAATCCAACCATATTAGATTTTTTTACCACAAATATAGTATAAAATATGACACTAAACAATCTGAGGGTGATGTACCAGTGATGTTGGAGCTTTATGGGAATTCAAAGTACCCCTTCATTGCCACTCTGGTCTGGAATGGTAGCACCTGATAGTTCTACTTAACCCATAGATAGGGCCCTAACAGCATACTTATGCTAAACTGAATAGTTTGAAATAGAAATGTTTTTCACAATTAAACTGTACTTAGATTTAAACTGTGTGCTTATGTAAACTGAATTGTTTGAAATGGAACTGTTTTTGACACTGAAACTCTACTTACACTAAACTGAATTGTTTAATATAGAACTGTTTTGACATTTAACAGTGTGTAAACAAAATCTGTACTTATACTAAACTGAATAGCTTGAAACAAATGTTTTTGACAATTAAACTGTGTACTACTCATGCTAAACTGAATTGTTTGAAATAGAACTATTTGCATAAAAATAGATTTGGTATTAAATAACCTACAAGGGTTGATATACCATAAAACCCAAACAACCCACAACCAACATCTACAAGGGTGAGTCAAAAGTTTTGCAATATTTTGGTAAATTATTTACTTTACTCTTCAAATTCTAACAAAAGCAGCCTAGTTTTCAAACTAGAGGCCATCATGCTGCACCATCTGAAGCCACCTTTCTGCCAATTTTTTGATTCTCTGCTGATACCAGTTTTTGTCCTTTGAGGTTAAGAACTTCTTTGCTGAAGCTTCCACCTTCTTTTGGTTATTGAAATCTTGTAAGTGCAGCAAGTGAGCCTTGGATCAACACCATATGTTGGATGTGGCATCAGTTCAATTCACTCAAGTTCCTAAAATTTATTCCAGAAACTAACATGTATGCAAATACAGCAAAGCTGTTCCTTCATCGAAATGTGTATAAAACAAAATTTGAAGGAAAAAAAAAAAATTTAAGTAGCCACCACTTTTTGTCCCTTACTGACCCAAAACATATACCTTATCTTCTCATCTGACCCTCACCTCGTGTGTTTTCTGAACCCACTTCAGAATATATACATAAAAAAGGGGAAAAAAATAAAAAGAAACTTACTTATCAAGTTCTTTCCAAGTGTGTTCAGCTTCTGATACTTCCATCTTTTCTTTGGCTGCAGCCTTCTCACTGCTACGTTTGGGTGATGTTATTGTCTTAGAGTCTTCAGATGGCTTTTTGCAGTCAAGCAGACATTCAAGTATTTTAACATGCATCGGAGAAGTGTCTGAATGGAATCGGATCAAAGTTTCCAGTTCATTCCAGAATTGTCGATATTGTTCCTCTCTGCAAAAAGAACCAAGTCAGGGGAAATTAGGACAAACAACAGCAAGAATTGCCAAGAAAAAAAAAGGAGGAACAATAATGCTTATTTATTTTATTAGAGAAAACATTCATTATAATGTTTAAAAAAAAAAACGTATACACAGAATTGCATTAAAAAACTAGGTAGATTCTAATAGAACAATGCACTGGTACTAAAGATAGGTAACTGATCCCATTTGAAGGAATAGATGAATTGAACAGAGCAGAGTTAAAAAATGCCCTAGTAAAACCATTTTTGATGAATAAATTAACATTAATTTTCCAAAAAAGTTCTCTCTTTCATGTTTTTTGATCAGCTGTGAGAAAGAAACTGAAGAGACCCTGAAAACATGAATCTGATCTTGATTATCCTTGTTCACAGACTTTGGCTGATGATGAAAGATTTCAGAACAGCAAACCCATACAACATGGCAGCAGCAGCTGTGCATTTAATCAATTTCCACATAAAATAAAAAGTTTAGAGTTTAATTCTTGTTGCCACAATTAACTGTCTTTTAATATTGTTGTACATTTAAAAATTTGCCATTGTATTCCAGGATGTTCCCATTTTATTTTTCATTAGTCTATTCTGAACTCGGTACAGTACGAGTATTGGGTTGAGAGTACTGCTGATACTCCCAGTATTTTGGAACCTTGTTCATGTATTGATCGGTATGGGTCATCATTTACTGTAATCTAGCCATATTTCTTGTTTTAAAGATGTGGACTCTCACTGGGGTGATTGAGCCAAGTGAGCCAAATTAGCTGAGTGAGAAGGTCCTATGATGGAAGACTTGAAACTTCCAATTTACAGAAAATCACTGAACATGCGTCCTGATACATTTGGAAGATACATTCATTGAAACATCAATTCTAATGATTTGTCAATCTGTCTGAGATTATTTTATGCATAGCGATCAGGGAATTGGATTCATATTTACATCTTATGTGCAGTTGTTTCTTAAGGTATTTCTTTTTTTTTTAACACATGGTGTGATATAAAGTATTTTACTGATACAAATGATTAGCCGTCATACGGTTTCAATCCTAATTTCTAAAGAATAATATGGCTTCATATAATTATTAATATACAATAATTATTTATTTGTAGTTATACGGTTGCACATATTCTTATCCAATACAAATAATTTTCAAACCCATCTATTTGACTCATAGATGGGACCAACAGTTATTTCCACTCCAAGTCAGAGTGGACCTGGGAGTAATGACAATGAAGGTTTACTCCATACTCCTCAGAGCTCCAGAACTTGAACCTCACCATCAGATGCAGTTTCGTGTCATACCTAAGACACTTATTCATTGATGTTTTATCTTGAATAAATTGAAACATTCACATTTTTTTTCTTTCAGTATATTTTCTAAGAACCGTTATTTATTCTTGACATTCAAAAAGGGATGTCCTAAACTGTATCTGGTGGTATGACTCCAGTTCTGTAGCTCTGAGATATGTTGACTAATCATTCATTGCTATTACTCCCAAGTCCACTTTGACCTTTAATGGTACCATCTATGGGTGAAATTGATCTGTTTAAAAATATTTTCTATGCAATAGAACTGAATACAGAAAAAAAACACTTTTAAGAAACTACACTAAAAATATGAATATACAAAGAACATGATTCCCTAACCTTTAGGTAAAAAATAACCTTAGGCAGGTTGAGATGTCGTTAAAATTAATCAATCAATTATGCTCATCACTTCATATGACAGATTCAAAGTACTAAATTACATTGAGTAAATAAGCCAAGATATTTTTTCTGGTTTTGTCTGAAGGCTTCTTTTCAATTTTATTGCAAGAAGCCAACATTTAGAAAAAGATGGTCAAATTTTTTAATAAGATTTGATATTAAAAACTAAGATAAGGAAATGTTTTAGTTTTAGATGTGAAAGAATAGGCAGCAAACCAAAAAAATCCTAAAAGTACAAGAAATAATTTTTACAAATCTTGTTTGAAAAAAAAAAGAGGCAAATGAAGATGAACAAACAAAATGGCTGCACTTTGAAGAAATGGACTTAACTTGAAATTTTATGAAATGAAACAAAAAGAAAAAAAATCCCAGCCTTGGGTGTTTTTATCAAATTCTTGCCATGATTTGATACATTTTATGGAAAGGTACATATAGAATTATATACTGACTTGAGCGTATTCCTAAAAAGTGTGTGTGTGTGTGTATATATAACATAGAACTATCAAGTATATATCTTTGTGTATACAATAGCAGAAATTGTGTGTGTGTGAGATTGTCTTGCTATATATATGTATTTGTGAGTAGGTGTGTATGTTGGGGGGGTGTATGTATGTGTATATATATATATATATATATATATATATTGTCAGGCTGTTGAATATATAGAAACTTTTTATTGTTAAACATAAACAAGTTTTTTAAGGTCAATTTTAAGTAGAGTAGAACTAGTTTGAATTTTAGAGTTTTTCTTCCTCTAGATTGGTTGCCAAACAAAGACTAAATAGGCCATTCTGCCCCACTATTTATCTATAGTTGAAGAAAACAGAAGAGTTCATACCTTTTCCCAGGGCATTAAGTGCTAAGTGAAACATAAACAGCTTAGTCCATGATTTGAACTGAGGTCGCTGATTACATTTCTTGGGATAATCACCATTACACTAAGTGCACTTTCATACACACACACACACAAATATATATATATATATATATATATATATATAAATACTGTACATCATTTTTTTTTCTTGCAATGGAGATGGATCTGTGCCGTTGAATTCTTTTTAGGGTGCTATGATGTGTCATATATTTTAGATTGTTTAAAATAAAAACAAATTCTTGGTTGTACTGAAAATAAGTTTTTTCAGCATCTGTTACCAAGTTACAATTATATTTAACCCGTTGGCAGACAGAGAGACTTTTTTGTTGCCATTGGTACACAGTAATAATAGATCAATGTAAGGCATTTTTCTATTGGCTGCTTGTTAACCAATTCAATGATAATGTATAGAACCATTGCTAGGAGGTCCCACTATGGTGTAGGATTGTGTAAAGGTTGGTTTGAAAAATATAATTAAAAATCAGTGCTTTATTGTTTTCATGTTATTGATTGTACAATGACACACAACAGATGAAAAAACTATAACATTATGATTAATTGACTCATTTCAACAAAAGTTCTTATTTTACAAATAATTTGCCCTTCCTAGAAAGATTTAAAAATTCTACCCGCAAATGGTTTAAGGGAAAAATTTAATCACATAAATTGTAAACCCAATTTTTATTTTGATTCCTTAAGGGTGTTAGAACAATCCTTAATAGGATTTGATCCTCAAGTTCTCCATTTATGTGGATGCTCAACAACTTTTTTGTAAGAAGTTTTCCCCGTCAAAAAATTGGTACCTGAATAATGAAAACATTAGTATTCAACAAATATTACCCTGGAATGGTCCTGCAAGGGAGCCCAGACTCATGATTTTTTATTCATGTATTATTCTAGGATGCAGGAGTTAAATATGGTAAAGATCTGCGGAGAAATCATGATGTTGAATCAAGAGAAACAAATCTTGCAGCATAAAGTATTGATAAAAGTTAATACTGAAAAGTCCAGGATTTTTGGACTGATAGTTTGGTTTGTTTAATTGCATATCAACTTTTATAGGTTACTTAATGCCAAGACCATTCTTGTAGAAGAACAGAAGGGGGTACTCTTTAACCCATTGCTGGGAGTGGATAAGGGGGTTCATGCCTTTCATGAGGGTATTAGTTCATTATTGAACATAATAGCATGATTGGAGATTGATCTTGCATACAACGATGTAGTAATTCAGAATTAGACAGAGAGGAGGATTACAACCGAAGTTCAGACTTTTGCTGTAACCCTTTATGAGACAATATCCCAAGAGTTGACTTTGAAAATAGTTTCCACTATCTTCTTCATAGTCAAATTCCAAAAGGTTTACATTGTGCTATGGACTATATATATATATATATATATATATATATAAAGAGAGAGAGAGAGAGTATTGCTTCAAAATATTTCAAATTATATTATGTTTTAATCATTTTGCGTATCTATATATTACAAAAATTTTCATTATGGTTAAAAAGACACACATACACTAAAAGTAAAACTTATGCAACCTTATTAATTAAGTTTTTAGCACTTTATTTTTTAATTCTAACAGTCACTTATTTTTATATATATGAAGCTTGGCTGAAAATTTCATAGACTAACCAAGATACTCTGATGGAATGTGATCAAATTAAGTTCATTTTTTAACATGGTCAGCTTTGTTTCCAACACTTCTTCAAATGGTTATACTGTGACAGAGGAATTTAACCAACATTTGTGCAATGTACACAGATGCAGGGAAAGTTTGTATATGTCAGCTATGGTATAAAAGGTTTTAAAATGGGGATTGTGATAGTCTGACGAACCAAGGTTTGTCAGATATCTGTTCATCATGAAGAACTTTTAAAAGAGATTGTTTAATTGGATACACATCAAAACATCAGATTTGGCATGAAAACTTAAAGGGGTCAACTGTGCACAATCATCTCAAACAAATTGGGAAAAATGTGCAAAGAAGGAATTTGAATTTTTCATGAGCTTTTGTTTGAGAACCAATTGCAATGTTACAGCAGTTTTAACCAGAAATACTAACCTTTCATTTTTGACTCACATAGTTAAAGATGAGAAATGGATTCTCCAAGTCAGTAGAAAATTTTAAAAAAAAAACAATAGTTAACACAAAACTTGAGGCCAGTGCCAACATCAAAACCAGAATTTAATCTACAGAATTCCTTGATGAGGGAAATGAAACATTTTGTGGAAAAACTCCTGTTTTGGGTAAACAGAAAACATTCTCCAGTATGACAATGCAAAACAAACCCAAGAAAAGTTAAGATTGGTAAATATGGAGGATGTGGAAGAACCTTCCATAATTACAAATTTAGCACCCACAGATTTTCATTTGTTTCAATCACTAAAAAAAATTTCCTAAGTGGCAGAACATTCAGAAAACGAGAAGTTAAAAATAGGCTTTTCAAATTTTGAGGGGATTTTCTTTAGGTTTGGAATCAAAAATTTGCCTTCCTGTTGGGCTGCAGTCATTGAAAATGAAGTTAGTTACATTTTTGATGATAATATTTAAATAAATTTAACTGACATTTGCTTTTATATCCTCTTTGGTAAAATCTAATTACTTTCTAAACATCTGAATATATATGTGTGAATTTGTCAGATTCTCTGCTGAAATATATTTTTTGTATGTATGTGTGGAGTGTGTGTAGAGATATACCCTGATAGCTAAATATGTTAACACAATCTACCTGCATATGTCAGTGTTTAATCTATTTTTATGAAAGAAATTTCCCTCTGAAAATGTCAATGCCAGATTTGTAGAAATAGGAATGAGATAAAAAGATCAATTCGAGTCACTTTCAAATATCAAATACAAACCAAATAAATTCTCTCTTTGCAAGCTCGCCCCACAAAGGATGCCAAACTTGAGCAAAACAAAGAAATACTCAAGATATTATGCATGAATAGTAAGAACAAGACTGACCATCCCAACAAGAGGCATTTAACAAATCAAACATGACATTAAAGCAGAAAGCAACAACACAAAGAGAAGAGTCTACAAACCTAAGGTTTCATTGAAGATTCTTGCGAAAACAGGGAGAGGATATGAAATTCCTGAAAGATTGAGATTCTTTTAGCAAAAAGAAATCAACTGCCAAGGTTTTCCTCCATATCATCATTTATAAACATAGTTCTATAAGAATGAATATATATATATATATATCAGAGATGTCTTAAGGTGTTCTAATGATAAAAAAACATTTGAATATTAGAAAGTTGCAATATAAGTTGAGTTTATTAGCGCTTCTTTCATTGTTTGATAAATATAGAAAGGAAAAAATAAAACAAGAAAAAGAAAATCAAGAAAATGTTTGTTTCATTATCCAGAAATCTTAGCTCATAATTTAGCCAAGATGAAGATAAAAGATTTTATTAATTCTTTGAATTCATAAGTCTGATATTTAGGACCAAACACTCATTATATACTGTATGCTTGATATTTCAGACTTGGAGATTATAACAGAAACTAATAATAAAAAGCTTATCACATGCTGCAAAATTAACTGAGGTAATCAATTTTAAATCCGATAATCAAAAATCCAACAGTGAAATTTGCTACCACACTAGAGCAGCTTTTTACAAACAAAGCACACAATGAGTTCGAAGCAAAAAATTATTTCGTTATGTCTCTTATGCTCTTTCCTGGCGTGGCTGGACTCGAAATTTGCATAACCTAATCTTGTTAAATCACTTGACTCTGAAATAATGTCTCTTAAATTATGACTTGGAAGCGGTCATGTTTCTTCGTTCTGAGTTTTTCTCTCCTTTTTCAATACAGGCAAATGCAAATGCGTTTTGTTCCCTGAAGTAAACCATTTTTTCTTCTACAATCACAGCCTCTTTTAATGGAATGATGGGATAGCTTAAAACAAAATTTGAATCTGTTTTGTGTGTACATATTCGGACAGTTTTTAAAATGCCAACGACGACATTAAGTTGAATCAAAAACTAAACACTAAATCCTTGTCTGTTTTTTTTTTTTCAACAAAATATGCCCACAATATATATATATATATATATATATATATATATATATATATATATATATATATACACACACATAAAGTTAGGATAGCAGAGACACAGAGTCAATGGTGTTTGGTGAATGTCAGTTTCTTGCCTCAGTGATCATTTTATCAAGTTTATTACCAATACTGAGTATTTTTTATTTATGAATACAGCAAACTACATTAACAATTATATATATATGATTAATATAATATATATATATATATATATATATATATACACACACACACAATGATGATCGCTCCATTTTCACAGATGATTGTTGTCTTTTGATTTTCATAAAGGAAAAAAAAGCAACATCTGTACATTAAAGGATAAAAGTAGCAAATGCTTGTACAACACCAATACCACACTCTGTGTGAATGTGATTCTACTCCAATGACAAGCTGAGGCAAGATAACCAGTAATCATGAACACCACAGGATATAATGAGTTCTGCTTCTCACTGTAGGACTCCACTAACTTGAGTAGCTGTGCTCTTTTGTTGACATTGTCATGTTTCTCTGCTAAACAACAATACTCTTTTGCCATATTGTCATTCTGTAGACATATGTCTTCAGAATTGCAGCTACCATAAAATAGCAGGATTTGTTGTCAGGGTCCACTCCCTTAGATCACGTTTTGGATAAAGAAATTTTCCTTCTACACTGGTTGCCCAACCAAAGCTAGAAAGTCCAGTCTATCTTGCTACTTAACCATTCCATTGGGATGGTGAAGTAATAGATTTTGGTACATCACTTGATGTCGAATTTAGTCCAAGGTTATAGTATCCACATTAATCTTCACGTCCAACACTTCTCTAATAAGGAGTTCTTGTTTGTTTGGATTTTATGGCATATCAACCTTTGTAGGTTATTTAATGCCAAATCCATTTTTATACAAATAATCAGTTCTATTTCAAACAATACAATTTAGCATAAGTACACAGTTTAATTGTCAAAAACATTTCTATTTCAAGCTATTCAGTTTAGTCAAACAGTTCTAATTCAAACAATTCAGTTTAGTATAAATATAGATTTTGTTTACACACAGTTAAATGTCAAAACAGTTCTATTTCAAACAATTCAGTTTAGCATAAGGATTCATTTTAGTGTTATTTGACACATAGATAGGTCCCTATCAGGTGCTACCACTCCGGGTCAGAGTCAACCAGGGAGCAATAGCAATGAAGGGGTACTCTGAATTCTCCAGAGCTCCAATATTATTGAAGCCTCACCATCAGATTGTTTAGTGTCATATCCAGGACATGCATTGGGGAGAGGAGGATCTTATCCCTGTGCAGAGATGCAGTCATTCTATTCTACAGCCTTGGGCAATGTGATTAACTGTCTCTTTATCTTTTACTCTACAAATGTTTTTGGTTGCTTCTGCAGTGTTATCGCTCACTTCAAACTCATAAAGCATAAGTTCCTGAATTAGACTACATTGCCCATTCATCTATGCAGATTTCACAAAGAGAACAATGCACGATCTGTCAGTGCACTAACTACCAAAATATTACTAATAAGTCGAAAAGATGGATAAATCAGATGCTTACAAAAGGTTTAGTAGTAATTTTTCATTCTTTATTCAAAAATCTTTTTTAAGACTAAATATTTTTTAGTCTGATTTATCCATCTTTTTTACTTATTTTTACCATCTTGTCAGATTCACCAAAATCTACCATTTCACCATATATATATATATATATATAGGTAATATTCGGTCAGGTTAAACCAGAGTTTGGAGTAATTCCCTCAGGACAAGAAAATCATTCAAGAGCCGAACATTTAAATTTTCCTGGTGGAGAGCTCAATGTAATTTATTACAGAGCAATATTTCTTAAAGAAAAAAACCAAAGACCGGTTAATTCAGGATTATAAATTTATTTCCATCCTGTATTTTCAGTTTCTGGTGTGAACCAAAAACATGAAGAAAAAATTAATACAGGACTTCTTCAGACCCAATGGATAATTAATTAAATTTAAATTTAAATTTAAACCAGAATAAACACGTGGGGTGTAGGGGGGACGAGATTTAGGAGTTACCTCCTCGTTTTATTGAATTTCCGTTTTATTTTAATTTTTCAAATTTCTTCTGTCAGTTATAATTACGGTAATTTAACTTTTTTATTTATTTGTTTAGTTTATTTTCTTTTCATGTTAAGTTCGATAATTAACTTTTAAGAGAAATATTAATGCTTATATCAATTTCGATACCATTTAATTAGCTACCTATTTTTTTAGTGTATATTTTGGATACGTTTTTTTTTCCTGGTTTCACTATTTATTTCTATGTTTTTAAATTTTTATAGTTTAAATTTAGTCTTATGTCTACATCTAGCTATCAATTTGCTTCTCTTATTTAATAACTTATCGGGCCATTTATAATTTAAGATATAAATTTTCTCTTCTAGGCATTATCGAACGTAACATGAAAAGAATTTAAATTTAATTAATTATCCATTGGGTCTGAAGAAGTCCTGTATTAATTTTTTCTTCATGTTTTTGGTTCACACCAGAAACTGAAAATACAGGATGGAAATAAATTTATAATCCTGAATTAACCGGTCTTTGTTTTTTTTCTTAAAGATATATATATATATATATATATATATATATTTCTACACACACACACACACACCAAAACACCCAATTATACACACACACACACACACACACACACACACACACACACAAATAACCTAAACTCCCAGATGAAAGAATTACAAAAATCTTGAGTAAACTGTTATTGATATTGTTATTCTAAGTTTACTATGAGTTCTTATTCAGATTTTTAGATTGTAAAAAAAAAATAAATAGAAATTTACTCGTATTAAAAGAAATGACACAGTTGTTTGCTACTTGTTAAAGAACTTTAGGCGGTTTCAGCTGAAGAGAAAGGCCAATTCCCGAATTTCTCACAGGCATGAACCTACAAAAACTCTTACTCTTTACACAAATATACTAAACAAAAACTGTCTCATGTTTACTCTTGCATCTCAAGTCACGCTCACTAAATCTCTGAATTTTCTCTGATGACCGCAGGCAAAAGATTTTTCCAAAATTTGCTTTGATGTTTCTGGTTGCAGGTAGAGATCAATGATCACAGGTGATTGTTCGAGTGTATTGATTGGCTCTTGCTATCTCGAACAATCACAATGACGAAGAGAGAAGAGTAGACACACAGACCTCCCCCTAACCTGATATCCAAATATTATATTGCAGTATCTAACAGCCTCATCAGAATCCTATTGTGCGGTGCCTGTCTGCAAAGATACCCCTCTATGTATGCAGATTAATTCCCTTTTTATACCTCCCAGAAAAATAAAATGTAGATTGTGATGTTGCTTTTTATGAAGGTGAAAAACTTAAGCAACAGAATATTCCAACTTTTTTCAAAGTTGGTTGAGAATAAATGAAAAATGAATAAAATTCATATTTTCAGAAGTAAAAAAACTTCAAAAGTTTTGTCAATTTTATCTTAAAAATGTTTTATAGAAATTCTCAAAAAGATTCTTCTCTCCCAAAATACATAAAAAATAAAAGCAAACATCAAAATAAATAACTTTTATAAAATTGTTATTTTACTAAAAAAAAACAAACTTTTCTTTAATTAAACTTTTACTAAAAAAGTCTAACCACAAAGTGAATATTCTTTCCAAGAAAAACAAAGCATCTATGTATGAAATAAATCATGAAGAACAAAGTTATTCCATGAGGAACTATTAAATTTTCTGTCTTCAACTAGAATCTCTCTCTCTCTCCAAATAGATAAACCCATTTACAGGCTTTTTATATTGAGTTGTCAAAGAATTCAGGGAATAATAATTGGGATATTTTTGTAATCCTTCAAAATTACTTATTTCTCATCATAATTCTTTTTTAAACTTTAGTGTCACCCTTTTCTTTAGTCCCAAGTCAATTCTCTCTTTCTTTCTCTCTCTATTTTTTTATTTCTGATTTAAATGTCTTTGCTTAACCTGTTTTTCCTCAACTGGAATAAATCATGTCTGTACTTCAAAGTTGCCAACAACAATAAATAAACAAAAAGTGCACGGTCAAAGTTTTATGTTGACAACAAAATCTTCAGCTTCCCTTGTTGAATTCCTGATAATAAAACAAAAAACAAAATCAAGAGATGCAAATAAGTCAACAAAACATTGAACTGGAGATAACTCTGAGCTTTAATCTTTATTGTAAAATGATTTTTTAAAAATTGGGCAAAATGTCTGCCAAGTGGAAGAAATTTCCATCAAACTCAGAGAGTACACACTACAAATGGCCAAAGCAGCCACTTTGCTTGGGTAGCTAATTATGGGGAAGGGGATTATAATCTAGAGCAGCCATTTTACTTGGGTAACAACTCATGTACTCACTTTACCATCTTTTTTTTTTTTTAGATATAAGAGAGTTCAAAATGATTAGTGATTAGGCGGGGAGCACTCAATTCATGCTTTTATAGAATTTGCCCAGCATCATTTTATATATATATACATACATTACTGTTTTGTTTTTTTGTGATAAAACTATGATCAAGAAGATTGCAGAGAGGGTAAGCAAGAATAGTTTTATGCTTAACAAAATTTATGTGTCATTACACTCGCTTAGTTTTTTTTGGGGGGGGCGGAAGAGGCGCACTTAATGCAACGGCTGTCAGCATCATAGGAAATAGAATTGGTAACCTGAATTCAATTTTTGGATGAGACTGTTTGCATTTCACTTTGTGTTAATGCCCTTGGAAAAAAGGTATGAATCCAGTTCTTCCTCTAGTTATAGGTAAATAGTAGAGCAAATTGGGTTCTGTAGCCTTGGTTAAGCAACCAGGGAAAAATTCTGAATTCAAGGAAGCTTTACTCTACCTAAAAATTAATCTTATGTCACATCCTGCTCATAGCAGAGGGGTTGGGTAAATATATATATACTCCATTTTTTATACCAGTTAACAGTAAAAAGATTAGGGTGAAAAGCATGAAGAATGTCAGATTTGTGCCTTTACATTTTTATCACTATAATTATATTATACAAATGACAAAGCCAGAGACAAAATGACAAACTGTTAGAATGCAGGGAAATTCAGATAAATGCCTTTTCAAAAAGTATAAGCAATTATAACCCTAAGTGAAAGACCTAGTTCATCAATGTTTTTTTTCAGGTTTATTAATCACCTTTTACCAATTTAACACTTTGTTAGATCAACAAAATCAGCTTCTGCTGATGAAATTATTACAATCCAAGTGAAAATAAATAAGCACAAAGAATTTGGTACCTTGCAGTAAGAATGGAAAACCAAAAGCAGGAAAAAGAATTTGGTACCTTGCAGTAAGAATGGAAAACCAAAAGCAGGAAAAAGAATTTGGTACCTTGCAGTAAGAATGGAAAACCAAAAGCAGGAAAAAGAATTTGGTACCTTGCAGTAAGAATGGAAAACCAAAAGCAGGAAAAAGAATTTGGTACCTTGCAGTAAGAATGGAAAACCAAAAGCAGGAAAAGGAATTTGGTACCTTGCAGTAAGAATGGAAAACCAAAAGCAGGAAAAAGAGAACAGAATTTCAAACTAAGTCACAAACTGACAAGATGCCACTTTTTTCAACAAGGACAATGAATATTCTGCTTTCTTTTAGTTAATAGGATCATTACCAAGACAGGTTTTACTCTTTCATGCCTTCAAGAGGCAGGTGAAAAAAAAATGCATTTAAAACAGAATTAAAAAAAAGGCAAAGATAATTATGAATAGGGTATTTTTAGAAAAATCAATATCATTTCATGACCAATTCTTGACTAGAGTTTCATGTGTGTACTATCAATTCTTATTCAAATGATCTCAAACAGCACGTGTAAAAACAACTAAAAAATTCTACATTTAATATTCTTTTCTTTTCCGGTATAAAAATGTCATTCACTGAAAAGGATTAATCAACTTCTGAAACATCCTGTACATCTCACACATACACACACACAAGGTGCATATGATAAGTTTCCTGACATTTTGTACGGGCATTTAAAATTGTCGAAGTCTCTTGAAAATTCAGTATGTTATTGCTATACATCTCATGAGATGACTGACCAATTTTTATGATTTCAGCTTCAAATAAACAGCTACAGCAGCAATTGGAATACACCTTACTAAAGCCTGATTGTCACAGCTGGTGAATTTAAAAAATACAATCTGACACTTTAGAAGAACGATATCCAATAAAATTCTGTTTTAAACTTGGAAAAAATGCCACAGAAATGTATGGAATGCTTCAGACTGCTTTTCAACCATCTTGCATGAATCGAGCATCAGTTTTTGAGTGTCAAAAGAGATTCAAGGAAGGCAGGGAGTCTGTGAGGGATGATGAGAGGTGTGGGAAGAGTAAGGAAGTCAATACACCAGAGTTGATTAGCCAAAGGTTTAGGGTTAGGATTACTATGTTGAGGTTTTAAGGGAGTTCAGGAAGAGATTCCTTGGGAAGAGGCCAGCACTCTTCAAATCGGGTCAGTGGTATTTCCACCAGGACAATGCACCAGTCCACAACTCCATCCTTTTCACAGACCATTTGAGCAAGATGGGCATCAAGACAGTTCCTCAGCTTCCCTATAGTCCAGACCTTGCTTCTTGTGATTTTACTTATTCCCTAAGCTCAGAGGCTGTCGTTATGAGAGAATTGAGGAGATGAAAGAGTCTGTGACGAAGGTCATTGACACGCTCACACAAGAGGACTTCCATGGGACCTTCTAGAAGTTGTTGGAACAGTACAAGTGTATTGCAGCCGGAGGAGATTACTTCAGAGGGGACTAGAATTTCATGTATGTACTATCAATAAAAGTGTCCATACGAAAAAAGTATGGAAACTTATTGTATGCACCTCATGTATATATATATATATATATATATATATATATATATATAAAATGCAAATAAGAAAAGTGCATAAAAGTGCTCAATGGTACTACAGTAGAGCAAATCTAAGACCTGAAATATCCAAATTTTTTAATCTTAAAATCCATTACTTAATGTTTCAAGTGGGTGTTTAGAAACACCCTACAGAATTGTGCCAAGATATTTAACAAAAAAATTATGAGTTGTTAACTAAAGTTTAAGTATACCATTAATGTTTAATCTGAAAATGAATCCATTTGATATCCCCATTATTGTAGTTTTTATAATATTTCAACAGAATCTTCCTACTCTTATTCTAACTTATGTGGACTAGCAGGATAATGTAATATAGTCTTGCTGGTACTTGATCCTGGACAAGACTCTAAAACAATATTCCAGTCCAGCTGATAAAAGAAACTGACAAACAAGCATTTGTGCTTTATTTTTACATGTCATTTTGATGTTTTTAGCTCATGAAAGTCGATATGTTTTATATTGTCATACTGTGGTGGAAAGTATACGATTGTCCAAAATTTATTCTTTGCTCGAATATGGCCTAGTTAATCAACCAACTGCTGCTAAGACTCTAACTCAAAGACAACTTTTCTTCTTCTTCTATCATGTGACATCATCTCAGCCAATCAGTGTCCAGTACTCTACAAAACCTACTTTACTCAGCTCTCAAAACCTAAATCAGTTTATGCCAAAAAAGAATGATCTATCACTTCTTCTCTCAGGCAAGCTTCCGTTTTCACTGGTACAATATATCACACAATAAGGCTAATCACTCCTGATGATTTAAAGCAACAAACCATGTCAAAAAATATACATTATATATATTAGTGGTGTGCAAAATTTCTCAGCATATCTGTTTTAAAAACTAGACTGAATTCATAAGAAAAACTACATACATATGAGTGTGCATGTGCCTGTAAATGATCAAATCATATTGGTAACTGTATGAAATTTTAACATTCTACATTTTTAAAAAGTTTTTAATGGATTTAGTTTTTAAATTCCCACATGCAGGGAACTTTTACACAAATATAATCATTCACACAAATATATATGAAATGTACACATGTACATATTTCTATGATCGATTTTTGTGGCTCGATCGTTATCATCAGAGAAAATGGACATAGCAACTCAAGTTCAAGTCCTAGGAAGGGCTGTTTGCATTTCACATAGCACTAATACTCTTTAGAAAGGTATGTATCCAACTATTCTCTCTCTGGCAATGGATAAATAGAAGGGCAGGCTGAACTCTTAAGTTTGGTTTGATAAATAGTCTAGAAGGAAAACTAAATTCAAACCTATTAAACTCGATATTTTAACAAAATGGCTACTCTGGTATCCAATGATAATTGATAGAAAAATCTTATGCCTATTGTCAATCTTGACGGGTTCCAAGTCTTGTATATATTCCCTAAAACAAATATTGAAACATATGCATATATTTTTTTAACACACATGTATATCATCAAAGCAAATAAAAGAAATCCCAATGCCTCTCTCTCTCTCTCTCTCTCTATATATATATATATATATATATATACACACACACACGTGTGTTTTCAAATCACAATATCAGATCTTTTATATCAAAGCATCTTTCTCTATGAAAACAGTGAAATATAAAAAAAAAAAAATAAAATAAAATAAGGGAACAGAAGGAAGATGAAAATTAAGTTTAAAAGATAAAAGAAAGAAATATTCCCAGAAAGAACACAAGAATCCAATCTGAAAATTTGCAAAGCAGGCTGAAATGATTGCTTTTTTGGAAAGAAAAGTACAGCTATCAAAGTAAACAAATTTCTACTCATATAATGAGAGTAAGGCAATGAGAAAGAGGTTACTGCACTATCTGTCGCAGAATAGCAATCAGAAAGTGTAACAAAGAAGTGATTGAGAAATGCCAATCAGGGATAAAGTTTCAAGACTAGAAAAAACAACTTTTAAAGTAAAAGTGGAGTCACATGTAAATCAAAGAAGCAAACCCAGATAACAAAATTTGGCCATAAATAATACCATTTCTTAATTGATTAACCAAATCCCCCTACCAACAAACTAGATTTTCAGAAAATGAGGCAGTAGGATAGAGGATAACTAGAGAAGTCAGTTCCTTGAAGATAAAATTACCAATTTTAATTTTGACATTTTTAATGCCTTTCAAAATTGATATTTTTTGCTAATATAATAATCATTTATCAATTGCTTGAGGAAAATGTTATGTTTTTAAACAACATAAAAAAATATATTTTTTATAGGAGTTCAGTGGTTTTGAATATCGTAAGAACCAATTTAATAGCCTTGATGTAACTAAGCAACCAATCAGAGATGACGTTCTTATATGCGTAAATGACTATCTTGTTTTTTCTTCTGTTGCATTTAATGTTAGTATATCACAGATATACTAATGCTAATAATGGTCCTTGGTGAGTGGGGATTTGACTAAATATCTTACTGACCCACAAACAGTTCACAGTACATTCAATAATGAGTGAGTGCTTACGTATTTTTTCAAGACTTGTGTCAGCTATTTTGGCAAAATGGTATTATCTAAATATGTCTGTATGTTCCTACCAAATAATTTTCAAACCGATTCTATATGACCTATAAATGAGAGTTAAACAGGGGATTGTTGGCTGGTTGCGGACTTTTATGTCATGTCAAACCTTTTTAAGGTCATTTTATGTTTGTATTTTGTATATATCTTTATGATTTATTGTATAGTCCAGTTTTCTTTAGAAAGTCTATGATTTTGTTAGTTTTTAGTGGATTGAAAGAGTTCCGTTAGATCTTTTTGTTTCAAACTATCTCTATCTAATAGGGGCTAACTCTTTGTATTCTAGAAAGATATATTTTACTGTAATTATTGTGCTGTATGGCTATTCCTTCTGCTTCAGTATAAAAATATGAGTCAGCCAAGTATGACCGATATGTAGTTGGGTTATAATTACCACTTCTTTTTGGTGTCCATATCGCTAAGGTGGGCTTAATTCTCTAAAGCTTATTTTGTGTATTGCTTTTTCACAACTGTTGTCATTTCCCTCTGATTTGTTCATTCATCATCACTTTTATATTAATGTAGGGTATTTTAAGGTTGTTGTCAATGACCATTCCTGAGGTTGACTTGGCTGTTGAGTTTGCTCTATCTCTTCCTTTGATGTCACAGGTACTATCAATCTTGGTCAGTGGACCTGGGAGTAATAGCAATGAAGAGGTACTGTACACTTCCCAGATTTCTTGAACTGCTGCCTCACCATCAGGTATAGTTTAGCATCATATTGAGGACTCTGCTTTTAAGAGGGGTCTTACCTCTCTGCAAGGAATACAGACAACCTATTCTAAGTCACATTCACAGGACTGTCTATTAAGAATGTTTGAAACCCCCACCACCACCAACAATAAGATGAAGAAAAGTAGCCTCGACTATGAGTCAAAACATTAATTTTTACTGATGATGATAGATCATTTTTATGACTCCAAGTATCTGAAAATAGGGTGTAACTTTTAACTAGGGGATGACATGTTTTTAATTTCTAGCTTTCATAGCTTTGTTGATAAAGTAATTGGGATGGACAATCAGTATTCCTTGAAGTAAAAGAGGATGTGGGTCTCAAGACATAAACTTTAATTGAATAAAAATGGCTTTGCAAAATAAATTTCAAAGAAGGAAAAATATAAAGAACAAAAAAGAACAAACAAAAGTCTTTGAAAAAAATTTACTAATATGAATGTCTCAAAAGCAAGATGGTTCCAATTAAAGGTATAGCAAGTATTTAACTGGAGGAAGGAATGTGATGACCTGAATTATAAATATCCTACAAAAATTAAGAAAAATATTAAAAAGGGACTAGTTAGTGATATCCTATAATTAGTTTATTAGCAATTATAATTATAACTAAGTAACAATGATTTCTTAATAATCAGAAAGTAGAGAAAATGTACCTGTGTAACTCAGATTATTAACTGATTTTAATAACATGTTCATATTTACATGTTTTGTGTAGTTTCTTAAGCGTTTTTTTTTTTTGGTGCACAAATATCAAATATGAATAATTTTTAAACAGATCTATTTGATCCATTGATTGAACCTTAACAGGTACTACCACTATAGAGTGGACCTGGGAATAATGGCAATGAAGGAGTACTCAAAACTTTACAAATCTCCAGAACTGGAGCATCACCAGCAGATTCAATTAGAAAGTAATTTCAACTTTAAAATTGTCTCCATGTTGTAGAAACACTATAAAAACTTTTTAAAAATTACTAGTAAAAGTTAATAATAATGACTTTCAAGTTGTTGATTTCTAACTTTTGTCTTTAGTATAAAAATATCCAAGAGTTCTTTGGTTTTTAACAAAATGAACAGTTCTGCTAAAAATGAATGAAGATTATTTAAGATGATTGAAATGATTTCTTTCCATTTTTGTATTTTATGTAAATACAACTGAAGAAAAAGCTGGAATGGAATACTGGTCAAGGCAGACTCAGATGACCCACAGATGTAAGTGAATAAAAGCTGTTGACACACGCATTCCAAGTGCACAAAGGTCAAAGCTGTCAGTTGGCTTTGCTGCTTTAGTCAAAGTTAGTAGAGTTTATCTGAGAAATAACTTTTGAGATGACAAAGCAGAACGGAACATGAAGGAAAACATCGTTGAAGCTAGATTCAATGACACTGGAGCTTGGATCCTATTCGCACAGATAACAGATCAACTCAAGTGAAAGTTTAGGATCAGCAAACAGTGGATCAGTTTATTCAAGATCAATAACATTCAGAAAGAATACAATCAAATCTAAGTTCATATTATGCAGGGACAGGGAAGAAATCACTTGTCAACTACTACTTCAATAAATGCTATTTTCTGGGAATATTCATCATCATCAAGGCATGTTGACAGCATAGATTTCCTTGATTCTCTCTCATCATCTGTCCCTAGCAGCTGTAAGTCTTGGCATACAGCAGATTAATGAAAGTTTTTGCTGATTGGCCAACACTGATAAAAGAAGATTGCTTATAAGCTCACATCTTTGAATCCAGCATGTTTGACTTGAAGGATTTGTGAGATGGGAGGTAAGTGGCAGTACAGTTGAAGTTTTCTAAAGTGCCACTCCCAGGATTTGTTCAAAATTGCATTTAGCAGCATCCTTGTGGGGTTCTCATCGAGCTTTTTCTCCAAGTATTTTTTGTTGTTAAAGTCCAAATGATACCACCATACAGACATAGCCTCACAGCTTGGAAGAATTTTCCCATTTTATCACAGAAATCATATTTCTATATGATTGATAACCTGCCAATAGCAGTCCTTGCTTTATGTATGCCTACAGTGATATAACTTTCAGTAGATGAGATATTACTACTGAGGTATATGAACTGGTCCATTAATTTCAGGAGGATTGTCATTTAATATGGAGATAACACTATCTTGAGTAAAACATGAACTCTCTTTTATATGAGTTCATGTAGAGTGTATGCTAAAGATTGGACTTGGACAGGTGAACTTTCAAGAAATCCTAGATCATCTGCATCAGTTATAGTTTCCATGGGATATCATTTACTTTTTATCTTTTTTAGTGTGACTATCCATACACTAATCCAATTGCAGATTGCTTCTATGTATATACCAACTGTTATAGAGCAATGAAAAATTAATAGAACAATGTTGAAATGAGAAACAGAATGACAGTGATTTAAACCCCTGGGCAAAAAAGGGTTATGGACCCTTAACACCTCCCACCTGACTTGGCATTTCATATTGATATGTACAGTCTTAATCACACATTTGTTTCGAAAGTTCCAAGTCACAAATAAATATAAAGAATCTATTGGGATATTTTATTGGATTATAATTCTAACAGCATGTCAACCTGTATAGGGTTATTTCATGCTTAGAAGTTAGGGAATTGCATTCATTTATATATACATTTTTTTGTATTGTTGTTTCTTGAGAGTTTTTTGCACACAGTTATATCATATCAAGTATTCCTATTTTACACACAATTGTATGGTTTTAGGTATTCCTAATACAAATAATTAGTTTAAAGAAACTATTTCTAATCAAGAGCATTCAATTGTTTGTGTACAGTTATATATAGTTTCAAGTAACTAATAACAAATCCATAGTAAATAATTATAACTTCAAGTAATTATTCTTAATAGAAATAATTTACAGTTATGTAGTTTCAAGTATTTTACTATTAGATAATAATTTTATCATTAAGGGTTTTTGGACTATTTGCAGGTTCAATCCTCATGACAGGTGAGTAACAATACAGGAATACTTAAGACTTGTACCCGGTTATGGCTAATGGAATCAGAACAGGCGAACCCCGTAGATTAAATAAAGGACGTAGTTCGAAGTTCCATGAAGATTACCGAGTTCGACAAACACCTGAAGAAGGCCAGAGGACATATCGGCCGAAATGTCGCAGAAATAACAATAAACATGAAGACAATAGTCCGAAAACCCTTAATGATGAAAACATTAAGCTTCGTCTCAGAAATTTAGACAACTATTAATAATTTTAAAAACAGATCTATTTGATCGGTAGATGAAACCCTAACAGAGACAACAATTCCAGGGCAGAATGGACTAGGGAATAATTGCAACGAGTGAGAACTTCATTCTCAGAACTGCAGCCTCACTATCAGATGCTGTTTGACACTATACCCTGGATATTCATTCTTTTTTTAGGGGTGGTGTCTTAATGTAGAGGATAAAGTCAAAGAATAGTAAGGATCCATAGTGTTTAGTAAGTGATTTTACCTGAAGCCATTTAACAAAAAAAGAGAGACTTCTGTTATTTAGGGCTTTTAGCTCTTTGATACTGCTTGTTAGTCCCACTGCACACTCTGATCGAGGTTGAAATATTTTTTAATGTTTTGGCTTTTACTTTTTATATTTTAATTAATATACACATGAAAACCAGAATATTTACTATAGTCTTCATCTAATTCAAATTATAATTCATTGCTTTTGTTTAATTCTAGATACCCTTTATTTAGGGCTTATGAGTATTGGCATGAAAAGAATAATGATAATGATATGTTTACAGCATTTGTAGAATAAGTAGCTTAATAAGGGCACACAAAATATCCCAACAGAAAGATCACAAATTACTTGACTCAGATAAAGTTTATAACAAGATGATAATAATTAGAGTTATTAATGAGCTGATTATTAGATACCAAGTCTCTTTCTAAAAGATTTTCTCAATGTTTGTAGGTTAATACCAATTCAATTCTCCAGACTCCAGATTTAACAAAATGGTGTTGTCACCTAAAAATCAAAAGTGCATTCATTAGACAAGATATGTTTTTGAACGTACTGGTGTTCAAAAACATATCTTGTCTAATGAATGCACTTTTGATTTTTAGGTGAAAATTTGGTCTTAAAAAGCCATTCATTAAATTAGTATATAAGATAATTTGAATATATTTCATGGTAGTCATCATATGGGCCTACAATGTATAGTAAGATAAAGCTCAGCCTAAGTCATTAAAATAAATGATTTTAATAACAGTATAGTCTAACTCTACCATATGATTAAAATTTTTGACAGAAATTTTTGTTTTTTTCTTTCTCTCAAAAACATGAAAAAAGTTGAGAAAACAATTTCGAAAAAAAAATCAATTACATTTTTCAAATAGGCTGTTGATTTTTTGGTAAAACTTTTTTGAGCCATACTTATTATCCCTGAATTTCACCATTTGTAGACAGGTGCTAGAACTGATTGACCTAAAATAATGAGCTCCTACTTTAGCTGAGTTCAGACGATTAAGTTATGAAAAAAAAAAGTCAGAAAATGAATATGGATACATTTAATAAACAATCATATTCTTAGAATCTACCGATTTAGTTTTTATTTCAATGAATTTTTTCTTTTCTAATTTTGGTTAACCTATATGAAATATACCTGAAAAGAAAAAAAGTAAATAGAAATAAAAATACATCAAAATAATAATCAATTTCCAGACAATGAATAACATTTTAAAATTAGAGTGAAAAACAAAAATTTCTAAAGAAAGTAAAAAATGCTGCTTAGTCTAAAATGTCACCAGATTTAAGACTAATTCAATATTTGTGGGGCACCTACTAAAACAAAAAGTTGAAAAACACACCCAGCAAACAAGACAGATCTAAAAGAATGCACACTGTCAAAATTAGAAAACATTCTAGTAAGTGTTTCTACAAATCTGGTAAAGGCAATGTCTTTAAAATAACAAGCAGCAACAGAAAATAAAGGTGGTTACACAAAATCATTCATTTTTTTTTTCACTCACTGACCAGTGGGTCATTGGGTTGGTTGGGTTTTATGGCATATCAACCTTTGTAGATTATTTAATGCCAAATCCATTTTTATGCAAACAGTCAGTTCTATTTCAAACAATTCAGTTTAGCATGAGTACACAGTTTAATTGTTAAAAACATTTCTATTTCAAGCTATTCAGTTTATTCAAACAGTTCTAATTCAGCCAATTCAGTTTAGTATAAGTATACATTTTGTTTACACACAGTTAAATGTCAAAACAGTTCTATATTAAACAATTCAGTTTAGTGTAAGTACAGTTTCAATATCAAAAACAGTTCCATTTCAAACAATTCATTTTAGCATAATAATACAGTTTAGTTCTATTCAACCCATAGATAGGGCTCTATCAGGTGCTACCATTACAGGTTAGAGTGGACCTGGGAACAATGGCAATGAAGGGGTGTTCCGCATTCCCCAAACCCCTAGCATCACTGGAACCTCACCATCAGATTGTTTAGTGTCATATCAGGACACTCGCTGGTGGTGTAGGGGGTCTTACCCCACTGCAGAGGTGCAGTTGGTGTATTTTACAGCCCCAGCCAAGTGGGAAATACACAGAATTAAATGTCAAAACAGTTTTATTTCAGATAATTCAGTTTAGCATAAGTACACAGTTTAGATGTCAAACTCCGGGCCAGAGTGGACCTGGGAGTGATGGCAATAAAAGAGTACTCCGCATTCCTCAAAGTTCCAGCAATAATGGAACCTCACCATCAGATTGTTTAGCATCATAAATAGGACACTCGTTGGGGTGGTCTTATTCCCCTGAAGAGACGCAATCAGTGTATTCTACAGCCCCAGCAAACTGGGCAAGGGTCATTAGGGTGCTACTCATGTAGTTTGTCTTAGGAAGGAATAACCTGTTGGAACCCATCCCTCTCCAGGTTTGGATTTAGAGTTTTCCTTCACCTAGACTGGTTGCCCTGCCAAGGTTAAAGGGCCCATTCTTCCTTACTATTTGTCCATAGCTGGAGAGAGAATAGTTAGATTCATACAATTCTCAAGAGCATTAGTACTATGTGAAATACAAACAGCCTCATTTAGGATTTAAAATCAGGTAACCAAGTCTACTTCCCATGATGATAACAGTTACACTAGGAGTACCTCCAAATACTGATTTGAAATAAACTTTTCTCAAAGTGTCTACTCACTTTTAGATGACAACACGTTTAGCAACAGGTTTTCAATGCTGTAGAGTTTGGTCATAAATAATTTCTAACACTGAAAATAATTAAGGATTTTAGTAATAAATTGTTTTCTAGCTAAACTTTCAGTGCATAATTGTGGGTTTTTGATTTGTAAAGGTCAAAACCTTGTTTTGAGTACACATGTCAATGCATGTCAAAATAAGGTGGAAAGTTTGCTTTAGAATCAACAATGAGCTAAAATATTAAGATGAACAATTACATAAATATCAGCTGATATTTAGCAATGACATGACACTAAAAAGTTTTAGTGATAACATGTAGTTAAAGAATAATTTGAAGAAAATATTTAATAAAAAACTTTTGAAAACATGGGAAGTCATCACAGTTGCAGTCAAAAGTAGGAGCAGATAAGGGTTGGAAACGTCAGACTCTGAAGAGATCCCAGTGGAGGTCGGCCCCAGCCAATGGCACACATGCACAGGAAGCAGCAGGATATGAGAATAATGATAGCTATGTATCTGTCTATAATTTCACCTCACACTCCTTATTCTATGTGTATATCCAATAGGCAGCAGTAATTCCTATAATCACTCTCTTTTCAGCAATGACTGTGAAAAGAGCAGGAGCAAATAAACTTTCATATCCTGAAACGAACACTGTGTTGTGTTAAAACTTTCAATTTAGCACTGGTAACCAACAAGAATTTATATTTGTTGCCATAGTGTTACAATACTATCCTTTTAAATGTGAAATGTTCCACAAGAAATAATAAAATTCTATCTTGTATTCAGACGAAAATTAGCTTATTATAAAAGATGGTAGGGGGTGTACTTTTTTTTTTGGTAGATCATTCTGTATTAAGTGAGGCAGTATTGATAAAATCAGGTAGAATATATATTTTGTTGTTCTCTTGTAGTTACAAACTGAATAGAAAAGACATGCATTGAAATGATTGAAGATGAAAAGAAGAAATCATTTTGTTTCAGTGTAAAATGATTTCTAATTTATATCTTTGGATTCTTTCAAAATTCAACTTCAGATAAGCCATAAAAATTACACGACAAATGCTCATTTTACAAAAAAAAAAAAAAAAAAAAAATGAAGATCTTCAAGATGTGCACCTGCATCTGTTTTTAGGCAACTTTATTTTATGATTTAAAAACAGAGTTTAATGTCAGCTATAAACAACTATCTTCTTTCTGATGACAATAAAAATGGCCTCATTAACTTTAGTCTTTGGACTTGTACTGTCAGCTCTGAGATAAAACTACAATAAGATTTACTTATATACTTATCTACTTTTTAAGAGCAAATAAGTATTTGTAGAATTCTTTCTTTAGCATATATATATATATATATATATATATATATATATATATATACACACACACACAGGTGTTGGCAGAAAAGTTCATAGGCTGACCAAAATTCTCTCTCTCATATATATATATATATTGTAACAGTGTTGGTTGTCACTATCTCACTTCATGGGTTTGTGGCAAACCAAATGTGATATAATTTGGAGAGTGTTCAATACCAGTGATAGAGCTATCATATAATAACATTAAGTAAATATATTTGAAAAAACATCATGAAACTTGAGGTTGCAGACAAGCTACCATGCTATTAAAAAATATATAAACTAATATATATATTACTTATTATATAAATACCTACAGAGTCAGAAAGAATCTACCTAGATTTCATCTAACCAACTCATCAGGATGATTCTGAAAGGTTGGACTGAAATTACATTTTATTGATTAAAAGGCAGCTAGAAAAGAATATAATAAGCATGAAAAAATAAAATAATCTAAATTAAAGTAAATAAATAAATAAGATAAAATTAATTTGTAACTTATTTACCAAGTAACCAACTTTTCTTATGTCTATGAACATGAAATATTTCTGATCCTTGAGTCAGAAATTCATTGAGATTTTTGTAGGAAATTATGGCAAGTTTCTCTTCCAACATAAATTACAATATTTATCCCCCACTTTATATTTATAGCATTTTTTTTAATTATCTCCCCATTTAATATAGGATATGTGTCTGGGTTCTTCTTAACTTCCCACACATAGATAAAAACTAGTTCGATGTCTTTTTTCTTTGTGTGCAAAGCTACTTCAATGATTGTAATATCTTTATTGAAGAGTCCTTGTGTGGAACTTATGTATACATTTTAAACATTAGTAACATAGTAAAAAATGCCGTGAATATAAAGTGGGGGATAAATATTGTAATTTATGTATGGAGGAGTGTCTTGATATTTTTTGCCTGCAGCAATTATATATATATATATATCGTCAGACTGTTTTATCATATCACAACTCTTCAGTGTGGTTAGACATGTAAGATGTTTCAAGCTGGGATCAAAACCTGGCTAACTTTACGTTAGTCAGATATCTTACCTGTGCCATCGTCAATCTCAGCATAAGCAAAGGGATTTTATAGATATATGATCACATGTATGCTATCAGCTACCAGAGTGCTCAATTCATAAGAGAAGCAAACGTGGCAGCCGGCAATCTCTCCCTTAAGTGCTCAACCCACTGGGGAGTGTATAAACACACACCTATATACATAAACAAACAATATATTACAAATATAGAATAAGATAATAAAACCAGATAAAAACTCACAACTTAGTATCTTAGTCCTCAGGTGAGATAGTATTCAACACATCTGTTTTTGTTAAATGAATACTCTTTTTTTTAAAGGGTGGAGGTAAATGAGATCAGTTTGCAATTTCTTTGAAATTTTGTTTATAGATGGTATCATTCTTAAAGACAATCTTAGCTTCCTTGCAACCATTTTTTGAAAATGCTATATAGACTCTTTGTCTGATTAAAAATTCTGTTGTTATTTGATTTTACAGACAACACTAACAATAATTATTTATATATAAAGTCGGTGATCTGAGTTGAGGGTGACCCAAAGACTCCCTTTCCAATAGCTACTACACCAAAGTGTAGGGGAGGGCGCAACTCAATCCCCTGGATTGCTCCACTTTACCCTTGATCTTTGCCTTATAGTGCTGAGTGCTAAGCAAGATGGCATCAAGTACCATTTTTTGAGTCTTTGGTATGACTCAACCACTGGCAAACACTCTACTCATTAGATCAATTGCCTTGCGGTTATCGACATCATAATAGTGTTATTTGCTTACCCCAGCAGATTTTTCAAGACATGCTGCCCATAGACTTGGACCAGATAAAGCTTATTAAATAATGATAGCTATTTAATTATCTTTAATTCCACCTTCAATATCATAACTGTGTTATTTGTTTACCTCAGTAGATTTTTAGGATATGTCACAAATATGCACTTTAAGTATCTATTAAATGATATAGATATATAGATATTTATTCAGTTTAGTCCAGAGGTTCTCAAATATTTTTATTTGATGTAAATTTAATTTCCATCTACACCAAAATAAATTAATTGAATATTAAATTACAAAGCATAATTAATTTACCGATGTTTAATATAATTTGCATAAGAAAAGAATCAGCAACCAATAAATTAAAACACACATTTAATTCTTGAATTATTTTTTAATAGAAAGAATGTTTGGTGGTGGTGGGGGGTTGATTTTTAAAATGTTTCAAGACTGAAATTTTTACAAAATATAGAGAAGGAATATTGAATAAAAAAACAACACCCACATGTAAAAATACCTGGCAATACTAAAACTGACTTAACAAGTAAAGAACTGGATCTATTTGGTCAGAGTGGGAATTTTTTTTTGTCAATGATTTAATTTTAATTTTATTCATTAAAAATTTGTTGTCACAGAGGAAAATTAAAATTTCAGGCATGGTATTATAATTTTTCATTATTCTTTCTTTTTTAACTCTTTATTTCTATTCATACAATTAAATGATCATATTTTTTTAAAAAACATCTTATAACCTATAATAAAAAGGAATGTTTTAGAATTCAGCATTTTTATCAAATAATTTGTTTAAAACATAATTGTTTTTGAATGTTTTCTTTTGTAAAAATAGGATTATATGCACTATTGAAAATCATTTAAATGACTTATATTTTTTGAATGGATCTTCTATGAATGACATAGCTCTCTTAGCCATTACATCCAATCAGACATTCTACTAAGATACGATTGGACATGATTTTTGCTGTTATAAAATTATTTATATATACAAACTAGTAAATTTACACCCTGTAGACCTCTAGTCTTTTATTCACTCCCAAGGGTCGAGAGGAACCACAATGTGAAGCCCTGGTTAGTTTGATTTCTTTGTTTTAATGGCATATCAACTTTTGCGTGTTATTTAATGGCAAAGCTATTCTTATAGAAGAACATTAGCGGTTCTATTAAAAACAATCTCTGGGGGATAAAAGGGTTCATGCCTTTCCGAAGGGTATAGTTCAAAAGTGAACGTACTAGTGTGACTGGAGTTTGAACATGCATACTATGATATCATAGTCTAGCACGTAAGCTGCTACACTACAAGGATTTTCCTCTTAGAGAAGCACTGGTTTAGTTCATCTAGGAGTCCATGCCAGACATCCTACTTGTGTATATTATTGATAGCTTTGGCCTTACACCCCCAAGTAGCACTTATTTTTGTCTGTCTGTCTATTTTCATGACTCAGCTGTTTTGATCCCCATCGTATCTGAAGGTTGATGGAGAGCATTTGACAGTTCTTTCTTTATAAATGTTTTTCTAACTCACTCTGTGCTATTTGGGTCTTAAATACTTCACTTTGCCTGAATCAACAAAACCAAAGCCTGACATGTAATTTGATCTGTACATATCAATGTATGATGATCCATCTATATGATTAATATTCATGACTGCATTAAGTGCATTGACAAGGAAGGTAATATAAAATAATTTATTGACTAAAATACAGGGTGCAGCTTTAATATTGTCCACATTCTAAATTGTCATTTGTGTAGCGCAAATGGATTTAAACAAGCAGTAATGGTAGATCCATCAAGCTAATGCCATACCATTTTATTTTTTTTTAGATATGATCAGTTAAGATTATGGTTTGGACTGGTGTACACCATGCATTTGAAGTTTAAACTTTTTTTTTTTAAGACAGGTGAATCTCTAATTGATACACAGAGAGCTTTTTATACTTATTTTATGTTACACAAGAATGATGCTGTTCTGGATAGAATCTTCAACACCTAGCAGTATTGATTTTTTTTTATTCAGAACAGCATCATTGATCACAATACAGTAAACAGATTGTTGAAGAAATTTTGCTTGGGTGGTAAGAACTTTGACAATTAGGCAAAGTGAAGAAGGCCTAAAACTATGGATTCCAAGGTCATCTTCCAAAGTAAAGCTGGCAAGTGGCACTCAAAATGTTTTAGGCGAACTCAGCATCTTAGAGTCCAGTATGGTTTGTCGCCTTCAGGACCTGTTGCAGTATACCCACCTTCCCTAAAACACTGGGGTGATTTCGCTTTCAATCCACTGACCATTCCACACTTGCTAGTTATGTTATCAGATGGCATAAACAAATCGCTTATTTACCCACATTGTGTTTTTGATCCAGACAGCAAATCAATTGTTAATCAAAGTCACCAGTCGATGAGTTGATGGATGAGAATGCACAATTAACCAAGTATAAAAAGTTTTTATCAACCAACAGAGAATAGAACATGGCTTTGTAAAAATGATAATGCTCAACTAAAAAAAAAAAGGGTCTTTAAAAATGGTATATATATATATCCACCCATCCAAGAGGAGGGGAGTCTTTTGTTAGAGACCCAGTTCATAAATAAATAGTCAATCAATTTCTTGGTATTCAAAGTCAGCCTCAAGGCTTCTCAATTTATCATATAAGTTTTAGGCTTTTCTATTCTTGCCTTCTATAGTCAAGGCAATCTCAAATGGCAGTTATGGTTGCCTTTTCAGTCTTTAACTCTCAGCTTTTCTTGGTTTCTTGATAGTCTGGTACAAGGTGAGTTTACAAGTTGCATGTTATGTTAATTTCTCTTTATTTCTTCACTTTTGTGAGTCTGGTACAAGGGTGTCTCAAAGTATCATATTATTTCAATTTCTCCTTGGTTCTCTAATTTTCTATATCCAGGGTAGTCTTGTGCAAGGCCAACTTGAAGTATCGTATTATCTCAGGCTTTCTCTGCCTCTCTTAAAATATCATATTATCTTAGTTCTAACACTTTTCTATATCAAGAGTAGTCTGGTAAAAGGTGAAAACTCAGAGCATGGTGGATTCTATTAGTGCTGGTCTCTCAACTATCATACGAGGTGCATACGATAAGTTTCCTGACTTTTTTGTATGGGCATTTAAAATTGTCGAAGTCTCTTGAAAATTCAGTATGTTATTGCTATACATCTCATGAGATGACTGACCAATTTTTATGATTTCAGGTTTTAATGAACAGCTACAGCAGTAATTGGAATACACCTTACTAAAGCCTGATTGTCACAGCTGGTAAAAATTCAAAAATGCAATCTGACACTTTAGAAGAATGATATCCAATAAAATTCTGTTTTAAACTTGGAAAAAATGCCACAGAAACGTATGGAATGCTTCAGATTGCTTTTCGAGCATCTTGCATGAAAAGCAATCTGAGTTTTTGAGTGGCATAAGAGATTCAAGGAAGGCAGGGAGTCTATGAGGGATCATGGGAGGTGTAAGGAAGTCAATACACCAGACTTGATTGGCCAAATGGGTAGGGTTACTATGTTGAGGTTTTAAGGGAGTACAGGAAGAGATTCCATAGGAAGAGGCCAGCACTCTTCAAATCGGGTCAGTGATATTTCCGCCAGGACAATATACCAGTCCACAACTCCATCCTTTTCACAGACTATTTGAGCAAGATGGGCATCAAGTCAGTTCCTCAGCTTCCCTATAGTTCAGACCTTGCTCACTGTGACTTATATTTATTCCCTAAGCTCAGAGGCTGTTGTTATAAGTGTCTTACTATCTTAGGCTTTCTCTGTTCCTCTCAAAGCGTCTTATCTAGGGCTTTATCTGCCTCTCCAACCCTGGACAGTCTGGGGCAAAGCCAGAGCTCTGAGCAACATGAAGTTTAGTGGCTGCCTTCCACCAGTCTCCTCCTGGTCTCTGGTGAGGGAAGAAGCCTCTTCTTTTTTATGCATTTTCTCCTCTGAGGGATGGTGGTGGGCAAAGCTATAGACAATCACAATTTTCTCCAAATTTAGCTTTCAGTAATTAATTTTGCCCCTTTTGACTTACAACACCTTTAATATTTGATTAACTCTCACTTTTACCTACAAGGGTGGTCTTCTCAAATTTGGAATTACTACTAATTTTCTGCTTGCGTGATTGGTCAGAAACATTAAAATTTTTTCCACATTTTGAATTTTAAAAAAGTTATCATAGGTCTTACCTCTTTGAATAGGTGCAGTAGGCATATTCTACAGCCTCTATCAACGGGGCGGTGTGTATAGATTATCAGTATTTGATTGAAATATCTAAAACTATATAACTGTATGTATATTATTTGTTTTAAGAGTATTTATTTGAAGCTATAATTGTTGACAAATGTTTATCATCATTTGCTGAAACCATATAATTGTTTGCAATTTGGCTTAGGTATTAAATAACCCCAAAAGGTTGGCATGCTTTAAAAACAATCAATCAATTAACAATTTAAATGCCTGCATATCCATATCTACTTAAATACATATTTACCTATGTCTATTTTATTGTGGTGATGGCAGGTTTTAATTTTTTTTTTATTGCTGGAGTTTTGCAAGGAGATACATTGTTATCATCTCTATTCATAATCTGCCAAGATTATGCATTACAAATATCAATAGATCTAATGATGGAAAATGGTTTCTCACTAAAAAAAAAAAAAGAAGGAAAGAAGCAAATGATATCCTATAGAAACTATAACTAATGCAGACTATGCAGATGATCTTGTGCTTCTTGCAAATACACTTGCTCAAGCTGAATCTCCGAGATATAGCTCAGAGCAGGTACCTAGATGCATTGGTCTCTATGTTAACTCAGATAATGAATACTTAATCAAGATGGTCATCATTCATCATCATCATGTCGTGCCATATCCAGCACGGATATCCCTGACCCTCTCTCGCCACTTCTCCCTATCATTCATCACCTCCGGCAGTTCTTCAGGGTTACATCCAATGTCCTCACATAGTTGCTGTATGTAAGTTTGTGCTGGTCGTCCTGCTTTTGCACATCCATATGTGGGGGTCCACAGGAGTACATCACTTATGAGCTCGTCCTTGCTTCTCCAGCAGTTTCACGCGTGTCTGGTTCTTCTAACTTGTATAGTTTTCATGATGGGGGGCAAGTGTCCGTATAGTTGGTGTCTCGTGGGGTGCTGTCGCCAGGACTTGTTCAATACTGCTCTCAACATTCTTGTGTAATTTCCATCTAGTTTTTTCTTCAGCCGTTTAGTTAGCGTCCATGTAGTGCATCCATATAGCAGTAGCGACACAACAGCTGCCTGGAAGAAACTGCATTTCATTTTATTGGTTAGGTCTGATTTCCATATGATCGAGAGCCTATCGATAGCCGTCCATGCCTTCGTCAGTCATGTGTCGATGTCTTTTTCGGTTGATGAGACGCTACTTCCTAGGTAGGTGAATTTGTCTACTAGTTTCAGAGAGGCTCCGTCTAGTGTGGCAATGTTGCCTGTTTGGTTGTAAGACATATATTCAGTTTTGTGTGCATTGACATGGAGGCCAATGCCAGCTGCGGCTCGTTCCAGACTATGCAGTAGTGTCTCTGTTTGATTAGGCGTATTCGCCAGTAATGCCAAGTCATCAGCGTAGTCGGCGTCCGTGATTGTTTTTGCGGGGTACCTTTTGCTTCTTGTCTTAGTCAGCCTGAAGCCATTTTCTCTGATTTTGTCGATCGAAGTCCTAAGCACATAGTCTAGATAGATGATAAAGAGGTACGGGGCTAGTGTGTCTCCTTGTAGTACTCCTGCAACAATGTCGAAGTATTCCGTGTCTCCATCTGGTGAACGTACTTTCACTTTGGTGTTTCTGTAGAGAATCATTATCGCTGCTACGGTTTCTTTTGGTAGGCCGTATGCTAGTAGGATTTGCTCCATCTTCCCTCTGTGTATGGAATCGAAGGCCTTGGTAAAGTCGACAAATAGTAATGTCGCCTGAAGGTTTTTTGCCCGAACGCCTTCAAAGATTCTACGGATGGTCAGTATTTGTGAGGTTGTGGATCTATTTCTCCGGAAGCCATTTTGGTTTTTCCTAAGGATGTTATCTATTTTGGGTTCTATGTGGTTTCATAGTAGGGCATTGTAGATTTTGGCTGCTATGGATGTAAGTGTTATCCCTCGGTAGTTCTTGGCTAGTCCAAGGTCGCCTTTTTTAGGGAAAGGAAGGATGCATCCCTTTGTCCATCTTTCTATCCTATTTTGACTATAGACTGCGTTGCATTGCCGGAGCAGTATATTGTCGAATTGTCTAGTCTTCCACACTTCTGGGGGGATCTCGTCTAGCCCTGCAGCTTTCCTATTTTTAATTCTTCTAAGAACCGAGTCGAGTTCTTCTTTGGTGAAAGGACCTAGTTTTACGTCTAATTGCTTACTGATAATTCTGGTGATTGGTTCATCCGTTATTTTCGGTGGGTTTCCTAGTAGATTTTTGAAATGCTGTTCCCACAGTTTTACTCTTTCTTGTTGGCTTGCAGCTTTCAATTTTGCTTTCGCTGTGCTCTTCCTTCTACTTCGTTTATTGTTTGCCAGGCTATCCTGGATTGTCTATCTTCCACCGAGTCTCTAATCTTATATATCTGAATTTGTATGTATTCTGCCTGTTCTTTTAGATATATTCCTGCTAATTGATATTGTGCCTTTTCTAGTTTCCGGACATTTGTGTTTGTTGGGTTCTTTCGATAGCTTTTGGAGGCAGTTTTCACGAGTGCACGTTTTTCTCTAACCGCTAGCATTTCCCAAGGGACTCTATATTTAGTTCTAGGTTTCGTTGGAATACACTTTGATGCCGCCTCAAGGTGTGCTTCTACAAAATTTTCATATTCATCATTTGGGGTACCTTTTTCTGTCTTCTCTTGTAGTGCTTCGAATCTGTTTCTTAATTCTAATGCATATTTATCTCTAATATCTCTGTTGTTGAGTAGAGCCCAGTCATAGTGCTTGGTTGTCGCTTTTCGTGTGGCATTTTTTCGTAGGCTTAGTTGTACTTTGGCCGTAACTATTCGATGATCGGAGGACACACCCTTGAAAGAGGAGTATGCCTCGCAATTCATCGCACTGTTTTTCCATTTCCTGTTTATAAAGACGTAGTCTATCTGTGCTTTACTCTTATTCGCGTATGTGTAGGTCCATAGTTTTCCCTCCCTTTTTTGAAAGTTTGTATTGAGGCATGTTAATCTATTTTCTATCATGAAATCAATTAGATGTTGTCCATTCCTGTTTGACGTGTTGTGTAGGCTGTAGTTGTTGTTTCTGTTTTTCCCGATTTGTGCATTCATATCTCCGCCAATGACTAGTAGGTTGTGTTTCGGAATGCTACGTACTAGGGAGGATAGATCTTTGTAGAAGGTGACTATTTCGTTTTCTTCACTAACATTGGTAGGGCTGTAGCAGGAGATAATTGTTGCTTTGGGGTTGCCATTAAACGTTGCGGCCATCATCCTAGGCTGTATTCTCTCAATGCTATTTAGTGTTTTTAATGCTCTTGGTCCTATAAGCATTCCCACCCCTCCTACCGATACATTGACAGAGTTTTTCCATGCCGATACAGTCACCAGCATCCATCCATTGCCAGTTTCGTGAAATTTGATATCTTCGGTGTGCGTGTATCAGTGTTCTTGTATGCAAATTACGTCTATCTTATGTTCTACGGCTGATGCAGTTAGCTCTGATAGTTGACCTATTCTATTTAGGGTTCTAACGTTAAATGTCGCTATCTGTATTGTTTGTTTGCATTTTAGTAGTTTTGGTTTGAGCTCTGTAGCTGATTTTTCGACACTGACGCCAGGGCTCCAACCTCAGCAGGATGCGCCCCTTTTTTACCCACGCGAAGAGCGATGCGGTTTATGTATGTGGTTTGAGTACGAGTCATGGTTATCTTTCGATGGCTGTTTTTATTCTCATCTATAGAAGCCACTCTTATAGATGAGCAGCAGTAGTTCCCTGATCGAACTGACAATCCTGAGCATTAAGCCGCAAGACTCACACGTACATCATGCTGCTTCCCATGTGTACATGGAAAAAAAAAAAAAAAAAAAAGAAGACCTTTTTACCTTAAGTTTTAACTCAGTTAAAGTCCAGGACTGCTGTATGTTTAAATTCAAAGAAATTTTGGGGTATATTTCATCCTATCATCCGATTCCAGCCCTAACAGGTTTTTATTTTATAGGTAGAATTCGATTTTTGACTTGGGTTGCTTTTTTTTTTTAATTTTTTACTGCTATGAGGGTGTGTAATCAGACTTCTAAGCTTTAGAAAAAGTTCTATTTCTATTTGCCCTGTATACTAAAGCATTCGACCAGGGTCGTTATACTTTTTTTTTTCTTTTCTTTTTTTTTTTACAGCTAAATAAGATGGTACCATCTCCTAATTAAATGGCAAGCCTCTGAAATTACTAGAGCTATTCGTATACCTTGGTAGCAATATGTCATCTACTGAAAGCAATGTCAACACATACATAGGTAAAATATGGACTGCTATAGATAGGTTATTGATCATATGGAAATCTAATCTCTCTGATAACATTAATTAGGAATTCTTCCAAGCTGTAACTGTGTTCGTACTACTGTATGGTTGCACTACTTGGACTTTAACAAGCTAGATGGGAACGACACAAGGATGTTGTTTTGAAAAAATTCTAAAAACAGTAACTGTAAGGTCACTTATCTCCCATCTTACAAACCATTCCAGTAAGACAAGAAAGACATCCTGAGCCCTGCTGACAAAATAAGGACAGACCCATAAGGGATGTTCTCCTGTGGATTCCTACTCATGGACATATCAGTGTTAGCTGACAAGCAAAAGTATTCACCAGCTCTGTGCAGACAGTGGATGCCTTCAAGAGGATCTACCAAGAGTGATGGCTGATTGGGATGGATGATAAGAGAGAGCCCAAAGGAATCCATGCCATTGGTATGCTTTGATGAGAATGGTGATCAGATATACAAATGAATCAAATTCGAAGACATTTGTACAAGTTTAATGGAAGTGTGTGATATTTTTATTTATGCATAAATATAAATAGAATTCATACCTATTTGTCTATGTGTTATCATAAAATATGTTATCAACACGTGATAAAAAATATGGAAGTACCAGATGAATATCTTGAAAGAGGAAATTATTGATTTCAGTTTGGCACTTGAAATTTTGTAAGCATCAATTTTTGCAGATAACATTTTAAACCTTTTGGCTTTCCCCATTGCTTATCTATTTAATTTCAACAAAAATCATTCTGGCATTTATATATAGAAAAGTAGAAAAAAAATAGATACATGTGTAATTTACATGATTAAATAGTTGATAACAGACATTCATATGAATATACAGGATTATCTTAATATTTTTTTGTTTTGCAATATATTTAATTAGGTTTCTATTAGAATATATAAAAAAGTTGGCAGCAGTAGTTGAGGGCGACCTGAAGGATCCCTTTTCAGCAGCTACTACACCAAGGTGTAGGGGAGGGGCAACTCCTTTCCCTGGATTGCTCCACTTTACCCTTGATAGGTACTTTATAATGCTGAGAGTTAAGCAAGGAGGTACCAAGTACCATTTTTTTTAAAGTCTTTGGTATGACTCAACCTGGGATTGAACCCAGTCTCCCGAACACTCTACCAACTAGGCCAACTACACTCTCATCCTTGGCAGAAGTGCTAGGGAGCAATATTTGAATACTAGGCAGGGTGCGCGGATACTACATTCACATATATAGTACTACCACTATATATATATATATATACACACACACACACACACTATCATAGTACCCATAAAAAATGACACTATTATTTACAAATGTATCTTTTGTACAGTTAATTCTGTTACCTCTTATTTAAGAAACTTCATCTTATAAAATTTGAATTATTTAGAATACAAAACAAATTGGTAAACTTTTTTGAAAAGTTTAGTTCAATACAAAATTTTTTTCTGTGAATCTATTTTTTTTTAATTGCTGTCTATGAAACTTAATTTCATAAAAATTGAAATATTTAGAATTGAAAACCTTTTAAATCAGTTAATCATCTTTTAAATTTCTTAAAAACTTTATTCAATTAAACACGAGATTATTTAAAAGAAAAAAAAAGAATGAAATTGAAAATTTTTTATATTTTCTTCAGTTGATTTTAAAAATGCTGGATTTTTAATTATTTCCTCTTTGATAAATTATCAAATTAAAAAAGAATTTTTTTAAAAAATGAAAAAAATCTGACTCCTTCAATAATCATGAATAAATGTTTAAATGTGATAATTGCTGCAAGTTTCTCACTTCATCAGTTCAATTTCAATTCATGCCAGTTCTAAATTGTTTATTTTAGATAATTCAGTTAAGTAAAACATGTTTACCAACAACCCACCCCCTCTCTCTCTCTCTTTCTCTCTCTCTATATATATATGTATATATAATTATTCATACAACCATCAATTTTGAATATTTTTATCCATTTCTCAAAATTCAATGCCCATATGATGCCTGTTTATGTTAATAAGCACAGAAAACCTAATTTTCAGGACAATAGGTCAAATACAACAAATGAAACAGGTGAATTATATCAAATAGGAAAAGACAAAATTATTCTATAGTAGAAAAAACCATTTTGAATGAATTGATTTGTGTAAGTAATTTACATCAGTGAAGCCTTTTAGATTATTTATTCAGTAGAATTTTTGTGATAATTCCAACAAAGAACATACCATAAGTTAATTTTTGACGAAGTGTGAATTGCTGCTGATTTTTTGGATTGTTGAGTTTTCTTGTGCCAATTTTTAAGCGTTGGACTTTATATTAAAACAGTTTTATTGTTTCTTTTTCATCTGACCATTTTCTCCACATCACTGACCATAAATAGGTGGACTAGTGTGCCTACCCAACATTGGTGAACCAAATTATCAATACACAAACAAAAAAAAATACATACATTTAAAGGATTTTTTTACTTTTTCCCCCTACTTATGGCCAGTTGAGCCACTAGTTCAGTTATCATCATCATTATGAGCTGCTAGCATGGATTTCCCTGACCCTCTTTTGTCATTCATCTCTAACATCCATCGCTTCTGGCTGGTCTTCTAGACAACATACTGTGTCTGTACAGAGCTGTTGAAGATAGGTCCTAGTTGGTTGTCCAACACTTGCACGTCCGTGTAAAGGAGTCCATAAGAGAACATTGCTTATGAGTTCGTTCTTACTTCTCCAGCAGTGTCTCACATGTCTTGTCAATCTTATTTGGATGGTTTTAGAGATGGGAGGTAGGTGACCCTATAGCTGCTATCTTGTGGGATGTTGCTTCCAGGATATGACTCTCAGCATTGTTGCACAGCTCCAATCCATATAGAAGAATTGACATGATCACTACTTGGAAAAAATAGTGTTTTATTTTATTGGATAGGTTTGACTTTCATATGATCGACAACCTATTGATAGCAGTCCATGCTTTCACTAGTACATACTGATGTCATTTTGGGTAGATTAGATGCTACTTTCCAGGTAGGTGAAGTTTAGAGAGTCACCATGTAGTGTAGAGCTATCTCCTTTTTGATTAGAACACATGTACTTGTCTGCATTGACATGGAGGCTAATACCACCTGCAGCCTGCTCCAGACTCATGCAGCAAGCATTTGGCTTAGGTAGGTGTATTTGCCAGAAGTGCTATGTAGTCTCTGTCAGTAATAGTTTGAGCAGGGTATCATCTGCTTCTTGACTTTTTTAGTGTAAAACCATATTCTTTCATTTGAAAGTTAGCAAGAAGCTTTTTAGAGTGCGTCTAGTGTGGTAATATGGAGGGGTTGATCTTGCCCGGTCATGCAGCTGCTGTTGTGCAAGCTTCTTGAAGGCTACACGGTTCACATACTGAATGGAATGTTTATTTTGTCCTGAAAGCAGTTCTATGTGCAGCAATGTAGTTTTGCCATTAGACAGGTTGGAATACTGCGTTTCTCTGCTTGCTTGGAATTACGAGAGTTGTGATAGGAATGACACATCGGGAGTTTCATGAAAGTGAGTCTTTTTCTTTCAGACGTCGCTTGCTTATCACAAGCATCAAATTAAAATCAAAATCTTGTCTGCGTGAAAAAGACTCTCTCCCTGGAATAAGGCAAAAGGTGGGTAAATGGTGTGTGCATGTGATAGGTGCCGGCTTTAAATTCTTCTTAGAGGTTACAGGTTAAAAGAATATTGTGTTCTTCGACCATCACTGTCATCCCTTCTCAGCTAAGTTAGATTAATTATTTTTTTTTGTTTTGTTTTTTGTAAAAACAGTTTAACTTAGAGTATGTTAGCTCATCAGCCCATTTTTTTTAAGTCCGTGTTTTTTTTCCCTGCTTTCCAGCCCTGTTAGATGACAGAAACTCAAGTTCTCTGGATGTGTGGTGGGGTGTTTTTTCTTACTCCCCCTACTTTTTTTTCAACTGGGGAACAAGCTTTTCAGCTATTATGAGGGGGAGTGCTAATACAAACTATCATCTTTTCTTTTTAAAAATTGGAAATATTTTTTTCTTCCATTTGTACAATTTTCATAGGATCTTTTGTAAGTACATTTTTGTAATTAAAATTCCCTCACACTTATGCAAATATAGGATTAGGTTGGTTTGTTGGGTTTAAGGCATGTCAACCTTTGTAGGTTATTTAATACCAAACCATTTTTATGTAAATAGTCAGTTCTATTTCAAACAATTCAGTTTAGTATGAGTATACAGTTTAATTGTCAAAAACATTTCTATTTCAAACTATTCAGTTTAGTCAAACAGTTCTAATTCAGCTAATTCAGTTTAGTATAAGAATATATTTTCTTTACACACAGTTAAATATCAAAACAGTTCTATATTAAATAATTCAGTTTAGCATAAGCATGCAGTTTAAATGTATATACAGTTTAATTGTGAAAAACATTTCTATTTCAAGCTATTCAGTTTAGTCAAACAGTTCTAATTCAAACAATTCAGTTTAGCATAAGTATACAGTTCTATTTAAACCATAGATAGGGCCTTATCAGGTGCTACCATTCTGGGCCAGAGTGGGCCTAGAAGCAATGGCAATGAAGGGGTACTCCACATTCCCCAAAGCTCCAGCATTACTGGAACCTCACCATCAGATTGTTTAGTGTCATATCAGGACACTCATTTGGGGGTCTTACCCCTCTGCAGAGGTGCAGTCGGTGTATTTTATAGCCCCAGCTGACAAGGCAAATAGGATTAGTTTAGAGATATATAGTGACTGACTTGTTTTGGTGACTGTTGTATGAAAGGTTTTTCAAATAATTGTGTTGTCATGGTGAATTTATTATCCAAGTATGTATTGGGTCGGTGAATTGAAGTAGTTAAAAGTTAAGATAGTAATGACCAGCCTTCCTCACCCCCCCTTTTTATGACATCATGCCGAATTTGTTAATATCATAATGAAGAACATTGCTTGGAGCATAGAGTGTCACCATTGTTATTCACATATTAACAACAGGATGGGGAAGACAAAGGAGCTTAGTGTTGACTTGAGACAGAGAATTATTAACTTCCACAAGTCAGGAAATAGTTACAGCACTATTTCAAACTGATTAGCTATCCCTAGATCTATGGTACAGTCTGTTATAAAGAAGATTAAACAGTTTGGCATGACAGTGAATTTACCTTGATGAAGAAGAAAACCTAAATTGTCATGAGAACTGTACAAAAACTGTGTTGCAAGGTTAATATAAAGATGAGAGTTGTTTTGAAAGACGTTGCTAAAAGTTTGGATACAATGGATATCAGCGTGAGTACTTGAACAATACAATTTTATTTAAATAGAAGTGAGTTGTATGGAAAGTGACCATGATGAACCTCTCTTCACAAATCATGTTACATTGTTGTTCAGTTTAATTCTGCCAAAATGTTCTTGGACAAAGAAAAATGTTTTGGGGGAACAAGTACTATGGAGTGATGAAAGAAAAACTAAACTTTTTAGACATAATGAACTACACAAGATTTTGCATAAGAAAAGTAAGGCTTTCCTCTCAAAGAACACAGTGCCAACATTAAAACATAGAGATAGCTCGATGATGTTTTGTGGTAGTTTTAGCTCAAGGGGGACTGGACAGTTAATTGCAGAAAGTGGAATAATGAAATCTGAAGACTACATCAAAATTCTCAGTGAAAATCGACAACAAACAGTGAAAAATCTTCATCTAGGTCAGCAATTTACTTTGCAGCAAGATAATGATCACAAACATACATCTAAATACTCCAAATTGAGTTTTATATTTCCTTTTTTTTATGGAGGGTGGGGAGAGCTTAATAAAATAAAGTGTTTGGCGTCATATGAGTATGAAATTCTTAGAAATGGGTGAAAATATTCAATATTCAGGGGTGTATTAATAATTTTGTTGTTGACTGTATATATAAAGAATAAACAAAAGGGATATGACTATTTCTTTTATTGTTTTCAACTAGCTTTGGTTTAAGACTATCACCACAAAAGTTTTTATGGAAAATTTTTTTTTAAATCCATTTGCTAAAAGAGAAGTGATGAAAAATGCATTGATGATATAGCCTATCAATCTGTTGAATGGAAATTATTTTCTGCTATTTAGATGTCTTCAACATATATATATATATATATATCTATATATATATATATGAAGAAGATATTTAAAATCACTGACTGGAAGCACCAGTGGTACAATGGCAATTGTCATAGTAAATGAATAAGTAACCGAAGTTCATTGGGAAAAGTATGTATCCAGCTATTCTCCTCCAGCTATGAGTAAACAGTAGGGCAGACTGGGCTCTTTAACTTTGGTATGGCAACCCTTCTAGGAGAAAGAAAACTCTGAATTCAAACCTGTTAAACTTCACTAAAAATTGGCCTTGTGTCAAGACGTGGAAGGGTTAGTAAACACACATACACACATATATATATATATTTTCATAATTACTGTCAAATAGCAAAAGAGTGTTGAGTAGCAGAACAAAGCAAAATGTTGTCAATATCAAAAGAAAGAGCTACTATATAAATAAAATCACTGAGTTTTGTAAAAATATTTTTGAGTCAACAAGATAAAACAATGACAAGATTGTTAGTGTAAAAATTTAAACAACTGTATCAATTACCATGCATGTCAGATAAATCTAACAACAAGACAAAATAATTTTCCTCAGATTTTACATTTCAAATAAACCTGTTCACTAATAATTACTCAATTTACCGTGAAGAAACAAAATGTGCATTACTCAATTTTAAATTTTTCTAAGAGAATACAAGGACCGCATAAAAAAAAAGGATAGAATTGTTTATACATAAATTGGCATTTCTGCTTGGGATCAGGATATAGTATCTGCATGCTTTGTGTCAGATCAATGTTTCACTTTTTGTACCTCTACCCAAAGATCAGTGTGAAATCAGCCTAACTTAACCTTTTCAAGTTAATATTACCAGAATGCTGGCATAGTGATTATCAAATAAAACACACACACAAAAAAAAAAGATTCCAATTCTAAGGTGAAAATTCAAGGATGTAAAAGTGTGAGGAAGTAGAATCACAGGCAAAGTCAAAAAATTGAGGTATTATAAAATTAAACATTAAAATCAGCAGCACAAAAAATTTTAATCTATCATCAAAGCAAAACATTCCTTTGATACAAACTTCTCAAGGAGCCAAGTTACAGTCTGATTTCATTAAAATGCAAAGACTTTTTATAAGAGAAGGCAGATTGTAATTGGTGGTAACTGACAGGGAAAGGTAAGAATTAACATATCTGAATGTCTATATTAAACTTGCTTAATTCTTGGTAAAGCTTTGCTTTATTGACAGCACAGAAAATACAAATTCATTTATGAGATAAGACATTTTTTTTCTTCACAAATTACTAGCAGAATATACCTGGTATTGCCTAAAGAAAAATAATTTCAAATATGTTATCAGATCTAAGACAACACAAACCAAGCACTTATGTCTTGAAATTGGTCGGTGGGGACTCCTCCTTTCGAACAAAGCACAATTATTATTGATTAAACAATGCTGTACAATTAGCATAAAAATTATTTGAATTAAGTGGAAGGGTGGAATTACATAAAACAATTTATTTTAAAAATGGAGCAGAAATTACATCAATAGATTTTGTCATTATAATGTGAAAGTAAAACAGAAAATACACAAATAAGAAGCTCTTATATATATCATTGGCCTAATTGGTAGAGTGTTCGCTATTGGTCTGGGAGATCTGGATTCAATCCCAGGTCGCGTCATACCAAAGACTTTAAAAATGGTACGTGATACCTCCTTGCTTAACACTCAGCAATATAAGGTACATATTAAGGGTAAAGTGGAGCAATCCAGCGAAAAGAGTAGTGGCCTCCCCTACACCTTGGTGTAGTAGCTATTGAAAAGGAAGCCTTCTGGTCGCCCTCGACTACGGTCACCAACTTTACTTACTATATTAGTATAGATTTCTCTTGTTTACCTCCAGCTCAGAGGTTTATATATATATACATATATATGAAATCAGACTGTAGTATTATATATATATATATATATATATATATATATATATATATATATATAAAATCAGTGATATTATATATAACTTGGCTAACCATAGTCAAAGGCAACCCAAAGGCTTCTTTTCAATAGTTACTACACTTAGGTGTCAGGGAAGGTGCCACTCCTATGCCTGGATTGCTCCACTTACCCTTTATCTGTACTTTATAATGCTAAGTGTTAAGCAAGGAGGCATCAAGTACCATTTTTTTGAATCCTTGGTATGACTCGACCTGGGATTGAACCCTGGTTTCCCAAACCATTGGTGAACACTCTTACAATTATGCCAATGGGCCGGTAAATATAACATCAAACTGTGAGACAGTGGCTCTTGAGGACGAAATAAAGAGTGTCATTTCAAATGTAATTTTTCTTGGAATTTCTTTAATTTTGTTAATTGAATAGGAAGTACGTAACATAAGGATTGAACTCTCAACTTCAAAAATGAGACAAGAAAACCAACAAATAATAGTGATATCAACATTTCATATAACTCTGCAAAGAACTGGATGTTAACAGGAAGAATTAAAATTGATTTTGCTGGAATCAGCACCAATTGACATTAAAGAAAACTGATTCTATACTTAAACACAATGATAATATTTACAAAAAAAATCCCTGCCGCTGTAAAAAAGAAAGACCAAGAAAAAAATAATTTAAAAAAAGGGAAAGAATTCAAAGAAGTGCTAAAATAGATCAAAAACAACAATTCAAAATCAATAAATAAATAAAACAATACTTTAAAAAAAAAAAAAAAGAACAAATCTCTTTTGAGTGAAATTCAAAAATAAATAAAAGATAATAAAAAATGAAAATGAATTTGATTTTTGCCATTTTTACAGACTTTCTGATAATTTACAAATGTGTAAATAATCAGTTTTTGTTTATATACTTTGATACTCATAACCACCACCACCACCACCACCACAAAAAAATGTGTATCATACACAAGACTTTAAACTTTGTACAAAAAGTTATAAAATAAATGTCCATTGTTCATAAAATCAGCTGTTAAAAAATTCATTTATTCTTAAATCTCAATATTAATATGAAATAGTTCAAAGGTTAATATGGTGGAAAGCAATAAAATTTTAGTTATGACTGACCAATAGTATGGTATTATTCTTATAAAATCCATTCATTAATAGTTCTTGTCTGTATTTTGATAAATGTTTTTTTTATTCCTTTTTTAATTTTAATTCAACTTTCTTCTTTATGAGGCTTTTCATGTCAATGTGATATGCATTAATCATTATCACAAAGGCTAACAAGTGTTCATATGAACAATTTTTAAACAATTAGAAAAAGAAAATTATATTTGCATCTGAATTCTAATGGACATTTGCCACTGGTTGAATATGTCAAATTAAAAAAAAAACAAAAAACAGAGACCAAGGAAATAAGTAAGTAAAGTTGCTGACCGCAGTTGAGGGTGACCCGAAGATTCCCTTTTCAATTGCTACTACACCAAGATGTAGAGAAGGGCGCTACTTCATTCCCTGGGCCATTGGCCTAATGAGTAGAGTGTTTGCCAATGGTCTGGCAGACAGTGATTCAAATCCAGGGTAGAGTCATACCAAAGACTCAAAAAATGGTAATTGATGCCACCTTGCTTAGCACTCAGTACTATAAGGGAAGGATCAAGGGTAAAGTGGATTAATCCAGGAAATGGAGTAGCACCCTCCCTTACACCTCGGTGTAGTAGCTATTGAAAAGGGAGCCTTTGGATCACCCTTGACTAAGGTTGCCAACTTTACTAACAAAGAAATCCTTTCTCTGATATTTTGATTTCATTGCAAATCATTTAAAATCAGCTGAAATCAACTGCATTGTTTTATTTTCTTTTTTTAGAAGCAGAATAAATTTTTTAAATCTAAAATGAAAGCACAGTCTTTTTTATATACTGACCTTTTTGGTCCTTTTCCTCTGGATCCAGTCACTGTTGTAGGGAAAGCTTCATTTCGGCTTTCCATCCCCAAAATGTTAAAAATGGCTTTGCGACATTCCATGACATCATCTTCATCAAGTTTTTCTTTCATTATTAAAGTTGGGATTGGCTCAATTTGCTATAATTAAAAAATAAAAAATTTAAAAAATCATTAATTTCTTTATTATTATTCTTTACAATTCCATACAGTTAAAAAATATTTTATGTAAATATTCAACATCATTATCGATATTTATTATTTAAAAAGATTAAATCACTAACAAACATCTGATCAGATTATTTTGTAAAACAAGTTGTGTTGGCTACAATCACCTCACAACTCAACAGTGAAGTGATAAAATAACTAAAAAGATTTTAAACTCATATCTTCTAAAAAGGGATAAATATGGGATGAAAATATCCAGGCTGAATGTTGTTACTTTTCGCCAGTGTTTGGGGGTCAGAATTCAAGTCTCATTAAAAGTGGAGGTCAACACTTACCACTTTGAATATTGATGCAATACAATCTTACTTTTTTGCAGTTCCTAAAAATTAGGCTTGAACCAAAACTCTTAAAAACAGTATATATATATATATATATATATATATATATATGTGTGTGTGTGTGTGTGTGTGTACACATGCACACACAAAGGTCATAATAATTTTTTTTTGAAAAAAGCAACAAATATTTTTTTTCTAAATTTTTTTCCCATAAATGTAAACTGTATTAAATGGAATTGGTTTATGGCAAAAAATTATTTGAATCTCAGAAAAATATTCAAAATAGCAGCAAATAAAACAGTACTTCAGGCTCAAACAGAGTGGTGTGTCAAAAAGTTTTTGCTGGTTGAGAAGTAAAAACTATATGAAGTTTATAGAAGAATACATGTATATAAACAAGCTAATTTTAGTAAAAAAAAAAAAACCTTCAGAAATGTGCTAACTAAAGGTTTGTCACAATAAAATAAATTAAAAAGATAATCAATGGAGAGGAAACACACTCTCTCATAAAGAAAATATTTTTGGCACAGTAGTCAGTAAAGGAGGTTGTAGTGTAATGAAGACGAAAGAAGAAAGACTGTATCAAGGCTTTATTCAACTGAATTTTACAGTAATAACCACTCAAGGCCAAACGCATATAAATAAGAATTAAAAAAAGGACGTATCTAAATAGGAAAATCACGTGAGCAAGAATTATAAGTTTTTTTCTTTAATGAAAGTATAACAGAGGTCATGCTGACGTTATCCTGGAACATGAAAGGATTTCTTTGAAAAATGGCAAATGGTAAGCAGTGCTTCCTATAGCCAATGCCTTAGGCAAAAATCTCCTTGAATGACCCTTGTGTATGTGTATATATATAAAAACAGTTAGGGTACACAACTTCACATTTGCATAAATTGATATGGAAATGTACACATGGATACATACATATAAATATACATGTATGTATATTTATCCAATTCCTCACAACCGCAGGCAGACAAAGACAATTTTTAAGCTGTCTACGGGGTATTTTCATTGTAATCATAACTTTCAACTGTGATCAAAACATATTGAAACTGAAGCTTTAACATTTAGATAAAAACATGTTCACAGTTCAGCAATTTATATAATAAAGTGATGATGTCTACAGGTCTAGATTACTGTCCAGATGTGTAAACAGTTCAGCAATTAATAAAGTGATGATATCGAGACAATTCAGTGCCAATTTCAATAAAGATTTTTAAAGCTAGTTTCATTACTTTATGAAAATCAGTTTTTGGTGTAATACAAGATTGTACAAGTGCAGCAATGTCTATATTAACCAAAGCCCCTAACCCCATGCAAAATGGGGAAGATTGTTCATGGCCTAATGGACAAAGTGCTGGACTACAAGCAAGTTTGAACTCCAGTCATGTTCTAATATTTACTTTCCGAATTAATAACCCTTTAGGAAAGGTATAAACTCTCATCTCTCCAGATATGGGTTAAATATTTGCACTACCATTTTTCTATAAGAATGGCTTGGGAATTAAATACTTCATGAAAGTTGATATGCCATTAAACAAAGAAATCAAACCAAATCCATCTCAAGGGTAAGATTTAAGGTTTTAGAGGGTATTAACAGAAATATGATGGCACTGCTTCATGCCATATCAAAAATTTCAGACTGACTGATTGATGTCAACTCGGCTGGGATTATTTTAAGCTGAGTGGTTAGGGAATTGTGTTCATTGTATATTTATATTTAAATTTGTTGTGCAGTTGTTTCTTAAGAGGATTTTATGGCACACAAATAATTTTTAACCATATCTATTTGACCAATGAATGAGATCATGACAGATCCTACCACTCCAGGTCAGAGTGGACATGAGAGTAATGGCAATGAAAGAGTGCTTCATATATCACAGAGCCCCTGAACTGGAACCTCACAACCAGATGCAGATTGGTGTATATAATCAGGACAGCTCTTCTTTTTTTTTGGTGGTAGGGAGGTCTTACCCCTCTGCAGGGAATACAATTATTGTATTCTAAGCCCTACCAACAGGGTGAGGAATTTCAGAGAGAAATTCACTGAAATAAATGGATTAAATGTTAAAATGACTATTTCAAAGAAAATTAATGTTTCATTCATTGTCCATTTATCTTGGTAAATACAGCTTCAGTTTTTATACTTTTTGAATACACATGACCCCCAACATTGAAGCATTAATTTAATTACAGATTAGAAGATAATGTTAAAACATTGAATATATAACTGAATGTAATGATTTGCGAGGAAAATCAATTCATATGATCCCAGCAAATGAATTATTAATTTAATGACTTTAGATTAGAATTAACTGATGAAAATACCATGTCAAAACACTGAATGGGAAAATATATATGCATACCAAACACAAATACACAACTTAGTCCATAGCCTAATGAAGAAAAAAAGCATTTATTTTATATAGATATATATTTATCTTTTCAACAAAATCTTTTTCTTGTCAGTGCATTCCTCTATTAATAAGACAGATCAAACATAATACAATAAAAATTTCACACACACTGATAGACAGACAACTGTGTGTGCGCACACACACACACACGATACATTTTTCTTGAAGTCTTCCCTGATCTGATATATTTATTATTGAATTTTTGAAAGCTTCAGTCTCCTAGCAACTAGTATTTACCCTGGGTTGTGCACTAATCAGATTATTTCATATCACACCTTCTTTAATTCGTTTGCTTTGCCCTCACCAAAAGAATTAGCAATGTTCATTGTGTTATTTGAATATCTTCAATATTTTACAAGTCTCAGCCATTTTCTTTGACTTGTTTAAATTTGCATAAGATATTGTTTGTTGTATACAGTGATTTTTTTTTAAAGGTAAAACAATGCAAAGAATTTATCATCTAAATCATATTATTCTCTAAAATGTACTGAACTAATTACTTCAAGTGTACACTAAACATGAAAGGTTCATTAGGGTCAGAGATCGCAATATAGATTACGTCTATTTGAAGACAACTTGTTTTTTTTTTTTTAGAAGATTTTTAAGAGAAATTGTGTTTAACATTATGTGAATTTTTCTTTGTGTGTGTTGTTAAACTAATCATTGGTAAGTGAGTTGACCACTTTTGTTTTCTCTTCAAAAATATTTGTTTGGTGAAGATTATTTTTTTCATTATAATCAGATCTTAATGCAAAACTATATATATATATATATATATATATATATATATATATAGTTTACTATATTGGTCTGATGATCACATATTTAAATATATAAATATCCAAAGAAGATGAGTTATGAATGATTCTATTTGAGAATATCTAAGAGGATTCTTATAAAACTCCACAAGTGATCAATGTATAATTAATATATAAATTTCTTACAGAGCAAATTTCCATATAATTGCAAAAACTCAATAAACCTTCATTTGGCTATGATAAATTTATTTCAACTGGCAACTCAAGTACAGAAACCAGCTTCTTCAGGAAACCATCACACAATGGAAAGAAAACCTCTAATATTTTTGCAAAGGACTCTTACTTGTTAAAAAAAATGGGGGACAAAAAGACATGAGCTAGAAGTTAGTGTCAACAACGAATGTAAAGTCATTGTCTGGTGTCATGTATCCTTATGTATCTAAAATTTTTTACACAACTCATAAACCCTCAGCAACAAAAATCTTGTTAATAATTCAACTTATTTTATTTCAACAATGATAGTTGTAATGATAGTCACAATAATAGTAATTCTCATGATAAAAAAAATGATAATAGGAAAAGAAAGGTAATCTGGTTTAGCCCCCCCACCCCCGCTCCGTCTGTAAACTTTCAAAGATTAATATAGGCAAGTTCTTTCTGGAGTTAATAGATAAACATTTCAACAAGGACAACCCATGGAATAAAATTTTTAATAGGAACACACAAGAATTAATAACTCTTGCATGAATAATATATCTAAAATAATTTAGAATCATAAGAATATAATAGACAAATCGCTAAGAGATAATCAGCAAACAAATAAATTACTTTGTAATAGTAGAAATAAAGAAGATTGTCTCATGAGAGGATTGTGTAATTCCGAGAAAGTGATCTACCAAGCAACTATTTTCCTCATAGAAAATAGAAAAGAGGAGAGCGTTTATATTGAAAACTCAGCTGAAAATTGGAAGCAGAGGTTCTATAATCATAAACACACTTTTTCCAACTCTTTACTCAGAAACCAAACAGCCTTATCGAGATGGTTTTGGCGTTTAAGAGAGAGAGGAACCTAATTCCACAAATGAAGGGGAGATTTAAGAAATCTTCTACTCTTGGAAGCTTCAACAGTAGATGTAACATTTGCCTAGAGGAAAAAATAAGCAACATTAGACATAAATTTACTAGCCAACAATTAAATGAACGCAATGAACTAATTTTTAAATGCCGTCATAAAAACAGATTTAAACTCATATGAAAAATGTTCATAGAACTTTATACAGGAATACTTAACACTTGTACCCGGTTATGGCTAACGGAATCAGAACAGGTGACCCCCATGGATTCAATAAAAAAAAAAGACGTAGTTCGAAGTTCCGTGAACGTTCCTGAGTTCAACAAACACCTGAAGAAGGCTAGAAGACATATCGGCCAAAACGTTGTGGAAATAACAATAAAGATGAAGACAACCCTTAATGATAAAAAAAAGTAATAATAATAATAATAAATTAACAATAATTGTAATAGTATTTACTTTTAGTTATTAATAATTATTATAATATTATTAATAGTTATGGTAATTAGAATGGCAGTATTTATAACAAAAAAAATATATATATAAATATCAAGAAATTAGATAAAGATTAAATTCTAATTTTAAATAGAAATTAAATACAACCTATAGAAAAACTTTTTTTACTAAACAAGATAAGTTTGATGTTAGTAATAGTGTTTATCGCCACATTTTCCCAAATAAATATATAAATAGATTTTTTCTTCAAATAAAATAGGTTGAATAATTAAGAAGATTTTAGTTGTTTAGGGTTTGTGAGTTGTGTAAAATTTTTTAAGATGCCTAAGGATACATTACTCCAGACAATAACATTGCATCTGTTTTTTAAGACTAACTTCAAGCCCATGTCTTTATGTTCTTTTTTTTTCTTTTATTAAACGAGTAAGGGTCCATTGAAAAAAAAAAAAAAAATTTCTTTCCATTATGTGATGGCTATCTTTAGAAGCTGGTTTCTCTTTGCCAGCTGAAACAAATTTATAATAGCCAAATGATGCTTTGGGGAGTTTTTTCAATTATATGGATATATATATATATATATATATATATATATATATATATATATATATTAATTTTAAACTTGGTAGAGACATGATTTGAAAAAGAAATTGACTAAAATAAACCCCATTCCAACCAACTCTTTTCAAAAGTATATGTAGGCAATATAATAATTGAATGAGTGAGAGGAGGATGAAATCTTAAAAGAGGAAGGGAAAGAAAGAAATTTTCTTTAAATCAAAATAAGTCCCCAAATGATTTGAGTTTATATTGGAGTTCTCTTTGTATCCATAAATCCGGATGCTGTGTGTTTAACTATGACAGGCTCTAAAATATTCAGATGATATTTTCTCTAGATCTTATGCAAGACAAAAGTATTGATCTGAATAGAATTCTCCACAAGAATCTATGCTCAGTAAATTCTCGCCAATGATGGCCCCATGAGTCTATGAGTGCTCAGATGATCATAATTGTATTTGTATGTGTTTACATACAGAGCTTGGAATGTGCTGAGTAATTCTTATCTCTTTAGATGGTTCAACCAACATAGTCAGAATTGCACAAGCATTTTGATTGGTAAATGATTAAATTTTGTTGAAGGGTAGAAAGAACATCTTTTGGGAATGAACACATTTCTAGTAATAATGATGGTATATACTATAGTGGAATTAAGTTAGAGATAATGAAAGTTTATTAGCAGTAATTTGACTGTTGGACCCAACCAATGAAATTTCAATATGGGCCAAGCACTTGGGAAGTTCAAACAATTTGTTATTGTTAATTTTAGATATTTCAAAATTACTTAGATTTTCTCTCTTGGCATAACTATTAGAAATGAAAATATTGGTGATTTTCTTGAATTCAGTTTCTAATCTGCATTCAGAGCAAATCTTAAGAAGTGCATAATAGGTAAGGGTTTTAATGAGATTAATTTTTCTAGTTTGGGGAGCAAAAGAATCTAAACTAAGATACAACCCTATAAAAATGGGTTTCTTGTATATGCTAGATACAAAAGATTTAATTGTACTTTCAAATCAAACATCTAAAAGAAAAAAAAAAATTAAAAAAACATAATTTTCCCTCTTCTATTATAAATTTTAAAGAGAGATAAAAGATATTCAGTTGTTGGAAAAAATTCATTGTCTCTTTTATGATAAAGAAGTAAAAGTGTCAGCAACATAATGTTACATAACAATATTGTTTAAAAAACTTATCAAAGAGTCATTTTTCTTGACCACCCACAAAAATATTTGCCAGAAAAGAACCTATGGGTTACTCATCTATTTGCTGGTACATCACGTTATTGAAACTAAAGGAGACTGACTTAGTAGACAGCTCCATCAATTCAACAAAAACATTTTCTGGAAAAGAGGTTTTACAAGTCTATAATAGAGCAGATCTGTACAAATACCAATAATTTTATGAAAAGGTATATTGGTAAACAGACTAGAGATGTCAAATGAAACTAAATATTCTGTGTCAGCAGAATATTTTGATTTGCATACAAGAAACACAAATTGAAAAGAGTCTGAAATATAATAATCTGAATAAAAACTGGATCAAAAATTTCAACTAACCTTTTTGCCAGTTTATTTTCAGTAGAACCCACTAAAGAAAAAATGAGTATATATATATATATATATATATATATATATATATATACATACACACACACTTTTAATTGCACATTATTATCCTATTCAGGAAATTCAGATCATGCAGGTTTTCCAGAAGCTCCTAGCAAACATCAGCTTGGCTGTGTTTGAGCTGGGGTCGATTCATGAGGCCTAATTTGGTAGCACTGGATGCTTTTGTTGAGGTCATGAGGGTGACAAGCTACAATGGATTGTGAGATGTCGAGTTCAAGTACTACTCACTGCCTCTATAGCCCGGAGCACAAAACCTCAGAATCCATGGTTTGCAAAACTTTTAACTCACCCAAGTGTATATAAATATAAGTGTATATAAATATCAAGAAAGTTCTGTCACATTGTTGAAGAGATTTTTTTTTGGCAGAGGTGGGTCACATTTGGTTCTAAAAGGTTCATAAGATTCTTAAATCTAATTCCATTTTATTTACGTTATTCTTCTATGGCAATCATTACATTCTTCTGCAGAATGAGGAATATGTACCAGAAGACACACACATAAAAACAAAAACAAACAAACAAAAAAACATGTAAAGATTAAGAACATTTAAAAAAAAAACAGTTTATATCAAATGTATGTTTTCAAAGAAGAAAAAAAAGTTATGTTGTGGTAAATGGAGATCATATCAATAGCAATGTATTAATCATATAAAGAAAAATACAATAAGACTGGTGTATGAAATAGCAAAATAAGTTTGTTTGCACAAAATGTAAAATGAGAAACTTCAATGAAAAAATTCTTAATAGGTGGGCTGACAGTAACAGATTGCAATTTAATGAATAGTTAGTGTGTGTGGTGGGCGTGTATATATATATATATATATATATATATATATATATATATAGATAGATAGATAGATAGAGAGAGAGAGAGAGGAAAGTAATGTTAGAAAAGACAATAAAGATATGTCTGTGTGCCTATGAGTGATGCTGAAAAGTTTTGTTTTTTTTTAATGGTAGTTATATATCTTTAATAATAATATTATTATCATTATTATTATTTTGCTGGGAAAGGTTATTAGATGAAATGAAAATGATGGGAAAATTTTCAAACATTCTATTTCTGTTAGTAGCATTCTGATTTAAATTTGCGTGATGTAATTAAGGTACCAAAATTTAATTTAAAAGAAATAATTCATATGATATTTTATCCATCTATGTTAAAATTTATATAACTCTCATACCTTTATGAAGGTTTTTAAAAAATCAAATGTTTAACATAGGTAACTAATTCAATAAATAAATCCATCTTCTGAAAAACTTGTTTTTTTATCTCAGTATATTTTCATATTTTTTACAGTTTATATATGTCTTAAAAGTTTATTTTATTTTGGTAAAAATTATGATCAAATATAAAATCCAATATATTACTTCTGATAAATGGTTCCAACAAATTCACATTATCAAAAAATTCCATGAAGAATTAATTGGATCGAAATTGGAATATTTATTGGTAGAAACTGCAATTTACCTGAAAGTCAGTATCAGGTCATAGAATTGATTATCCGACATACACATATTTTATGGACTTGGTTTGTTGGGTAGTTTTGACTTACAGTATGACAAGCTGGTGTGTTTGCCGGTGACCTGTGCCTAACGTGTTGCAATGATGTGAAACTAGCTAGTTATGCTTTTTGATGTGCTGAGCTTACTCATCAACAGAAGATATAGTGGATGTCATTGTGGCAAATTTCAAATCTTTATATCCTGCCATAATGTAAACACTAGCCCACGTGTTATATCATCTTTCTTTCACTGGTACTGTAACTTGGTTTGGACTGAGTAACATGTTTTGGGCTAGAGTAGCTTAATGGAGCCCATTCCTCTCCAGGTTTACAACTGGTTTAAATTCAGATTTTTTTCTCCTACATTGGTTTCCATACCAAGATTAAAAAGCCTAGTCTGCTTTATTATTTACTTAGAGTTGAAGGGAGAATGGTCAGAGTAATACATGGTGTATTCAATAAGTTTCCAGACTTTTTTTGTACAGGCATTTAAAATTGTCATAGACTCTTGAAAATTCAGTATCTTATTGCTATACATCTTATGAGATGACTGACCAACTTTTATGATTTCAGGTTCAAATGAACAGCTACAGCAGCAATTGGAATACACCCAACTAAAGTCTGATTGTCACAGCTGGTGAATTTCAAAAATGCAATCTGGACATGAGGACACTTTAGAAGAACGATATGCAATAAAATTCTATTTTAAACTTGGAAAAAATGCCACAGAAATGTATGGAATGCTTCAGACTGCTTTTCGACCATCTTGCATGAATCGAGCATCAGTTTTTGGGTGGCATAAAAGATTCAAGGAAAGCAGGGAGTCTGTGAGGGATGATGAGAGGTGTGGGAGGAGTAAGGAAGTCAGAACGCCAGAGTTGATTGGCCAAAGGATTAGGGTTAGGGTTACAATGTTGAGGTTTTAAGGAAGTTCAGAAAGAGATTCCATAGGAAGAGGCCAGCACTCTTGAAATCAGGTCAGTGGCATTTCCACCAGGACAATACACCAGTCCACAACTCCATCCTTATCACAGACTATTTGACCAAGATGGGCATCAAGACATTTCCTCAGCCTCCCTGTAGTCCATACCTTGCTCCCTGGGACTTTTGATTATTCCCTAAGCCCAGAGGCTGTCATTATGAGACAATTGAGGAGATGAAAGAGGCTGTGATGAAGGTCATTGACATGCTCACACAAGAGGATTTCCATGAAGCCTTCCAGAAGTTGTTGGAACGGTACAACAAGTGCATTGCAGCCGGAAGAGATTACTTCGAAGGGGACTAGGGTTTCATGTGTGTACTATTAATAAAAGTGCCTATACGAAAAAACTCTGGAAACATTTAATGATCCTCGTACTTTTCCCAAGAGCATTAGCACAATGTGAAATGCAAACAGCCTTGTTCAGGATTTGAATTCTGATAGCCAAGCTCACTTTCTATGATGATAACTGTTATGCCAGTAGTGCAACCTTGTGACATGTATGAAGGTAAAAAAAATTAGCAAAAATCTGCGGAAAAGAGTCAGGCATCAGTCTGGAGACAGTAAATCAAAGCCAAGTGAGAACTTAAGATAAACTGGAGGAATCAACAACACTGGAGAAAAGAACAAAGAAGACATAGGATTACAATTACATTCTCTTATCAAAAATGATTGGTAACTTGCAAATCTCAGCTTCTTTTCAACAACATTTAAATATGAATAACAATAAGAATAAAAACAAGTCCTAAAATTGTGCTTGTTGTTGATTTGCTTCTCTTCAATCATCAATCACACAAATGTTTGATCATATTTACCCAACCCCTCCGCTCGGGCAGGATATGACACAAGGCCAATTTTTTTAAGCAGAGTTTAACAGGTTTGAATTCAGTTTTCCTTCTCCTAGACTAGTTGCCTCTCCAAGGCTGAAGAACCTAGTCTGTCCTACTATTTACCCATAGCTGGAGGGAGAGTAATTGGATTCATACCTTTCCCAAGGGTATTAGTGCTATGTGAAATGCAATCAGTCTCGTCCAGGATTTGAACTCGTGTTGCCATATCCATTTCCTGCGACAATAACCATTACACCACTGGCACACAAATGTTTGATTGGTTTCTTAAAGACCCAACAATAATCAGTTTGCCACAGTAAAATGTTGTCCTTATTTGAACAGCAGTATAACAGTCGTCTATGTAGCAGAGAGAGAATAGAGACTGAACAATTATGCAACGAATTTACAGGAATAAGAAATTTTGTCAACGAATGCTGCAATGATCATTTGTATGTATGAGTACAATTCTCAGTAAGCAAACTAAGCAGTTTAATATTTATAGGTTTTTCCCTGTCATGGCCTGATGACAGATAAAGACAGTCAACAAATAGATGTTACTAAAATTCTCTTAATGTTTAAGCTTTGAGTTGGTCAACTGATTTTAATGGCATGTCAACCTGTTTGGGGTTATTTATGTCTTGAGGTTAGGGAATCTTGTACATTGTACATTTTTTGTGTAGGTTTTAAGTTTTTTTGCACACAGTTATGATATCAAGTATTTATTCCTTATACAAATGATATGCACACAGTCATGTGGTTTCAAGTATTCCTATCAATTATGAATAATTTTCAAACAGATTTATTTTAATCATAGATGAGACCCTAACAGTTAATACCATTTTGGCTCAGAGTAGACCTGGGACTAACGGCAATGAAGGGTTACTCCACTCTTTCAAGATATCCAAAATTGGAGGTTTACTATCAGGTGTCATATCCAGGATATCCCTTTTTGGATTGTTCTTATCCTTCTGTAGGACATACAGCCAGCAAAGTCAAAGCCTTACCAACAGAGTGGATTACGCTTGCATGTATGAGTGGTACCCTATTCATATGGCCTTGTGCCACATCAAAGCAAAAAATACAGTAAATTACAAAATGTTCTCTGATGAAAGCAACAAGCTAGAAATATACACATATGTAAGAACTAAAATGATTCTTCAAAAAACATAAATCTCTTAGTGGACCTATTCATTTTGAAATATCAACTTTTTTCTCTCTTTGGACCAACAAAAAAACATATATATATATATATACACACACACACACACACATGCACACTTAGGTGTTAAGAGGGATAGAAATAATATCGTAAAGCACACATCATTAAACAAAAATTTAATCTACTAGAGCTTTGGAAGATTTTCTTGTAAAACAAGCACATTTTGGGGGTAAATATATTAAACTAACATTTTGAAATTCTAAAAGAGAGTTAACAAAAATCATTACAAATAAAATTCAAAAAATATAAATTAAAAATGTTTAACTCATCACATATTGTGTATTTAGACAACAGTCTTTTATTATCAATACAACTTTGAATAAAGACAACATATTAAAAAAAAATATTGTTCTTCATCTTATCAAGGATGATGATATTGTTCTTTTATCTATCTGCCAGGCAGCAGACTTTCATTAATACAAATTTCAATAAAGATGACAATGAAATTTTAAACCATTTCGTTGGCAAGGCTTATAATATACTCACTGTAACCCTTATAAGGAGGTAAGAACAAAAGGTATCTGGGGTATGACACTAAATTATATCTGATAGTGAGGCTCCAGTTAAAAAAATTTTGCAAGTTTAGAGTACCTCTTCATTGCCATTACTCTCAGGTCCACTTTAACCTAGAGTGATATTAACTGTTAGTGTCCCATCTATGGGTCAAATAGATTTGTTTAAAAATTATTTGTAATCAATTGAACTGAGTACAAAAAATCTCTTTAAATACAAAAAATGTAAATATAAAAATATAATGAACCTGATTCCCTAACTTGTAGGTATGAAATAATCCTAAATGGGTCACAACTTGCCATTAAAATTAATCAATCACAAATTTGGAAAAATTATTCTTTCATTTTATTACTATGATGATTGTTCTATTAGGTAATGATATATAATTAAAATATTTCATCTATCATAATATAAAAAAAGTAAGTAAAATTTTAGAGTGTATCCTTGGGTATGGAGTAGCAGACTTGATTTTTTTAAATTTGTTTCTAGGATTAATCTAGACTTCAGTACCTGCAGATACCAATTTTATTTGCTTTTTGTATAAATGAGACATTTCTGATTATTTTTAAATTGAAAAGTTCAGGAACCCAATTCCATCATAGGAATTGCTGCAACAGATGCCTATTCTTTATGAATTAGACCTTCCTGCTCCAATTTCACCTCAAATACATTCAAAACATTCATTCATTAAGTGATTTCACAAGCTAAGTTTCATCACAATCGGTCCATTAACTAAAGAGTCCTGAGGAAACAAGAAACAAAAGAACTAAATATTTGATATGTGCATATATCTATGTATTCATTCATCTAACCTCTCCACTAAAGGCAGGATGTGACATAAAGTCAATTTTTAAAGTATAACTGGTTCAGATTCAGAGTTTTCCTTCTCCTAGACTGGTTGCTCAAGCAGGACTAAAGAATACAATCTATGAGAACAGATGGATTTATGCCTTTCCAAAGAACATTACTGCAAAGTGAAAAGCAAATAGACTCGTTCAGGATTTGAAGTTGGGTTGACAATTACATTTCCAACGACAATAATGTACATATATCAAACCATAATCTGTGTGCAATATTTTCCAACATTGTTTTAAATAAAAAAAAAAATGTGCATTCAGTTTCTAGTTTTCCAAAAAGATGGTGCAAGGAAATTTTGTGAATTCAAACACATCTAATTTTTTTGTTTTTTACTGAGAGATATGGTAAATCAAGATTCTAAAGAAATAATACATTCTGGATTTTTTTAATGGAAAAAGACAATTCACATTTATGGCTTTTATGCCATTATCTTGACAAAGAAGCAAATGTTGGTTCTTTGTTTTAATGACATATCAAACTACATAGGTTATTTAATGTCAAAGCTATCCTTGTAGAACAACAATGGTACTATTTAACCCATCATCATCATGTCGTGCCATCAGCATGGATTTCCCTGACCCTCTCCCACCACTCTTTTCTATCATCCATCGCTTCCAGCAGGTCTTCAAGGCTACATCCTGTATCGGCTCGGAGCTGTTGTGTATGGGTTCTAGCTGGTCATCCTGCCTTTGCTTGCCCATGTGAAGGGGTCCACAGGAGTACGTCACTTATGAGTTTGTCCCTACTTCTCCAGCAGTGCCTCGCATGCCTGGTTCATTTATCTCAGATAGTTTTCATGATGGGTGGTCAGTGGCCGTACAGCTGCTGCTTTATGGGTTGCTGCCTCCAGGAATTATTCAATATTGCTCATAGCATTATTGTGTAATTACCATCAGGCTTTTTCTCCATGCATTTAGTTAGTGTCCATGTAGTGCATCCATATAGCAGTATCGACACAACCGCTGCTTGAAATAAAATGCGTTTCATTTTATTGGTCAGGTTTGACTTCCATATGACCAATAGCCTATTGATAGCTGTCCATGTCTTTGCTAGTCTCTGTTGATGAGACACTGCTTCCCAGGTAGGTGAACTTGTCTACTAGTTTCAGAGAACTACTGTTTTATGCGGAGATGTCGCCTCTTTGATTAAAGCACATAAAGGGGGTTCAATACCTTTCTTAAGGTCATTAGTCTGAAAGTGAATGTAATAGCAAAACTAGAGTTGGAACAAGCTTACTCTGAGATTACAAACTAGTACTGTAGTCAATACACCACAGGGAATACCCTCAACTTAATTGATTTCTTCAGTTTTTTTTTGCTTAATGGCAGATTAACCTTCATAGGTTATTTAATGCCAAAATCATCCTTGTAAAAGAACAGCAGTTATATTATTTAACCCACAGGTAGAAGGGATAAGTGGGTTCATGTCTTTCTTAAGTCTGAAGGTAAACATAATAAAGCAACTTGAGTTTGAACTCACTTACTTTGAGGCCACAGTCCAGGACTTTAACCATTACACCATGAGAAATCCCCCCCAAAAATGACAAGATTATTTGCCTTATAGATTAGTGCATTTGCTAAGACCAAAGTATCTAAAATCAATGCACTGATCAACAAACCTCTGGCTAAGATTAGAGAAGAATATCTGTACATCATGCTTAGAATCAAAGTGTAGTATCAGTAAGCTTTATGAAAAGTGTCATATATTTGCATGTGGATAAGTCTGTAATAAAATCTGACAGTATGAGAAAATAAAGAGAATATGGAAACTTAGACTGACATGTTTTGCAATAAAGATATCATCATCGAAACAATTTCTATTCAACAAAAACAAAATTTTAGATATGACCAGATAGAGAGAAGTATATATATATATATATATATATATATATATATATATCACATGTTTAGTGTAACCATTATCATTATGAGAAATGGAATAAGTTCCAATCCACAATGAGGCTGTTTGCATTTAACTTCACACTAATTCCCCTAGAAAAGGCATGAATCCATCTGTTGTTTTCTGAGCTATAGGTAAATAGTAAGGCAGACTTAGTTCTTTAGCTTTAGTTTGGTAACCAGTCGACTTTATTCTGCTTAAAAAATTAATTGTGTCACATTCTGGCTATGACAGAGGGACTGGGTATATATATATTAGGTGTCTAAAATTTTTTGTTCCCCAAGTATACCAGCATCAGAAAAAAAGGTCTAGAAGAAAGCTTGATTCCAGATCACTTTATGATGCTTTTAATCAGGACTAAACCCTAGAGAATTGACATACCTCTAAAATCAAATCAATCATTTAATTTCATGCAATAAACAAATGATGCATTGGCATGTACCATGCACATATACATTATACAAGCACTCTCATCTTGTAAAAATAAGAATGTAATGTAATACATCATTTTTTTTTTCTTTACCAGAATAATCCATACATATATATGCATAAAATATTCATAATAGAAGCCTGTTGGAAAAGTCTGACTAAATTCTGACTAGCAGAATGACAGACTTGGCAAAAATTCTTTTTGCTTTATTGCTTTACCCTCAACTTTTCTTTTTTGGCAGGAACAAGATTCAGATGCGTCTCTTTCATACTCAGAGCATTTTTACCAGCAGGTCTGTCTGTCAGTCTGTCTGTCAGTATATCTACCCATTAATCTTTCTTGGTTGCACACACACAGAAATGCTTTAAGAGAAACAACTCTCAATTCTTTCTATTCTATTTCAAGGGAAAAAACTTTATATAATTCAACTATTTACACTTTCAAGTTCCAAGCAACTAAATCTTCATTTGAAAAGTAGAAAAGTGATTGATTGATTTAAATGACATGTCAATCCATCTAGAAATATCTTATGCCCAGAGGTGAGGGAATTGCACTCATATGTTTATATTGAGATTTTTTTGAATAGTTGTTTCTTAAAAGGGTTTCTCTTTTGCGCATGATTCAATCAAATATAACTTCTAAATAGATCTATATTTGACATACAGATGGGATCATAATAAGTATTACCACTCAGAGTGGAACTGGGGGTATTGGCAATGAAGTAGTTTTCCACACTCCCCAGATCTCCAAATGCCAGATATGTATTGAATGTACTGGTACTCATATGAACTTGTCTTACCAAACAATTTCCCATTTTTATTCATCATTAAACCCTAAGGCTTTTATTTCTGTTATGATATTATAGTTTAACAATTAAATCATTGAAGAAAAATAGTAATAATAAGATTAGAAGATATTTTCCTATTCTAAATTCTTAATCATTTCACCATCAAAAATACATATATAGCAATCCAAAACTAAGTACACCCCTTATATATATATATATATACATATATATTAGATTAGATATATATATTCAATTCATGGAATTTAGACTGTGATCCCTGGGTTTCATGGAGCTGTTTACAAAACAACAATCATCAGGCAGTTAAGAAAATAAAATGAATCGAAAATCAAAATTATATAATATTTCTATCCAAGATATTGAGCACTCTCCATATTATATTGCACTTGGTTTGACACAAACCCACAAAGTGATTTAGTGACAACCAACACTGTTATAATATATATATATATATATATATATATATGTGTGTGTGTAATCTTAATTTTAGTTATAGATTTTTTAATGCTGTAGAGTGCAGTAATGAATAACACCTAATAATTTGATTGCATTAATGTTCCTCTAGAAATTCCAAAAATCCTGTTATCTTCAATTGAGAAGAAAATTAACATTTTATAAAAAAAAAAATTTTTGCATTGGTGTCCTTAGTTGTGGCACAAGGCCAGCAATATAGAGCAACCAGTGAGAATTGAATGCATTAACAATAGCCTGCTAATCTAGCTTGCTAACTATTACACCATATCACGTGTCTTTATTTATAGGCAATACTGTAACGATCCTGCAGTTCAACACACTAAACACAGCATTTCTCAAGTTTCTGTATTTTTCTCATTTACTGAGTCAGTAATGATTGATTTTAACAACAGATCAACTTGTCAAGGGTTATTTTATGCCTAGATATTAAGGAATTACATTCATATTCACATTTTTTATGTAGTTGTTTCTTAAGTGTTGTTTGCACATAGTTATATGATATCAATTATTCCTATCTAATGTTAATAATTAGATGATTTCAAGTAATTATTTCTATTAAATAATATGTATTTGGTTTCAAGTAACTAATAACAACAATACTTAATAAAAAATGATAGTTTCAAGTAAATATTCTTAATACAAATAATTTACAGTTATATGGCTTCAAGTATTCCTATCTAATACTAGTAATTTTCAAACAGACCCTTTTGACCCAAAGGTGAGATCCTATCAGATATTACCATTATAGGAGAGACTGAACCTGCAGCCTCACCATCAAATACAGGAAACTTAACTCCTCTGCGAGTGTTACAATCAACATATTCAATACTCTACACACAGAGCATGTCAGTAAAGAGTTGAGACCATACTTTGAAAAACTCTATGCAACCATATTTATATATCAGTGTTTCAGTTATGTATGACAAAATCTGTTCAGAATCTATGTATCCAAGGAAGACTTAAAAAAAGAAAATAATTCAATATTTTGTGACAGTAGCAAAGATAAAAAAAACAACCCCCTTACAAAACTTGTATGTTGCGCACACACGCACACATATCTCTCTCTCTCTCTCTATATATATATATATATATATATATATATATATATACACACACCCATCACATGATAGCATCCATTCTTACTAAACTGAAATAAAAACTTTATAAAACAATTCTTTGTGAACAAGAGAATAGACCAAATAAATGATGAACCTGTCAAAGACAGAATTAGAAAAAGAAATAAAAAAGACTTACAGCTCTCATGTTGAAGATTAATGTGTCGCTGATTACCATCGGCCAGTACCTGGTCAGCCTTTCAAGTCGGTTCTTGGCTGAAGAAGAAAAAGACACGAAACTTGACACAATCTTCGTAAAATCATGTTTATACAGCTAAAGAAATAATCATCAATACACCTGTTTGAATAAACAGGTAAAAACTCTTACAGACACAAACAAGGCAAGGTAGATTCAAGAACACAAGAGAATATATGGAAGTTCAATACTTGTTTAGTTTCTAGAGGTGTAACAGTTATCGTCATAGGAAGTGGACATGGTGATCCAAGTTTAAATTCAGAACAAGGTTGGTTGGAGTTTTATGGAATATCAACCCTTGCATCCTGAATGAGGTTGTTTGCATTTCACATAATGCAAATATCCTTGGGACTAGTATACAATCAACTATCCTTCTTTTTGCTATGAGTAAATAGTAGGACAGACTGGGCTCTTTAATCTTGGTATAGCAACCCTGAATTCAAACCAACTGTAGACCAGGAAAAGGGTGGAATGCACCTGGCTATTTTTGCTGAGGACAAACTATATTAGTAGCACTCCCCACCATGACCAAACAAAGTTATGGGAACTATAGGTCTGGCACAAGGTCATATCTACAAAGAGATTTGTGAAGATCAATCAATAGGTTGTGAAATCAGCTCCCAAAATATCTTTTGACACAACAGAAACTTATAAAAACAAAAAATAGTTATAAACAAATCTATCAATAATGATGAACATAATTCCAATCAATAATCAGAAATAGTTTGTTAGTCCTAAACTGATGATCAAAAAGTTTGATGTTGAATTACCAAGTTTGTTATACATACATATTTTTGACTCGAGGAAAGATTTTAACATTAAAAATATTTTCATTCTCATGAGGGGGAAAATTGGGGGTTCTCATTGAAAGCAGGGTGTCTCTAATAATAAATGGTAATCAGCAGGAAGTCATGTTGCTGCAAAACATAACTAATCTCAAAGAACTTAAATTTAACAAACGTCAAAAGAAAAAAATTGATAAATTATTTTCTGATAAAAATAATCCATACCTAACCATTCATAATGACCCTTAAGAGGTCAATTTGCCATAAAATCCAACCATCACCAACCTAAACATCTGCATTTACAAATCATATTTATAACATATATGTAAAAAGGCTCTGGCATTAAATAACCTATAGCAGTTGATATGCCATTAAATCCAACCAACCATAATTAAGTTTACAAATATTCTCTAATAATAAATGGTAATCAGCAGGAAGCCATGTTGTTTGGAGATATAAAATAATTACATAGCATTGTTGCTTAATTAGGACTCTAAAATCCCATACAAAAAACAAAAATGTTAATATTGATGAATCACTAAAATATCACTTGAATCAACTATTTCTCTATAAAATCCAGGGAAATCTTTCATAGAATATTAACTTCCAAAGATAATATAAAAAATATATTTGGTAAATCTCTTTGATCAAATGGTATTTGTATAAAATATAAATTTTTAATTGACAACAAAGATTCTAAAATAATCAGCTGTGTCCAAATTTTGACCTCTTACCCAGTGTAGATAGGTAGGTTGGCTTGTGTGTATGGATATATAATCCTAAAATAAACAAAACTTATTTAACCTTCCATTACTATTAGTTACATATAATCTGCATGAATCAGAAGATTAAAATTCCCTGCTCCTAAAAAAAAATTGCATGAACCTTGTAGCAATGAGGCAGCCAAAGGGTGGAGGAAAGTAGACCTTTTTTTTATTTGGGTTTTTATCCTAGTCTGCCAGCTGATATTGAACACTTTTCTTGGATTTTAAAGAGATTTTTTTAAAAATTACTTGTGCTAATAAATATACAGTGTATCACAAAACTGAGTACACCCCTCACATTTCTGCAGATATTTAAGTATATCTCTTCATGGCACAACACTGACACAATGAAAAGTAGTCGGTGTGCAGTTTATATAACAGAGTTAATTTATTTTCCCCTCAAAATAACTCAAAATATAGCCATTGAAAGCTAAACCCCTGCCAACAAAAGTGAGTACACCCCTTAGGGAAAGTTGTCAATATTAACATACACCATGTCAACTGTCAATATTTTGTGTGGCCACCATCATTATCCAGAACTGCCTTTACTCTCCTGGGCATGGAGTTTACCAGAGCTTCACAGGTAGCCACTGGATGCTCTTCCACTCCTCCATGACGGCGTCACAGAGCTGGCAGATATTTGAGACTTTGCGCACCTCCACCTTCCACTTGAGGATCTCCCAAAGATGTTCTATTGAGTTCAAGTCTGGAGGCATGCTTGGCCAGTCCATCATCTTTACCCTCAGCCTCTTCAGTAAAGCAGTGGTCGTCTTGGAGGTGTGTTTGGGGTCATTGTCATGCTGGAACATTGCCCTGCGACCCAGTTTCTGGAGGGAGGGGATCATACTCTCCTGCAGTATTTCACAGTACATGCTGGAGTTCATGTTTCCCTCAATGAAATGTAACTCTCCAACACCTGCAGCACTCATGCAGCCCCAGACCAAGACATTCCCACCACCATGCTTGACTGTAGGCATGAGACACTTATCTTTGTACTCCTCACCTGGTCACCGCCACACATGCTTGAAGCCATCAGAACCAAACAAATTAATCTTCATCTCATCAGACCATAGACATGGTTCCAGTAATCCATGTGCTTTGTTGACATGTCTTCAGCAAACTGTTCGCGGACTTTCTCATGTATCGTCTTCAGAAGAGGCTTCCTCCTGGGGTGACACCTATGCACACCAATTCGATATAGAGTACGGCGTTTATATAAGCTGCATACAGACTACTTTGCATTGTGTCAAAGTGTCATTTTGTCAGTGTTGTCCCATAGAGAGATACACTTAAATATTTGCGGAAACGTGAGGGGTGTACTCACTTTTGTGATACACTGTATATCCAGTTATATTTACTTTTGGATTAATACTCTCGGACAAGGTATGGACCTCCTTATCCCCCACCTCTCCAGCTATGAGTTGAATAGTATCACTGCTGTTCTTCAAGAAGGTTAACTTAGGCATTAAATAATCCACAAAGATTGATATGCCTTTAAACAAAGAAACCTGTGCACAATAGATAAGAAAAGGAAAATAATATAGAAAATGAAATTGATATGAAAATAGCTTCACCAAAAATTAAATCTTATTTCACAAAAACAAAATCTACACATGACAAGAGGAGAAAAGCCACCTTTTTAAAATGTTAACTTTGTTTTCTAAAAATATGATTTAACTTCTGATTAAGTTATCATTGTAGTAAAACATGTTACTTTATTTCAGCATACTGTCTTTCTTTTCTCATGCCATCAGATTTTATTCCAAACTTTATATATATATGAGAAAAGGAAGACAATATAGGAAATTAAATTGATATATTTCACTATAAGGATAGCTTCATCAAAAATGAAATTTTATTTCACATGAACAAAGCCTTCATGTTACAAGAAGGAGAGACATGTTACCCCTCACCTTTTTTTTTCTTAATTTAACTCCATTTTTTTTCTAGATGTCCTGTTAATGGTTAAGTCTGGGCAACTCGTTTCATTTTGTTTTTTTTATTCCTTTTCATCATCATCATCATCATGTTGTGCCACAGGCATGGATATCCCTGACCCTTTCTTGCCACTCCTTCCTATCATTCATTGCTTCTGGTAGGTCCTCAGGGCTACATCCTGTATCCACACAAAGCTGCTGTATGTAGGTTTGAGCTGGTCGTCCTGCTTTTGCTCGGCCATATGAGGGGGTCCATAGGAGAACATCACTCATGAGCTCATCCCTGCTTCTCCAGCAATGTCCTGCATGTCTGGTTCATCTAACTTTGATAGTTTTCATGATGGGAGGTAGGAGGCAGTACAGTTGGGGCTTTGTGGGGTGTTGCCTCCAGGACTTGTTCAATATTGCTCGCAGTATTCTTGTGTAGTTGACATCAAGCTTTTTCTCCATACGTTTAGTTAGGGTCCATGTAGTGCATCCATATAGCAGTATCGACTACTGCTTGGAAGAAACTGCGTTTCATTTTATCGGTCAGGTTTGATTTCCATATGACCGATAGCCTATCGATAGCTGTCCATGCCTTTGTTAGCCGCATGTCGATGTCTTTTTTGGTTGATGAGACACTGCTTCCTAGGTAGGTGAACTTGTCTACAATACACACACACACAAACACACATACATATCAAGATGAAGAAAAAAGAGCAAGAGAAGTAGAAAGATGATGATTGACAGATATGAATAAACTAGAGATTCATGTAAAACAATTTAGATTGACATCCTGGCATAGTCTGAGACAGTTGAGAATTGGACTGAAGATTGAGATAGATACAAAAAAGTGAATCAGATGGAAAGAGAGAGAGAGAGAGAGAGAGAGGAGAGAGAGACAATCAGAGGCAAAGATTCCTTTTAAGGGAAATCAAAATAAGAGACAACCACATTCAGATGTAAAAAAGAAAGTCTAAAATAAACAAAAAATATAAAAAAGAAACAATGAAAAATAAATCCATATTAATATAACAGAATAAAAACATGCACAACTATAAAAATACAACAAAAAAAGTGTGTGAATGTGAGGATTGGCTGAAAAGTTCATAGGCTTACCAAGATACTCTCATGGAATATAACCAAATGAGTTTTATTTTTCAACAGTATATGGTGACACACTTCTTCCATTAATGTTGCACTGCTTGGATCCCATTCATCAAAAAAGTCAACAACAGATAACACACCTTGAAATGCCTTTTTTTTTTAATATTCTATTTTTCTTGATAATATTCCATCTCCGTTGATAGCATTCAGTTTTGAATTCGTTCAATCTCATTGGCATCTCAGTTTTATCCAACTTTGTGTATGCATAATTTTGTAATGTTAAAACAACCTAAAAACTTTATGAAAAAAATTACTCTTTATACATGCAAGAAACCCGTGATGATAGCCTATAAAAGGTCCAAAAGCGCTTGGGACAATTTTGGTAAATTCATCTATCAATTCCAACTCGAAACCAGGAAACTTGAAAAGATCTTAATAAAATTATATAGACAAAATGTGTCTTTATGATTTAATCAAACATGCTTAAATGAAAGACTGCTGCCTAACTACACACACACACACACACACACACATATATATATATATATATATATATATATATAGAGAGAGAGAGAGAGAGAGAGAGAGATTTTCCCCACCTTACTTATCAAATGAGGAGAGTGACTAGTCATCTACAGGTTTATACAAAGACTAAAAACCATATTCTCAGAGAACAGCCATATGTGAAAGATCCAATTCTTTCTGCTGACATGTTGGCCCTACAACAATTACCAACTATACAGAATGCACTGAGATCTTCACACATAAAAAGTCTGAAAATGACAGGATTCTATAAAGCCAAGAACTTTAGAAATGCTACATATAATAAAAGTCTATTAATTCTATGCTATTAACCACATTCATGTGATAAGTCTGAGGTCATGTATTGTTGACATATTCATTTCCTTGACCATTTCCAAGATCCATATTTATCTAATGATTTTAACAGCATCTTATTCCATCTGGAATTGTTTTATGCTTAAAAGTTAAGGAATTCTATGTTTATATTTACATTTTTTGTGTTGTTATTTAAGTACTGGGGGGGGAGATTTGCATGTGATTCAATCTAATATAAACCATTTTCAAACATGTCTACTTCACCTATAGATGAGACTAATAGGTATTACCACTCTGAGTTTGAGTGGACCTGGGAGTAATGCCAATGGAAGGGTACTCCACACTCCTCAGATCAAGAGAATTGGAGCCTTACCATCAGAAACAGTTTAGTGTCATTCCCAGGATTCCTTTTTTTGGAGAGACCTTACCCCTCAACTGAGGATAGAGTCAACATATTCTAAGCTTTACTAATAGGGCGGGAATGAGAACCCAATTATACTGGATGAAACGTGTCTACAATGGAAGACTGTCACTTGCAAAAAGGGTCAGTTATCCACAAGAAACTGCATTTAGAATACAACATAAAAATGACACAAAGATTCCTTTTAACAAACTTTCATTTATTGGGGCATTCACAATCATTAATGGTCAATCACAAGTCACTGAGAGAGATTTGCAGAGGAAAATCATAAGTTCAAAATTAGTTGCAGATTTGGCACAAAAGGGAAGAAAAAAAAACAGTATAAAAACTGTGTTCCATCTGAAGTGATCTTTAAGTTTAACTATTGCCACAGGACATACTTCTCTCAAATAGGTCTAATTAATCACCTAAGAGCCTCCAGGGAATCTTTTCCATCATAAGTATCTTTGTTCATGAAATATTGCTTATATATATATATATATATATCTTAATAATAATGAAACTTAAATTGTTATATATACATATATATATATATATATATATATGGATAAAAGCAAAAAAAGTTGAATCAAATATATATATGGATAAAAATGTTTAAAACTGAACAGTCATCACAAACTTATTAAGCATTTGTTGGTTGATTTACTGTATTGAAACTGGCAATAATATTAAAGTTTTGTAAGTTTTAAAAAGCAATTTTAATCTTGGTTTGCATCCAACTTCAATATATATGAAAATAAATAAAACTTATGTTGTTCTTTTCTACAGAACCCAAGATCTAGGATAGAACAACTACAAAGTTGAATGATAGAGGCTAAAATTACTTAAAATAAAACAAATACCATTGTAGAGAAGGGAAAAATTTCGTATTTTGGTTTGGCGCACAATTTAATTCGACACTTAATTTCACCCAATCAGGATGACTTATCCTATTCAGCCTGGACCTTCATTTCCAGCCACCAAATCTTGTAAGCTGCCAAATACAGTCTCTTTGGCTTGAGAACGCCACCCAGTGTAGACGTCTCACTGCGGCTCTAGAATAGCAGCAGCACGGACACAAAGAGGGAACCCATCTAATTTATGGATTCCTTACAAGGAATCCCAGTTGAATATAAATTAGATAAATTTAACATGCCTCGCACAGGCGCAACTTTATGTCACCCCAAAAATGGCTATGTCGATCTGACGCGTAATCCTGCTCTCGACACGCTAGCTCTCAATTCACCTCTGGGCCACGTTAATGGAGATAACACACACTCTCCCCAAATACCAGACATGAAACCTATGGTGACATCCAAAGTTCAATTCCTATAACTGCAACATGTCTTTCGTCAAAATGCAACGAACACAATCCCTCACATGTCCGACGACACACGCTGCCATCTCAACCTTCTCAACACACCATAACGCCATTTCGTCTCAATACTCACAAGCTTAAACACCACGAGTCTTGCAGCACCAAAAGCAAACCCAATATTCCATGCTGCAAATAAAAACCTATTTCTAAAAACACCTTTCGACCTCCGCTATCTTATCTTCTTCATTATCCTCCTTTTATTTCTCACAAACTTAGCGAGGGGAATAACAACACTCAGCGAAGAAACAACACAACGTAAACACACGTATGTTACACCACCTTCCTCGCTAAACACAAACAACACTTCCCTCTCGCTAACACAACAAAAACTCAGGCCAAAAATCATTCCTACAAAATGGTTCCCCCCCCCCGCTAAACAATAAAAACCATATTCACAAAAACCCAGCTAAACCATCATGAACCCGACAGTTAGGTTAAAGTTTTAAAAACAGTAATCTTTATCTACAATCTGCATCTAACATATACATAAATGAATGTGTGTATGTGAGAGCTGGTGGCGGGTAAAGCCTAAAAGACAAATTGTCACTTTTGTAAATCTTACCTCTTTCAATTGGAAGAACATCATCTAGAGTTGGGTTTGGTGAAACAGGAGTCAAACGGTTCTCTTTCATGAACTCTCCAAAATCCTGCAAAAGAAATATTTTTGAAAATGATTAAAAACACTTGACAACTATTCTGCATTTTCCAAAATATTAAAAAAAAATAAATACATCTAATTATAAAAAAAGGGGTTCAAAGAAATGCCACCATTTTATTGAGTCTATTATTGAATATAGGGTTTGAAAAAATGAATCAACATTTCAATGGGAGTTCATCTTTAACATAATGATTTTAAAGTCTTCACCTGATCACCTTCACTGTTAACACGATATTAGAATTTTCCCTAGCTGGTCTCCGTAATATCAGTTCTGTTTTTCTAATAAAGATATCCCCATAGAAATATTAACAGTTTTTTTAATCACTTTTGTGAGATTCAAAGAATCTCTTGACAAAGATGGTGAACATAAAGAGATTGTTTAAAATTATATCATAAACATATTCCTATAAGGAGGTGAACATCTTTTTTTAATCACCTTGTACATTGTATATTTCCCTAAAAAATTAAAAAATGAACTTTATGTGTATAAAATGAACAACTGTAACATTTATGAGGATCATTAAATAGGTTTCCAGACTTTTTTTGTATGGGCACTTTTATTGATAGTACACACATGAAACTCTAGTCCCCTTTGAAGTAATCTCTTCCGGCTCCCAAGATCTCCAAATGCCAGATATGTATTGAATGTACTGGTACTCATATGAATTTGTCTTACCAAACAATTTCCCATTTTTATTCATCATTAAACCCTAAGGCTTTTATTTCTGTTATGATATTATAGTTTAACAATTAAATCATTGAAGAAAAATAGTAATAATACGATTAGAAGATATTTTCCTATTCTAAATTCTTAATCATTTCACCATCAAAAATACATATATAACAATTCAAAACTAAGTACACCCCTTATATATATATATATATATATATATATATATATTAGATTAGATATATATATTCAATTCATGGAATTTAGACTGCGATCCCTGGGTTTCATGGAGTTGTTTGCAAAACAACAATCATCAGGCAGTTAAGAAAATGAAATGAATCGAAAATCAAAATTAGAAGATATTTTCCTATTCTAAATTCTTAATCATTTCACCATCACACATACATACAAGGATCATTAAATAAGTTTCCAGATTTTTTTTGTATGGAAACTCTAGTCCCCTTCAAAGTAATCTCCTCCGGCTGCAATGCACTTGTACCGTTCCAACAGCTTCTGGAAGGCCCCATTGAAGTCCTCTTGTGTGAGCGTGTCAATGACCTTAGTCACAGCCTCTTTCATCTCCTCAATTGTCTCATTCTGAGCTTAGGGAATAAGCAAAAGTCACAGGGAGCAAGGTCTGGACTATAGGGAGGCTGTGGAACTGTCTTTATGCCCATCTTGCTCAAATAGTCTGTGAAAAGGATGGAGTTGTAGACTGGTGCATGGTCCTGCTGGAAATGCCACTGACCCGATTTGAACAGAGCTGGCCACTTCCAACAGAATCTCTTCCTGAACTCCCTTAAAACCTCAACATTGTAACCCTAACCCTTTGGCCAATCAACTCTGGCGTTCTGACTTCCTTACTCCTCCCACACCTCTCATCATCCCCCACAGACTCCTTGCCTTCCTTGAATCTCTTATGCCACTCAAAAACTGATGCTTGATTCATGCAAGATGGTCGAAAAGCAGTCTGCAGCATTCCATACGTTTCTGTGGCATTTTTTCCAAGTTTAAAATAGAATTTTGTTGCATATCGTTCTTCTAAAGTGTCAGATTGCATTTTTGAAATTCACCAGCTGTGACAATCAGGCTTTAGTAGGGTGTATTCCAATTGCTGCTGTAGCTGTTTATTTGCACCTGAAATCATAAAAATTGGTCTGTCATCTCATAAGATGTATAGCAATAACATACTGAATTTTCAAGAGTCTACAACAATTTTAAATGCCTGAACAAAAAAGTCTGGAAACTTATTAAATACACTACATATCTTACTTTCTAATCTATTGAAAGAAAAAACAACAAAAGATTTGCCAATTGTTGGAAGGAATATCTGACTTGAAGGATAAAGGATCAAATTTTAATTTCAGTTTTTAGTTCACTCATGTACTTTGCTTTAAGGTAAGAATATTTACAATAAGAACAGAAGGTTTCCTTTGGGAGAAATTTTTTTTTTTATTAATTCCCTGAAAATGCCTGCATCTGAAATTTATTAGAAAGAATTCTTAAAAAAACAAAAAAAAATTTCTTTAATTTTTTAAACAAAGTGCACTTATCAAAGCTTATATATATATATATATATATATATATAGATAAATGCAAATGAGAAAAATTTCTAAGAAAAAAAAATTAATGCTACAACAGAAACTTAGGTATAAAACCCAGAAAAATATCAGATTATGAACACTAGAAGATCATTAGTTCAAATTTCTTATGGCATGCACAATCATCAGAAAGAGAGAAAGAAAGAAAAAGAGAAGGAGGAAAGGTAGCTAGCTACTTACACACCCTAAAATATTGCTGTATATTTACATTTAAATTTTTTTTTTTTTAGTATATCTCTTTGAATAAATTTAGCACCTCTACTTCCTAAAAACATTAGTACCTATTAGACGTAGGTGAAGGTTCAGCGAGCACTTTTTTTCCTTTCAACCAAGAATGATTGATGTTGCTGGAAACATTTACACCTGGAGAGTTTATTCCTAAAATTCTGGAATATCTATTGAAATTCATGTGATTCCCAAATCAAAATAAGGTAACATTGCTTCAATCAGAATGTCAATTTCAGAGTGTCTTAATTGAATTTTAATTTTTTTATTCTTAAAAAAATGTTAATTTATGCAACAAAATACATTAAGAAGAGTACTTGTCTTTAATTGGAATCATTTTGAGATGAGGTTTCTTAATCTGAGAATTAATTTTTATTTATTGCGGACTTTTTTCCACCATCTTGGTATTTTAATACCAAGATGAGGAAAAAAAGTCCGATTAAAGACAAGTACAAAAATTCGGTACGGACCCGACTCTGGAGGAACAGATAAGGATTTATAAGACCAAAAAATCCATCCTTGATCGACCTTCGGGTCCCGTGGTGCAGCGGATAGATAGAGGCATTGAGTCTCTGCAGTTCCAGGTGAGCATTGTCAGAAGATAGCGGTTTCAAATCCTACCCAAGCCGGCCAGAGGTTTACAAAAACGTGGTGCGATAGACAACAACTATGGTAGGCAGTAATTACTGGGGATACGGTTACAAGACTCAACATTCCTATCCGAGGTCGCAGTAAAAATCACCTGAAGAAGGCCAGAGGTGAAATTTGGCCGAAACGTAGTGAAAGAAGAAACAACACAAAAAATACCAAGATGAGGAAAAAAAGTCCGCAATAAATAAAAATTAATTCTCAGATTAAGAAGAGTATTATCTTTGTTTCATACTGTTTTAACCATACACAAAAAGGTTGCTGAATGAGAAATAACCAAAATGGAGGTTGGAAATGAAATGGTAATCTTTATAACATTAAAAAAATACAATACTTGCCAACTGCGTAAAGGTAACTGCTGCTAATGATGACTACTTAATATATTATCACGCCCACACAATTGTGTCTAATGAATTTATAAGGAATGGGACGTACCCATTAATTTTCATAGGTAGGGTATATAACACATATACACCTAAAAGCCACAACTGGCAACCATTAAATTTAATGTCACGTCACATCCTTGCAAATAAATAAGGGGAAGTACTCTATTAAAAACTATAATGATCAAGGTGATCACAAATGTAAAATTTATATTATTAATCTGCACATTGGAATAGAAATTGCATCATTTCTCAAAGTAGATTTTATTTGATCTATTTCAATGGCATGTGTTTGTTTAGGATTATCTTATGCCGAGAGGTCAGTGATTTTTCTAAAGTAGAGCATCTTAACACTATTGTACAAGCAAATACCACACTACGATGGACTATTGTTTTCTATGTTATTGTAAAATACTTACAAAAATCAGTTGTTTGCTGGTTGGGTTTTATGGCATATCAACCATTGTAGGTTACTTAATGCCAAATCCTGTTTATAGATATTAAATACATAGGATTTTTAAAGGAAGTTTGTAGATAATATTTTTAAATGAGCCAGAACTCATTGGTTTGCACACAGTTAAATGGTTTCAAGTACTGCAATGTAACACTAACAACTTCATTTTAGTCATTTGTTGGCATAAAGTTAAAGGATTTGTAAGTGAATAGTTTGTTGGTAATCTTATTTTTAAAAAGTTACAGCTAATTTGTTTTCATTCAATTAAATGGTTTCAAATATTGCTATCAAATGCTAATAAGTCTATTAAACACTATTCATTCATTTGGTTTGGTTTCTTTGTTTAATGGCATATCAACCATCGTAGGTTATTTAATGTCAAAGCTATTCTCCTAGAAGAACAGTAGTGGTACTATTTAACCCTTAGATGGGAGGATAAGGGGGTTCATGCCTTTCCCAAGACTATTTGCCCGAAAATGAACATAATAGCGCGACTGGAGTACAAACTCACTTACTACGATTCCGCAGTCCGTCGCTTTAACCATTACACCACGAGGTGACCGTGGTGTAATGGTTATCGTCGTAGGAAATAGACACGGCGACTCAAGTTCAAATCCTGGACGAGAATGATTTCATTTCACATAGCACTAATACCCTTAGGAAAGGTATGAATCCAATTATCCTCCCTCCAGCTATGGGTAAATAGTAGGACAGACTGAGTTCTTCAGCCTTGGTGAGGCAGCTAGTCTAGGAGAAGGAAAACTCTGAATTCAAACCTGCTAAGTCCGTCGCTTTAACCATTACACCACGAAGTGACCGTGGTGTAATGGTTATCGTCGTAGGAAATGGACACGGCGACTCAAGTTCAAATCCTGGACAAGAATGATTTCATTTCACATAGCACTAATACCCTTAGGAAAGGTATGAATCCAATTATCCTCCCTCCAGCTATGGGTAAATAGTAGGACAGACTGAGTTCTTCAGCCTTGGTGAGGCAGCTAGTCTAGGAGAAGGAAAACTCTGAATTCAAACCTGCTAAACTCCGCTTAAAAATTGACCTTGTGTCATATCCTGCCCGAGTGGAGGGGTTGGTAAATAGAATTACACCATGAAGACACCCCTATTCCTTCATTTGCACAGTTAAATGATTCCAAGTATTGCTATGTAATATCAAAAATTCAATTTTTGCACACAAATGGTTTCAAGCATTCCTATCTAACACAAATAATTTAGTATGAATCCTTTGTTTGCATACACTTAAATGGTTTCAAGTATGGTTACGTAATACTAACAATTCTATTTAACATCAGTCATTTGTTTGCAGAGAATCAAATGGTTAAACAGCTCTGTTTGACCCAGGGATGGGCACCCTAACAAGTACAGCCACTCCTTCAGATCAAAGTGGATCTGAGAGTAATGGCAATGAAGGAGTATTCTAAATTTCCCAGAGCTCCAAGACTGGAGTCTCACCATCAGATAGTCTGGTGTCATATCTAGGACATTCATTGGAGGTGGGGGATCTTACCCCTCGGTAGAGATGTAGTTATTGTATTCTACGTCTCTAGCCGACTGAGCTGACAAAAATCACATCATTACAACAGAGATTTCAACTTATACAGCAAGAGGGAATTTTAATCTTTTATTTCTCAAATTTACTTTTTTGTTTCCTCAAATGCTCTGTAGATTCTTTTTTTAAAAAAAGAAAATTAAATTTCGACAAAAGCAAAAACAATTTGAAAAATAAAAACAAATTTATCTAATAATTTATCCCTGAATTTTAAGCTAATGTGAGTGATTTTTTTCTTTGTTTTCTCACAATGTTTAAAGAGAATGCACTGTTTTTTGCGGCATGAAACATTATCAAGTTTCTATAAGAATAATCCTATCCATTTAAGAAGAAAATTTTTTGCTTGTCTCAAATTCAATACTTCAAGATATTGAAGCAGTTAATCTGAATACATTTATTTATCTATAGATTTTTAAGCTGTACTTATCTGAAAGGATGAAAGCATTTCTAAAGAATATGCTTTGGATTGTTATTTCATTAACCCTTTCCAAACTAAATCTATTTCTAAACTTTACAAGTTTTAAGGCCATTCAAATTTAAATTCAATTTATGAGCTATTTACATACATTAACCTGTTTACATGATATTAATTCTGGTACTTTTATATACTCAGGTCGGTAAAGACATTTTTAATAATGAATATCTCATTGGGATAGTTTCCATGGAAAAATCAACAGAATAAAATAGTCAAAAAAATCCATGATATAAAATGTGAAGAAAAAAAAAGAATCAACATAGAACCTTTGAACATTTTAAATTTAATGTTTGAATAAAGATGTGTACACAGCGAAATAACAAATAAAATTAAGTGATAATGTCCGTATGAATCGGTGTCAATTTGAAAAAAAAAGCCAGTCTCATTACTTTCTGAATGGCAGTTTTTGGTGAAACACAGGACTCAGCAAGTGCAGCAACCACCACTACTCCCCATGTGACAATTGTATTCTAAAGCAAACATTCATCACAAGGGTAAAATTTGAAGATGTAAAGGGCATTAAAAGAAATACAATAGCATAGTATCACACCATATCAAAAGAGAAGTTTCAAAGGTGCTTTGACCAATAAAAAACTCAATGGAGTGTTAAACACTAAGGGGACAATATTAAAGAAAGTTTCAGCCTTGATAGTTTTTTTTAACATACCTTATAAATTAGAAATCTATCTATCTATATACACACACACACACACATATATATATATATATAAAACACAGTCTTGGTCACCATTATTGGTACCCTTTTATTTTTTATTATATCCTCAAAAAAGGGAACAAATTTATATAATTAAAACTTTTTAATTGGTTGTCTAAAGTGATTTAATGAAAAAACGTTTTTAAATTTAATGTTGCAAATTCTAAGAAGAAAAAGAAAAAATAAATATACATGGTCGCCTGGCAAAAAGGTAACCCCTTCTTAATATTTGTTTGAACGTCAATTCCCATTCAGTACAGATGACGGTTTTCAAACCTTTCAAGTAGCCAAAAGCTTTTTAAACTTCTCAGCTGGTATTTTTTCCCACTCTTCCAATATAATTTGTTCAAACACTTAAACATTTGAAGGATTCCTTTCCCCAACGGTGGATTTCATTGGATCTCATAGCACTGAAATTTCATGGGTACCAATAATTGGGATTAGGACTGTATATAAAAGAGTCATTTTCAATAAATAAGGTGAATTTTGCATGAAAACGACTAGCATTTCATCTTGAAAAATTTTTTTGCTTTAATTTTTTGATATAATCCACATAGAAATCTTTGGAGTGAATTTTTAGCGATTTGCTCATGGTGCTCCTCACTTGATCACTGCTTGAAAACTTTATTCCATATAGAAATTCTTAGAATGGGAAGGAGAAGGAAGAGGCAGACAAGTGGAAATAAGAAGGACCAGATCGAGTTTGGTTTGGTTTTATGGCTTATCAACTATTGTAAGTTATTTTGTGCCAAATACTTTTCATATATATATATTAAATATATGATTTCTAAACACATTTTATAGATAACATTTTTAAATGAGCCTGAGCTCATTTTTTTTTGGCACACATTTAAATACTTTCACTTATTTTTATCTAACATAATTCTATTTATTATTAATTATCAGTTTGCATACAGTTAAATGTTTTCTCATATTGATGTTTAACAATTCATTTAAAAATCAGTCATTTGTTTACAGTTAAGTTTTCCAATGATTCAATTTAGTATAAATCATTTGTTTGTACTCAGTTTAAATGTCAAATAGTTCTATTTGACCCACAGATAGGACCCTATTAAGTGCTATCAATCCAGGTAAGAGTGGACATAGGAGCAATGGCAATGAAGGGACACTCCGCATTTCCCAAAGCTCCAGCATTACTAGAACCTCACCATCAGATTGTTTAGTGTCTTATCCAGAACATTCATTGGGGGAGTCCTACCCCTCTGCAGAGATGCAGTTGGTATATTATACAGCCACAACCGACTGGGCCAACCAAATATGGATAGTAAGGAGGATATGGCAGCTGTTCCAACTAAATTGATTGATGGTTTCCGCTGCAGTATGAGGCTTTGGTGTCAACATTTTGGGACCCCATCCACAAGTGACCTGAGAAAAGGCAAAAGGCCATCATGTATAATTTTGTGTGCTGTACCCACAGAAAATCTCCAGGGTTTAAAAATAATCTCTATTCTAATTCTTCTGTCAGCCAAAATGGGAGAATTAACTGAATCTACAATTTCAGGGGAGCACTTGCATCATTGTCGGACAGCCTGGTCAGTCTTCATCTTGTATTTCAATCTTCTTTAACCAATTTAGCTTCCCTGGACGTCACAAATATTCTTCTGTAAATTTTATATAGTTTGCACTTCTCAGACATTAAAAATTTCATGACAGACCTCTGTTTAAGAGGTCTGTCATGAAATTTTTAATGGAATTCTTTGTTTGATTTGCCGCTATTTTGAATAGGTTTGGTTTGGTTTGGTTTTATGGCACATCAACCGTTGTAAGTCATTAATGCCAAATCTATTTTAATACATATAAACTTTTCTATTTCAAACAATTCAGTTTAGCATAAGTATAGTTTTTCGTTTACACACAGTTAAATGTCAAAATAGTTCTATTTTAAACAATTCAATTTAGCTTAAGGACACTTTCAATGTCAAAACTGTCCCATCTCAAACAATTCAGTTTAGTGCAAGTACACAGTTTAGTTCTATTTGACCCATAGATAGGACCCAATCAGGTGCTACCACTCCAGGCCAGAGTGAACCAGGGAGCGATGGCAATAAAAGGGTATTCCACAATCTCCAAAGCTCCAGCATAACTAAAGCCTCACCATCAGATTGTTTAATGTCATATACAGGACGCTCATTGGGGGGGGGTCTTAAACCTCTGCAGAGAAGCAGTCAGTGTATTCTACAGCCCCAGCTAACTGGGCAACCATTTTGAATAGCTTCAAAACAAATATTTTAGCAAGATTAAAAAGAATTCTGCAATAAACCAATTTTTAGCAAAATAGAGTTACATTCATAGGAAAAAATTATGGAAGGAAAACAATGTATTTTGCTTTTATAAAAAAAAATCACTTTTTTACTGAATGATCCTTGTACATATAATCAGTCTCTTTGCAGTCAAAAGAATTTCTCTTATTTATTGAATGACCCTCGCATTTTATAATGCCTTTCACACATATATAACAAGTTTCTCATCAGTCAAAAGAATTCCCCTGATAGAATAACCCTGATATATATAATAGGATCATCCGGCTCATTGGCCAAGTGAGTAGAGTGTTCGCCAATGGTCCAGGAGACCTGGATTCAATCCCAGGTTGTGCCATACCAAAGACTTTAAAAATGGTACTTGATCCCTACTTGCTTAACACTCAGCAATATAAGGTACATATCAAGGGTAAAGTGGAGCAATCCTGGGAAAGGAGTAGCACCCTCCTTCGTTGTAGTAGCTATTGAAAAGGGAGCCTTCTGGTCGGCCTTGACTACGGTCACCAACAACTTTTATATAAAAGGTCTCTCCTCAGTTTAAAAATTTCCTCTTATTTATTGAATGACCTTTGTGTGTATATATATATATATATATATATATATATATATAACAAGGTCCCTCATCTTGTTTATTGATTAATTCTCATATATATTACAAATTAAATCAAGGATTAAATTATAATAAATTATAAGATTAAATCTCAAAATCCTATAATAGTAAACCAAATGAGTTATAATAAAGTAATATATGAAAAATATAATGGTTTAGTCTTACTTTATGTTTAGCAAATGATGACTTTTTATACAATAAATTTCAAAGTACATCCCAGTAGAAAGCCACCAGCTTTAGCTGATTCAATAATATATACCCATCTATGGTGAATTAATACTCTACAGTTGTAGACCAACAGATATATTTGGGCAGTCAAATTGTCCATCTGAAAAAAGTTGTTGTTGGCTAGTTATTGTTGTATTGATCATAAAATAAATCACTAAATGCAAAGTATATATTGTGCAAGCCAATTCAATAGCCAATGAGAACGATTAAGTTCAATCATGAATATATGCAAATGTTTAGTCAGCCAAATCTGGTGTTTCATCTGGAAGGGGCAAATAAATAATCAAGTTTTTGGGATTGTGTTAATATTTCCATTTTTATTCCTATCATCCACAAAACATATTTTTACATATAAAAAGGATGAAAAAATAATAAGATGAAAGGAGCAACCCAGAAGAATTAAAAAGACTCTTTCACCAATTATGACACAATCATAAGCCACAGCAAAAGAAAATAGGAAAAAATCTTCCCAGCTATTTTTTTTTTGTTTGGTCTTTGAGATAAACCCAACAACTGATATAGAGAAGAGGCAGAGTGAATAAAAACTTTATGAGGAAGTTATTATCTTTGGTATTTGGTACTGACCCACCTGAGGATCAATAACATGAAACTCTGAGTCAAGAGCTTTTATCCTATTTTAGAGTTGAAAATATTGCATTGCTGTGCATAGAACATTATAAAGATTTTACTGATTAAATAAGTTTTAGCATTAAATACCCCCCCATATATATATATATATGAAAGAAAGCCCTAACAGTAGTTTAGAAGAAAAAGCCTAGAACGCCTAATGCTACCACAGCCCCCCCCCCAAGAGAAAAAGGGGAAAAAAAAAAAAAAAAAACCCAAAAAAACAAAAACGAATTCTCCCCTCCACCCCAGTAGACCGCCCCCAAAGCTACCTAAAATTTCAGTAGTAAATAAAAGTCCAAACGAAGAAGAGGCATTTGAACTCAGGAGCCAAGTGGAAGAAATATGTCAATATTGGTCAGTATGTCTTTAAGTCGTATCAATTTAAAATGCTGAATTTTACAAAATGCTAAGCTGTATTTAGTTTGTGAAATAATGCTTAAACTATGCGTTTTAAATGTAAAGGCACGCTTACTCTACTATAAAGCCAATTTGATATTAGCCTATCCACATGTCAGCGAACAAGGCAGAATGTTTTTGAATATCTTCTATCAAATAATTTAAAAATTCGTAAAGAAAGCCCTAACAGTAGTTTAGAAGAAAAAGCCTAGAACGCCTAATGCTACCACAGCCCCCCCCCCAAGAGAAAAAAAAAAAAAAAAAGCTCTATAATTCCTGAAGCCTGCTAGGTCCCCAACTGTAGGAAGAAAAAAAAAAAAAAAAAAAAATGAAAAACCCAGGAAAAGTCCCAATACAGCAAAAAAAGTACAAGTCAGTACTAGTGAAAGTCATACGGAAGTACCTTAATGTTGGACTTTAACTAAGTTAAAACTTAAAACAAATTTACCCCCCCCTTTTTTTTATGTACACATGGGAAGCAGTATGATGTACGTAAAGGTATTTGAATAAACCCATGGACGACCAAACTCAATACCCAAATGAGTCCTGGACGTGAGTTTGACGACTTTTCGCTCAGGATCGCCAGTTCGATCGGGGAACTACTGCTGCTCCTCTATAAGAGTGGCTTCTATAGAAGAGAATAAAACAGCCATCAAAAGATAACCATGACCCACACTCAAACCACTTACACAAACCGCATCGCTCTTCGCGCGGGTAAAAAAGGGGCGCGTCCTGCTGAGGTTGGAGCCCTGGCCTCGGTGTTCGAAAAATCAGCTACAGAGCTCAAACAATCAAAACTACTAAAATGCAAGCAAACACTACAAATAGCCACATTTAACGTAAGAACCTAAAATAGAATAGGACAACTCCCAGAGCTAATCGCATCGGCCAAAGAACATAAAATAGACATAATATGCATACAAGAACACAGATACACGCACACAGAAGATATCAAATATCACGAAACTGGCAATGGCTGGTCGCTCGCCACTGTATCTGCATGGAAAAACTCTGTCAATGCCGCAGTAGGAGGGGTAGGATTGCTTATAGGACCTAGAGCACTAAAAACGCTTAATAGTGTTGAGAAAATACAACCTAGAATGATGGCAGCTACATTTAACGGAAACTTCAGAGCAACAATCATCTCATGCTACAGCCCCACCAATGTTAGTGAAGAAAATGAAATAGTCACCTTCTACGATGAGTTATCCTCATTAGTGCGTAGCATCCCGAAACACAACATGTTAGTCATTGGCGGAGACATGAATGCACAAATCGGGAAAAACGGAAACAACAAATACAGCCTCCACAACACGTCAAATAGAAATGGGCAACATCTAACAGATTTCATGATAGAAAATAGATTAGCATGCCTCAATACAAACTACCAAAAAAGAGAGGGCAAACTATGGACATACACGTACGCAAACAATACTAAAGCACAGATAGACTACGTCCTTATAAACAAGAAATGGAAGAATAGTGCATTGAATTGCGAGGCATACTCCTCTTTTGAGGGTGTGTCCACTGATCACCGAATAGTCACAGCGAAAATACGGTTAAGCGTACGAAAAAACGCCAAACGAACAGCGACCACCAAACACTATGACTGGGCCCTATTAAACAACAAAGATGTAAGAGATAAATACGTATTAGAATTAAGAAACAGATTCGAAACACTACAAGAAAAGACGGAAAAAAGTACACCCAACGACGAATACGAAAATTTCGTCAATGCACACCTTGAGGCAGCAGCAAAATCCATTCCAACAAAAATTAAAACTAAATATAGAGTCCCATGGGAAACTTTAGCGGTGAGAGAAAAACGTGCACTAGTGAAAACAGCCTCCAAAAACTATCGAAAAAACCCAACAAACACAAATGCCTTAAAACTAAAAACGGCACAATATCAATTAGCAGGCATATATATAAAGGAACAGACAGAATACATTCAAAATCAGATAGATAAGATTAGAGACTCGGTGGAAGATAGACAATCTAGAATTGCCTGGCAAACAATAAACGAAGTGAGCAGAAGAAAGAACACAGCCAAAGCAAAACTTAAAGCAGCAAACCAACAAGAAAGAATAAAACTGTGGAAACAGCACTTCGAAAACTTACTTGGAAACCCACCAAAAATAACGCATGAACCAATCAGCAGAATAATTAGCAAACAATTAGACATTAAACTTGGACCGTTCACACAAGAAGAACTCGACTCGGTTCTCAGAAAAATTAAAAATAGGAAAGCTGCAGGGCTGGACGAAATTCCCCCGGAAGTATGGAAGACCAGACAATTCGACGACATACTGCTCCGACACTGCAACGCAGTATACAATCAAAATCCGATAGATAGATGGATGAAGGGATGCATACTCCCCTTCCCTAAAAATGGGGACCTCGGATTAGCCAAAAACTACCGAGGCATAACACTTACATCCATAGCTGCCAAAATCTACAATGCCCTACTACGAAACCGAATAGAACCCAAAATCGACAACATACTTAGAAAAAACCAAAATGGCTTCCGAAGAAATAGATCCACGACCTCACAAATATTAACCATCCGCAGAATCCTTGAAGGTGTACGGGCAAAGAACCTACAAGCGACATTAATATTTGTCGACTTTACCAAGGCTTTTGACTCCATTCACAGAGGAAAGATGGAACAAATCCTACTAGCGTACGGCATACCTAAAGAAACCGTAGCGGCAATAACGATTCTCTATAGAAACACTAAAGTAAAAGTACGATCACCAGATGGAGACACAGAATACTTCGACATTGTAGCAGGAGTACTACAAGGGGACACGCTGGCTCCGTACCTCTTTATCATTTGTCTAGACTACGTACTTGGAACATCGATTGACAAAATCAAAGAGAATGGCTTCGAACTGATGAAGAAAAGAAGCAGAAGGTACCCCGCAACAACAATTACCGACGCCGACTACGCCGATGACATAGCGATACTGGCAAATACACCTGACCAAGCCGAAACACTTCTGCATAGTTTGGAACGAGCAGCAGCAAGCATAGGCCTCCATGTTAATGCACACAAAACGGAATATATGTGCTATAACCAAACGGGGGACATCTCCACTCTAAAAGGAACCCCTCTTAAACTAGTAGACAAATTCACGTACCTAGGAAGCAGTGTCGAATCAACCAAAAAGGACATCGAAACGCGGTTAACGAAAGCATGGACAGCTATCAATAGGCTATCGACTATATGGAAATCAGACCTAACCGATAAAATGAAACGCAGTTTCTTCCAGGCAGCGGTCACATCGATACTGCTATATGGATGCACTACATGGACGCTAACAAAACGGCTGGAGAAGAAACTAGATGGCAATTACACAAGAATGCTGCGTGCAATCCTGAACAAGTCCTGGCAGCAACACCCCACAAGACACCAACTGTACGGCCACCTGCCCCCTATCACGAAAACTATTCAAGTTAGGCGAACCAGACATGCAGGACATTGCTGGAGAAGCAGAGATGAACTCATAAGAGATGTACTCTTATGGATCCCCACACATGGCCGCGCAAAAGCAGGACGACCAGCACGAACGTACATTCAGCAGCTATGTGAGGATACAGGTTGTTGTCCTGAAGACTTGCCTAGGGCGATGAACGATAGGGAGGAGTGGCGAGAGAGGGTTAGGGATATCCGTGCTGCCAGCACGATATGATGATGATGATGAGATATATATATATATATATATATATATATATATATATATATACATATAAATTTTTTTTCTATTTTGTTAGTCCAAAGAGAGAAAAAGTAAATATTTTAAATTGAATTGGTCCATGACTAGATTTATATCTTTTAAATTATTTATTTTGCTTTTACATGTTCCTAGCTTCTTCTTGTCTTCAGAATTTTTAATGGTCTTGGATGGCATTGTTTTGGGTTCATATAGTGATGACCATCCTGATGGGGCAACTTGTCCTTTTCAGTTCTGTGATAGATTTTATGCAGTTTTTGAGCTGAATTCTTTTGACCGATAAGAAACCTGTTATATATATATATATATATATATATAAGAGTCATTTGATAATAAGGCAAGTTTTTCTGAGGTTTTTATTAGTGATTATGGTGCATATTCTATGTGCTTAAGTGTAAGGGGTGGATTTTATACAGTTTTGGGGGGTAGTGACTATAGAAGCGGAGGTATTATTGGGTATCTGTGGGTTTGTGGTAGATATCTGTGGTGATTTGGCCATTTTCATTTTTAATGAGGATGTCTAAAAATGGTAAATCTTTAAAGCTGTGTTCGATACTGAATTTTATTTTGGGGTAAGTGCTTCCCTATGAGCATTTCCAGAACATGAAACAATCATCTAAATATCTTTTCAATGACCAAGTAAATTCTCTTTTTATCATATTTACCCAACCCCTCCGCTCGGGCAGGATATGACACAAGGTCAATTTTTATGCAGAGTTTAACAGGTTTGAATTCAGAGTTTTCCTTCTCCTAGACTAGTTGCCTCACCAAGGCTAAAGAAATCAGTCTGTACTACTATTTACCCATAGCTGGAGGGAGAATAATTGGATTCATACCATTCCCAAGGATATTAGGGCTATGTGAAATGCAATCAGTCTCGTCCAGGATTTGAACTCGTGTTGCCGTGTCCATTTCCAAAACGATAACCATTACACCATGGGCACCTCCATAAATTCTCTTTTTATGTTCTATTTTTTAACTATGATTTCCTATAGACTTTCTTAGATATCGTAGATTACCATAAAAAGTTACTGAACCTACTTAATGACCAAAACACCTACACCCATACCTCCCTAAAGAACATCAATAAAAACATAGAAATCTTCAACAAATCCTATTAAAAAAATAATCTCAAATAAAGACAAACTATGGTCTACATTAATAAATAATCACCCAACTAACCATACAATCTATGGACTCCCTAAAACACACAAAAACAAAATCCGTCTATGCCCAATAATCTCTGGTATAAACACCACCCCCTACAACATTGCAAAACATACAACCAAAATATCAACACCTCTAGAAGACACAATTAACTCTTCACATTTAAAAAAATTCTTGCGATCACCTCAACAAAATAAGAAACACTAACATGGAAAATAAACTTATAGCTAGTCTTGACATTCAATCTTTATATACAAACATAGCCTTTTAAAAAAATGTATCCTCTAACTGAAAATACACCTAGAAAAAAATCAAAAACCTTTCCCATTAGCTGTCGCTAAACTCATTAAATGATTGAATTATGCACCAACCATTGCTTCTTCAAATAAAATAATATTTACAATCAACATAAATGGCATTCTAGTGTGCCTTTACCTTGAATTTTTGGAATCCCAACCTTTCAAACACATTCTACCAAATGATAGCCATTGACAACATTTTAATCATTTATCCCAAAGAACATCATCATCATGATGTGCCGCTAGCACGGATATCCCTGACCCTCTCTCACCACTTCTTCCTATCATTCATTGCCTCTGGCAGGTCTTCAGGGCTACATCCCGTATCCTCACATAGTTGCTGTATGTATGTTCGAGCTGGTCGTCCTGCTTTTGCTTGGCCATATGCAGGGGTCCATAGGAGTACATCTCTTATGAGCTCGTCCTTGCTTCTCCAGCAGTGTCCTACATGTCTGGTTTGTCTAGCTTGGATAGTTTTCATGATGGAAGGCAGGTGGCCGTATAGTTGGTGTCTTGTGGGGTGTTGCTGCCAGGACTTGTTCAATATTGCTTGCAACATTATTGCGTAATTGCCGTCTAGCTTCTTCTCCAGCCATTTAGTTAACGTCGAAGTAGTGCATCCATATAGTAGTATCGACACAACCGCTGCCTGGAAGAAACTGCATTTCATTTTATCGGTCAGGTTTGATTTCCATATGATCAAAAGCCTATCGAACATAATATTCTTCAAATCATACAAAAACTCAAATAAGTTGAACTAAGCATTAATTTCACATATGAACTTGAGAAAAATAATTCCTTACCTTTCCTGGACATCTTACTAATAAGTAAAATAAAGTTGGCGACCCGAAGGTTCCCGTTTCAATAGCTACTACACTGAGGTGTTGGGGAGAATCCTTTCCCTGGATTGCTCCACTTTACCCTTGATCCATTTCTTATAATGCTGAGTGTTAAGCAAGGAGGGAGCATGTTCCACTTTTTGAGTCTTTGGTATGACTCATCCAGGGATTGAACCCTGGTTGAGTTGGGCCATTGGCGAACACTCTAACCAATATGCCAATGGGCCGGTATTTTACTAATAAACAACAACAATAATTTAGAATGCAAAATTTACCACAAGATAAACAACAAAAGTGAGAAATTAGATTTCTATTCAAACCAAAGCAATAAAACAAAAAGTGGCATTCTCATAGGTTTTTCCCCTTCGAGAGCCCTTAGAATCTACTCTCTCCAATATCTAAACAAAGAATTTGAACACATCTATAACTCTTTTTTCCAAACTACAATATCCTGAATCTTTCATTCACCGCATGCCAAATCAAAAGCCATAAATATCTACAAACATAAATCACACAATATGAATAAAAATAAACCAAACTCAAATACCAACCCTATAAAGGGACACATAATTTGACCCCAAAATTCTACTACCGTCCTAATTGAAAAAACTTAAATCACTTAGGCATAAAAACCACAACAAAAGCAATAAAACAAATAGTAAAGAACAAATCCAAAAAACACAGATTCCCTGTCCAACGCAGGTGCTAACAAAATCTGCTGCCAAAATTGCAATAAATTTTAAACAAGCAGAAATTTAAACAAAAGAATCTATGAACATTAAAAAGATTTTAAAATGAGAAACACAATAAACTCTTTAGTTTCTCATAACATTTTAACTAACCACACTTTTGACTTTCAAATTTCTGCCATATTTGACTTCATTCATGACAAAATTAAAAGAAGAATATTTGAAACAAGTTCCATAGCATATGACAACACAATGCCATAAGATTTTTTCAAAATTTCACCATTTATAGGAAAAATAATATTAAAAGTATTCAAAATTCTCACTAAAGATTAGCTCCTCTTTCTCTAAACATGAAAAATAATAAAATATCACAAATCCGTTACACTGAAGAGAATTTAAACTATGCAGACACACACATAGAGAAATAAACACATACACACATATAGAGAAAAAAAGTAAAAAGTAGTTATCAGTTGAATTTTATATCACATTAATGATCACAGAATACTTCCCTAACAAACACACACACACACACACACACACACACAATGACCCAGAGTAAAACAACCAATAAACTTTATGGTATATCAAAAATCAAAGACTAATTAGTGGAAAAGAAGTACACACACAGAGAACACACTTTTGGAAAAGGAAAAAGAAGAAAGAAGAAAAAAAAAAAAAGAGAAACAGAGAACCAATACTTGGAGAAAATCTATCACAGAGCTGAAAAGGACTAGCTGCCCCAGTGAGAGACTCACCCAAAACAACAATGACCAAAATCATTAAAGACCCTGAAGACAGCAAGAAGCTAGAAACATATGTAAGAAAAAAATAAATAATTAAAAAATATATAAATCTATTTATGGACCTATTCATTTTAAGTAACTCTCTATTTTGAAATATTTAAATTATGGTTAAGAAATAGATTATAAGAATTTTAAAATAGGGAGTGACTTTTCAATCAGACTGTATAAATGATAGATTCTCCTGCCAATCTTGATGCATGGGGGGATCTAACAGTTCAGTTTAAAATGTCAATTTTTGAACTACCTACACAGATGATTTGTTTATAATAGTGGAGACTTGTATAGAACTAACCACACATTTTGGATGAGCTCATAACAAGAATTGTGCAACAATTATAGCAAACAATAATTTACAAGTTTTCCTTCTCCTAGACCAGTTGCCATACCAAAGCTAAAGAGATATCTTACTCCTATACTAATTAGCATAATTCACAGTCAAAAATAAAATAATGATATGGAAGTCAAAAACAAAAACAAAAAGAGGGAAGAATTGGAATAAGAAGAAGAAATAGAGAAGACATATTGGTTGTTTTTTTTATTTTTTCCTTTCCTGTCCTTCCCAACTTTATTATATACACAATCAAATAATATTGGATTTTTTAATAAATATAAAACTAGTATGAAAAAAACCCAAAAAACAGAGATAATGGAAATAACCATACACGATATGGCTATCCATGTTATGACTACATGAAACTCTGAGTCATGGGCAGTATTTGTGACCATTTAAATATTCTAATTAAAATATTACTGAAATTACTGCACAACTAGAGTATACCTATGCCTAGCTGGGTCACTTTTTATGCAGGTGCAAATAAACAGAGAAGAGAGAAAGAGTGATAGCCAATAGGAAATAAATAAAACAAGAGAGAAAGAGTGATAGCCAATAGGAACAGATGAAAATGATCAATGGATTCCATGCTGTTAGCACGCTATGAGAATGATGACATTACAATTACCAACATTTATTTCACTTAGGTATAACAGACAAAAAATAAATCTACAAACATACACATAAACACTCTTTTCTCTCTCCTTTAATTACAGTTAAAGATGGCAAGTTGACATCATGTAGCTTTGCCTTTGCTTAAAATCCAGTCACAGTTGGGAAAATTAGAAAGAATTTTTGCATTTCTGTGAATTCACCATGAGATTCAAAGTGCAAAGATTTTTTCTAAATGATGTTATGTCGTACGGTTTATCTTGTAAAGAGATGGCTTCTTTTATGAATAATATGGAAAGAAAAGAAAAGTAGAAAGAATTATAAGCTTTCTAAAAATTGTTTCAGAAATTTTTGATAGACAAGCTGCTGCCAATTCTTGTGATATCAAATAACTTCTATTTAGGAGGGAATTTTGAATTGATTTCAGTGGTGGTGGGGGGAGTTTATAATATATGTGTGTATGGTAGAATTCATATATACATATGTGGGTGGGGGTTATACGTGTGTTTGTGTAGGTGGGGGTTATATATGTGTATGTGCATGCATGGGATGGGATTCACATATGCATATATGAGAATGGGAAGAAAGAATGTATAGCCACTTATATCCTAGCACACAAGCAGGATGCAACCCATGGCCAATTTTTAAGCAGAGTTTAACAAGTTTGAATTCAGAGTTTTCCCTCTCCTTGACCAGTTGCCATACCAAAGTTGAAGAGATCAGTCTGCCCTACTATTTACTCATAGTTGAAGGGAGAATAATTAGATTCATACCTTTCCCAAGGGTATTAGTGTTATGTGAAATGCAAACAGTCTTGTCCAGGTCTTGAACTTGAGTTCCAGTGTTCATTTCCTATGAAAGTAACCATTACACCATGATGCTGAGCAACCAGTCTAGGAGATGGACAAATCTGATTTATAAAAAACCAAGAGCTTGAGTGCTGAACTCTGCTAAAATCAATTTGAAGCTTGGAGAAGGAAAGAAGGTTGGTTATTTGATAGAGATAACAGAATCATAAAAGAAAAGGATGAATGCAGCCACAACAGTGAAGAATGAGTCAATCCAAACAGAATTGTAGGTTATTTAATGCCAAATTCTGTTTATACATATATCAAATATATATGATTTGTAAACAAATAGTTTGTTGGGAGCATTTTGAAATGAGCCAGAACTCATTTCTTTACATACATTTTAATGGTCTAAAGTATTGCTATATAACATTAATATTTCTATTTAATATTTTTATTTCTAATCATTTGTTTGCACACAGTTAAATGGTTATACATATCAACATGATTTGTAAGTGAATAGTTTGTATGTAAACTTATTTTTAAAAAGAGCTAATAATTTGCACACAATTAAGCATAGCTATTGTTTCCACACAGTGAAGTGCTATTTAACAAGAATTATTCTATTCAGCACTATTCATTTATTTGCACACAGTTAAATGGTTGCAAGTATTGTTATGTAATAACAATAATTCAATTTTTTCATACTGTTAAAGGGTTAACATTAATAATTCTAAACACAATTACTCATTCATTTGCTCACAGTTAAATTGTTTTAAGAATTGCTATGCAACATTAACAGTTCAACTCAACATCAGTCATTTGTTTGCACACAGTTAAATGGTGAAACATTTCTATTTGACCCATTGTTGTATTTTGACCTTCGGCCCGGGGAACCATGCCATTCCAAAGTGATGCACCAGAAGGAAGTGACACATTCCAATGGCCAGTAATCGAAAGAGATCACATGGGCGGATTTGGCTGATGAAATGGGATAAGGTAAAAAATCCCATGGTACACTCATAGACTGATGCACCGGAAGAGAGTGACCTGTGAACTGCATGACAGTTATTTCCACTTGATGACGATCAAACATGCCATTCCAAAGATTGAGTGGGTGATTGAGTGGCTGTTGAACTATTATATGACTTGGTCAAGACAGGAAGTAAGACAGTTGGGGTTCAGAGAAGTTGCTGATAAGATGTGGTAGAGAAAGCCCGGCAGAGGGGGCCCTTGGAGCCTCTGATGAGTTAGAGATCGGAGGGAGTTAGAGAGAAGATGTGGTAGGGAAAGCCACACCAGGCCGAAGGGGCCCTCGGGGCCCCCGATTGAGTTGGAAGTCAGAAGAGTTGGGGTTCAGAGAAATTGGTGATAAGATGCAGTAAAGAAAGCCATCATCCAGATGAGCCCCTGGGCCTCCGGTTGAGCAACCCTGGAGAACGAGAAAGACACAATGCTGACGGCCATAAGAGTGGGGGTCAAAATATTGTAGTTCTGTTCGGTCTCCAACTCCCTCTCACAGTAAAACCTTGAGTAACCCTTTTCGAACCCTTACAATAAAGTGAGAGGTACATATTTTTCTATAGAAGTCTTAACTCATCCTTTATCATAGTGTCGTTGTGATTCATTCTGCATGTATATGCATGTGTATATCTAGATGTATATGCATGTGACAATATAACACCATAGGTGGGAGCCTAACAGGTACTATTACTCTAAGTCAGGGTGGACCTAGGAGTAATGGCAATGAAGGGATATTGCACATTCCCCAAAGCTCCAGGGCTGGAGTCTCATCATTAGAGGGTTTATAGTCATATCCAGGATGCTCATTGTGGTGGGGGAGTCTTACTCCTCTGCAGAGATGCAGTCTGAGTATTCTGAAGCTCTAGGTGACTCAATATTCATATTTAAAATTTTTCTAATAGATCAGTTACGTGTGTGTGTGTGTGTGTGTGTGTGGAGAGAAGAAGTATATTGGTTCATATATAAACTGGTGTTCATCAAAAGATGTTGTTTTATTGTTTTACCTTTATCTGTTGAATAAGCCATAAATCATTACAGTCCAATTTTAATCCAATGGGGAGGAAGAAAAGAAAGAAAAAAACAACAACAACAACAAAAGACAACACTCCAAAGAAAAACCACATGGCTGATCAATCTTCATTTTTCCTTATGTTTGGGTTGAAAGTGGGAATCATGTTTGGTACCGTTTTGTTTCTTGTTGATTAATTTCCATCTCAAAGATTTCTGTTTGTAAAAAACATTCAGATTTGAATTAAATGAAACCAAAAAAAAAAAAAAATCTATGGACAGCATGTTGATTTTTGTTTTACTCACTTAAAAGACGCCTTTAGTGTTCAATATCAATTCATATTCTGTTTATAAAAGTTATATTATAATTGAAAATAAACAAGATGGTTTGGTCTGTTTTATTTGTTTAACAAGATATCAACTTCTTATTGGTTATTTGATACCATAATTAATAATATGATTAATTATCTAATACCATAATCAATATTATGATTAATTTGTAAATGTTTAATTATAATCATATTCTATTGCAATCATTTATTCTTTAAATTACATTTGTCTATAATCATTTGTTTGCACACAGTTAAATAGTATCCTGTATTGCAATATAATACTAACAGTTCAATTAAACATCAGGAATTTGTTTGCACACAGTTAAATGGTGAAACAGATCCACTTGACCCACAGATAGGAGCCTGATGAGTACTACTCCTCTGAGTTAGAGTAGATGAGAGAGTAATGGCAATGAAGGGGTACTCCACATTCACCTAAACTCCAGAACAGGTGCCTTACCATCAGATGATTGTCATATCCAGGACACTCTTGTTGAGGGAGGGTAACTTACCCCCTCTGCAGAGATGCAGGTTACACAGTGTCAAATGTTTCAGTCTAATTCTAATAATCATATTGTTTCAAATTCTTATTCAACAATAATATTCATTTGTTTATAATTAAACGGTTTCAAGTAACAAATAAGTTTTCTGTTCATGCAAATTCCCTTAATCTTTTTAAGCATCCCTATATATTACTAATTCATATATGATCTTTATATACATATATATATATATATATGCAAATTTCATTAAACATAATAGACATTTTATGCCTACATATTTTCTTCTGGATCCGTTTGAATTCCCATATTACTTTTATTGTAATCAGGGGGAATTGATTTAGGTATTGTCCATAGTTGTATGGACAATACCTAAATCAATTCTCCCCCCCCCTGAATATGATAAAAGTAATATGGGAATTCAAACGGATCCAGAAGAAAATATGTAGGCATAAAATGTCTATTATGTTTAATGAAATTTGCATTAACGAAGAAATGCTGCCTATATATATATATATATATATATATATATATATATAGTGGCCCATTAGCCTCGTGGTTAGAGTGTTTGAAAATGGCCCAGGAGGCCAGTGTTCAATCCCAGGTCATTTTCTATCGAAGACTCAAAAAACGGTATTTGATACTTCCTTGTTTAACACTCAGGATAAGATATGTATCAAACAGTAGAATAGCTATTGAAAATGGAGCTTTCAGATCACTCTCAACAATTGCCAACTTTACTTTATATATATATATATTATTGAATAAGAGTAAAAGATTTTTAGCAGTAACTGAGAAGGCAATTCCTTCATTTTTGTAAAGTTTAGCATGGGAAAGTTTTCAATAGAATGAAAAGGAAGGAAAGAAAGAAAGGGAAGGAGAGAAAAACAGAGTAACACTCAAGATAGTAAGTGAGAGAGTATCCAACAAAGTCAGTCCAGTGGTAAATGGTATAGTAGGAATATGCATTGATGTTTGCATTTTGCTATCAACTTATTTTTTGATGAACAATATAGCATGATGAACAATTTAGCATTATTCTTGAAGTATATATATATATATATATATATATATATATATATATATATATATATATATATATATATGCATGCATACAAACACAGATATATACAATTTAATAAAAAACCATTTTTTCTGTTTAGTGCCTCCAATATTTCTCAAAAGAGTTTGATAAAAATCAGGAATTTTAATGCTGATATTCAATACAAGCAGGAAGACTGGTGCAACATAACTTTCCTGCCTCAATCCTATTTATTCCAATTTGGTCTTAGACGATGCTTATCTGATAATATATCTATACTGCACACACATCTAGACAAGAATATATGTAATCAAATATGCATACATATACTCACTCTTATACATACATAGATATATAATTGAATCTATCTACAATCGGATAATAGAGAAAATACAAATGAGAAAAGATTTTGTTTTAAAAAGTGCTCAATGCTCTGATGGCAGAGCAGGTATAAAATTAAATTAAAATTATGGACACTAAATGTCCATTTTATGTGGATATTATAAAATATTAAAACCTACTTTTCTCACATTTCTGTATGAACATTGTATAAACTATATGAAACTTTAAAGCAATGAAATTGTTGTGTCCATAATTTTAATGTATACATATTATATACACAGCATTATGTAGGCATAAACATACAAACATAGAGTAAATTACATAGTCAGTCATCCATATACACACGCACACACAGTGGTATGAATAGAATTTATTCAAGTAGTGCCAGATGCATTTCAGAGTAAAAGAATTTTCTATATCCACAGGGTGTGGGGAAAGTTAAACAAAGCAGAACTATTCTTGTTAGGAGAAGACCAAAAGAAGCAAGAATTCTGTCATGGAGCCATCCATGCAGAATTCTTATTTCTGCAGAGAATAAAACAAAACAAAACAAAAAAAAAAAAATTAAGGAACAGAAGACAAAAGAAAGAGATGACATTATTGGCTGATCTTCCAAACTGCCCAAAAATAGGAGGAGGAGGAGGAGATGCACTAAGAAAAAAGTGCTCCAGAAAAAATGGTAAAAAAAAACCCCACAAAGGAATAAAATACCAGACTGTTGTCTACTTGAATGATTTATACAAATTTGTAAGAAATTCTTCTTTCTACTAAAAAGCAAATGATGGAACTGATTCTTGAAATAAAAGAAAATCCAACAGTTTTACTATGAGATAAACATGCAATGGAAATTATTCAAAATAAAATTTAAAAAAAAAACTTTCAAAATGACCAAAAATGAAAGAAATAAAGAATTTAAAAACAGGCCTACAAAATATTAAAAGACTTTTATCAAGAAAGATGGAAGACATATAAAATGCTTTATTCTCTTTATTAGATTTTATATTATAAAGATATTTGATATGAAATTTTTTACAAGATTAAAAAGAATGTTCAGCAATGAAAATGGCAAAATTTTAATGTTAAAATTATACCGAACATATTTCACAAGAGAAAGAGAGAATTAAATTAGAGAAAAGACACTTTTAAATAATAAACAAAGACTAAAATGGATTTGCACATGTGAATAATTTGTTTACAATTTGTTTCAAAAAAGATATAACCAGCTTTTTGACAAAAATATATTTTAACTATCTTAATTTCTTTGTTGTAGAGAGTAATAGATAATGAGTCTCTCTGAGATGTACTGGATAAACAAATTGAACCCTTTGATACATCATCAAGAATTTTGGCTGTTAACAAAATGGTCCATTCTGATTTCTTCTAATTCAGACTCACAAAATTTATCAAATGAAAACCATTTTATCAACTTGTTGGGAAATGTAAATTAGGAATATTTCACATTAAATTTGTCTCTCAGTTGGTGAAAATAGGTGAGTTAATTGCTCAGTGCTTGTACACATCATCAAGATCTTAGGCAATTAATAAAAATAGACAATCCTATGTTCACAGACTCATAAAATCTATCAATAAAATGCAATATTGTTGCTTAGTGGAGACTGGGAAAATTTATTCTATTATAATTATTTACATAATAACACTGACATTTTCTCTATTTTTATCAGATATTATCATCATTATATTTATTAGATAATTGAGAATATTATATTTTGCTTTTACACAGATAGACACACACATATAAGATGCAAGCCAAAAGGAATTAAAAGAGTTAATACAAACAGTTTGCATTTATTGCCTTTTACCAATATTCTTTACAAGACAGTGTACACATATAGACAAATGGTTTAAAAAGAGAGAAAGAGAGAGAGAAAACAAAAAAGGTGTACCCATTTCATTACATTTGCTGGTTGAGCTTTTCCAATCCTTTAAACTCTCAGTCTCATCTAATTTATCAAACCAAATGTAACATTTTCAATTTGTTGACAAGTGGAGATTGGAAAATTTTGATTTACATTTCTCTTACACTCATTTCTAAGATTTTTATATAAAATATATTTCTTCTTGAAAAACAACTGAGCTGACATAGCAAAGGAATGGATGCTTGAATGAGGTTAGTGCATGATGCAATCAATTCAACTCCTAAAGGATGTTACTTCTGAGCAGAGAGTTGCCCTGAGATTAATATTGTAGCAAAAAATTCAGGTGCTTATAAATTCTATCCTCTCATTCTGAAGGGTGTTTTCTGCATGAAACACCCTGAAACAGCATCTTTTAGGTTGGTCATTTGGTTTTATGGCATGTCAGCCCTTGTTGGAGTATTTTATGCTGAATATAGATGAACAATTATCATTTCCAAATATACATGCATTTACCCACCTCCTTGGCATGAGCAGGATGGGATGCAATACAGGATCAATTTTTTAGTGAAGTTTAATAGGTTTGAATTTAGAGTTTTCCTTCTCCTAGACTAGTTGCCATACTAAGGTTAAAGAGCACAGTTTGCCATTATATTTACCCATAGCTGGAGGGAGAATTGGATTCATATCTTTCCCAGGAGTATTGGGGCTATGTGAAATGCAAACAGCCGGATCCAGGACTTGAATTTGGTTTCCTGTATTCATTTCCTACAATGATGACCTTTACTCCACAAGTGTCTTCAATTATAGCACAAAAATCTATCATTACAATCATTTTAAAGAGATAATCACTTTCATTATCTCCAACAGATTTATTTGACCCATATATAGAACCCCAACAGGGACTACCACTCAGGGTTAGAGTGGACCTGAGAGTAATGGCAGTTCTCAGAGCTCCAAAACTGAAACCTCACTACAAGATGCAATTTAGTGTCATATCCATGGCATCCTTTTTTGTGAAGGATCTTACTCCTCTGCAGGTGAATGCATATTCTAGACTCTACAGACAGGGTGACTTAGCGATAAAGTTTTACTAACTTGTATAATAAAGATGAGCAACACAGAATCTGATCCCTCTATAATTCAATTAGTGGACAAATCTGCTATTGAATGTAAATATGACAAAATATGATCAAAGTCTTAAAGAGGAAAATTTTGTTGAGCCACAAATTCTGGTGACATAATTTGCATCATTTCTGCCGAGATTGTTCAGTTGCTTCATTTCCAGACAAAATTCAGATCAGCTTACACACCATAGTTAAAAGAAAATTAGTTACAACAAAGAATTACTCTAACAATTAAACACCTTTCTTGGTTTTGTTGTTCACATGAATATGATCAATAATTTAAAATATCCGTTGTTAAATGTGGAAAGAATTCAGAAAGTAAAAGGAGCCATCACTTCAAAGGCAGAGTGAAGAAGCATAAAAGGGAAAATAGAAAGTCAAGTATGGCAGACCACATGTGAAGAGAGAAATTCAAACACTATACACTCTAGGATGAGGTCTAAAGTATAAACAGGAAATATCAATGGAAGGTGAGAAAAATAAAGGAAGTAGCACACATCAAGATGTCAGATAAATGTATAAGCTAAATCAGCATAGAATTCAAAACACTGTGGCTTCCATTACTTAAAAAAAGGGGTGGGGTGCAAAAATGAGATTCTATAAAAAGATCTGAGAACAAATCATGTTAAGAAAAAAATGAAATATTAATGTGATACGAAATGCTCTGAACTCAAAATACTAGGCTGAGTCAAAAGATTTGCCATATTTTAGCAGTACATGATGTACAATTCAACGGCTCTGGATGTTTTTGCCAAGGTTGTGAATGTGATGACCTACAGTGGATAGTGAAATGCCAAGTGTATCTGATACTCACCAGATTTGCCTCTCTTCTATAGAGTACAGCTTCAGTATCAATGTTTTTAAGTCAACTAGACCTTGCTTGATTGCTGAGGATCATGCAACCTAAGCAAAATTTCTCAAACAATCTGTTTACTCTGATTAACTGCACTTTTATCTTTCATGCAACAAATGTTTTTGGTTGCTTCTGTGGTGTTATGGCTCAGTTTAAACTCATAAAGCATAAGTTCCCAAATTAGACAACATTGCACATTCATCTGTGTGGCTTTCAAGTCACACACAGACTAAAGTAATGCACAATTTGTCAGTGCACCAACTACTATGATACTACAAACGACAGCAGATACCTGACACAGCTTGAACTGCTTTGGTCTGATGATATAGCCACCACAAACTAGCACTTACCAAAAATATTACAAAACTTTTGGCTCACATGAGTAAAAAGAAATATTCTAAAAATAGGGACCAAAACAAGAATCTATTTCCTTTCTGAGGTGCATAATACACCTGAAGAAATCCACAGAATATACTATACAAAATGTCCTATAACCAACAAAAAAAAAAGTATTTGAAAATTAACTTCTTATTAAGAAGTTTTATTTTGTTTAGGATTTGTGTCAAAAGATGCCACTTGGGTACAAAGGATTGTAAAAACCCATGAAGACTTGACAATGCTAGAAAAAATACTTGGAGTAAAACAATAAACTATACAGCCATGTCTTTCAGATGAAACTAGTCAGTTGATTTGGAGGAGGGGGGGTTTCTGTCTTTAAATTTTGTTTTCCAATCTCCCAATTACTATGAAATCTTTAACCATGTCACTGGAAGAATGCAAAATAGAAAAATAAAAGCAGAATGACAATTGAAGAAAAAAATAAAACAAAATCTATACAAAATGCAAAATAAAATTAGTTAAAATAAGAGTTTAAAAAATAAAACCAAAAATCAAACAGGAATTGGATAAATAGGAAATCAGGCAGAAACAAAAAGCTTCTCTATCAAAATTAAAATTTCTCCTTTTCTAGAACAAAATAAATAAAAATAAAATGTACAATTTCATCATGACTTAATAAACAAGATTAAAATTTTATTCAAAATTTTGCAGAAGTATTTTGAATATTAACTTCATAAAACATTTAATTTCAATTTGTTTAAAGCTTCTGTGACCTAAAAATGCCAGAAACAATTTGCTTTTTTTAAAAAATAGGCTTTTAAGACAAGTTGAGGTTTCAAGATTTCCTTCCTGAAGGATTAAGAGAATAAAAATAAATCCACATCAAGACAAAAGCAGATAACTAAATGCTTATCACAATTTGGATTTTAAATGCCTAATTAACCCATTGAAAATGAGATCCAATATTTATCCTGCGACCAAGGAGGACACATACATGAGGAGCCTAAATTCAGGCCAGCCAATCTCCATTGTCATTGCCTAGCAGACTATTAAATAAGTAAAAAGTAAAGTTGGCAACCTTAGTCAAGGGTGACCTGAAGGCTCCCTTTTCAATAGCTACTACACCAAGGTGTAGGGGAGGGCGCTACTCCATTCTTGGATTGCTCCACTGAGTGTTAAGCAAGGTGGCATCAAATACCACTTTTGCAGTCTTTGGTATGACTCGACCTGGGATTGAACCCTGGCCTCCCAGACCATTGGCAAACACTCTACTCATTAGGCCAATGGCTCAGAATAAGACTATTAAATAAACTGATTATATATTCAGCAATTTTACAGCCAAAAGCCATTGATGGGCAGTATAGGTATTGAGGGTTTAGTTTGGTTTGGTTTCTTTGTTTGATGGCATATTAACCTTTATGGGTTATCCTTGTAAAAGAACAGTAGTTGTACTATCTAACCAATAGCTGGGAGGAAGATAAAGAAGTTCATATCTTTTACAAGGGTATTAGCCCAAAATTTAATGTAGAGAGCAACTGTCAAAGAATTTATGTTTTAATATAAATAAACAACATTGAATGAATTTACACAGCAAAATATAAATTTCATCAGTTTTTATTTTGTTTTTAAAGGCTTCATTTTAACCAGCATCAGAATTTTATTACATACATACATACATACATGTTCACACACACATATAGTGATGAAAAATAAAATTGCAACAACCAAAAGAATGATGCTGGTTTTTGACCTAAGGACTGTATATGAATGCTGAAGAGCTCATAGATATTCTGATAAAATTTTCAATGAATACTCAAGGAGGATATCTTGTGAAGTATAATAAGGTTTGAATACTGGTGATACGCCCCTTATTTTAGAACCTGTGCATGAATCAATTCGTATGTGTGATTATTAACTGTAATCCAAGTATATAATCTGTATGTTTAATCATGGGTAAATTAAAACATTACACTCGGGTGTTGTAATTTTATCTTTTATCAGTGTGTGTGTGTGTGTGTGTGAGAGAGTTTTGAGGTAGAGTAACAGTAATTATGTAACCATTTTCCTTTTTCCAGAAATTCATTTTATAGGCATTCTTTTTTTTTTTTTTTTTTTTTTTTAATTCATCAACTTTAATGACCCTTCACTTTCCAAGTGCTGCCAGGATGTTTTTGTTTTCATTACAATATCCTCTTTACATATTTAGTATTTGTTTTTCTTCTGACATTTTCTCATACAATCTCTTTAGTTAAAGTTTTTTTTCTCCTACAAGAAACCCACTGATTATGCAGTCGTTTTCAGTATATTGTGTTTATTCTGATTATCAACTTTTCAACATAAAACATTGTCCTATTTTGGTTTTTATGAGCAAGATGTTAAATATAAAACAGGAAGAAATAATTTTGCCCCACAAATATACCAGTACCAACATTCTAGACAAACACCATCATCTTTGCTTTTGCCATCATTTACTAAGTTTAACACAAGGCCAAATGTAAAGAGCACCTAGTGAGAATCAAGCTGACTATTAATGATATGCAAGCTTAGCTTGTTAACTGTTGTCATACAAGGTCCCCTGTTATTTTAGTAAGCTTTCTTGAATCTGGCAAAGGATGTAGGCTGCTTACAGTACCTACTGTTAAAAAAAACGCAGCTTAGATTGATTGATTTTAACAGCATGTTAACTGGTCTGGGAGAGGAGGTAATTTTAAGCCTAGAATTAGGAAAGTAGATACATTCTATGTTTATAATTACATTTTTTGCAAAACAGTGATATGATATCAAGTATTCCAATCTAATACTAATAATTTGCACACAGTTGCATGGTTTCAAGTATTCCTATCTAATGTTGATAATCATACAGTTGAAAATAATTATTTCTATTCAATATTTGTCTGCACACAGTTATATGCCTTCAAGTAACAAATAATATCCTTGATAAGCAATTAAAGCTTCAAGTAATTATTCTTAATACAAATAACCTACAGATATATGGCATCAAGCATTCCAATCAAATAGAAATCATTTTTAAATAGATGTATTTGACTCATAGATGGGACTCAAACAGGTACTACTGCTCCAGATCAGAGTGGACCTGGGAGTAATGGCAATGATGAGGTACTCCAGAACTGGAGTTTCATCAACAGATGCAATTTAGTGTCATACCCAGAACACCCCTTTTGAAGATGTGGGTCTTATCTCTCTGCAGTGGGGATACAGTCAGCATATTCTAAAGCCTGCCGACATGGCAATAAGTGCAGCTTAGGTTTGGCAGAAGGCCCTAGTGAGGATTACACTCCCTACTAATTGGTCAATGAGACTAGCTTGCTAAAAATCACATTCTAATTAGGTGCCTTGGATCTTTTTTTTTTTTTCAGTTAGAAATTTTTGTTTGAGGTATTCTTTGATTTTCATGCTTGATTCAATAAAGATAAGAAAAATGAAAACTTGAGATTGATTCCAGCTGGAATACAACAAATATAAAAAAAAACATAGGTTGGACAGGATGTTGGAGATGATTATGTCCTTGCAATTGTCATTTTTATAAATCCTTAGCACTTACCGGTATTCTGTAATCAGTGACTCGGCCACCACTTCCCTCACTGATTGAAGGTGGATCTTCAAGGATAGAACGGGAGATGGAGAGTGTATGGATGAAGATTTCACCCCCATGACTAGCCAACATGTGAGAGATCACTTTGGTTCCTGATTTCCGTGGTTGTTCCAGCATAACTGCTCTGCCTATCAAGAAAGAAAAGAACATATATAGAGCTTGACAGTTAAATGCAAACAAATACACTGTAACAAGAAATGCTTTGTAAGTGAAAAAAAAAAAAAAAAATTAAAAACGAAGTAGATGAAAAATGTATAATTAAATTAAAAAAAAAAAAAGTAAATACAGTAAAAGCCCAACAGTGAATCAATTTTTGAATTAAAATGTCATGACCTCAAAATTGATTTTGAAAAAATATATAACTTTTCCGTGTGTCGTAACTGAGCAGTTTGAGAAAATGAATAAAAATTAATTTGTTTTTCATGCTTTTTTTTCTTAATAGAAATAAAAGAAGGTGAAATAAATCAAGAAGAAGGAAAGTAATTATCTCTTTGAAAAGCACCTTTGGCTATAAAAGGCATGATCAAAAGAATTTAGCATTTATTCATATCAACACGTGTAAGGATATTTTTCTTAATATAAACTGAAAGGGAAGATCTGTAGCCACACCAATGCTTCAAATATTATTCTTATTCCAAGAGATATCCCTCCACAATACGACAAAAATAAAAATATCAAGCAGAATAAATCAGGGTGGTGACGGTGGAAGAAGAGAATGCTGCTGCTGCTAATTTATCTCAGGATTGTAACCTGTATTTTTTTGGTCTTATCAGGTCAATTACATTTTCCATTTGAACTTGTGGCAAAATGGTTATCATCACAGGAAATGGATTTTGTGACCAAAGTTCAAGTACTGGACAAGGTTAATCGACATAGAGCTTTTACTCTTATGAAAGGTATGAATCCAATTATTCTCTCTCCGTATATGGGTAAATAGTAGGGCAGACTGACTTTTTAATATTGGTATGGTAACCAGTCGAGGTATTACCTTATGGAATTACTAAATTATAAAAAAAAAAATATATATATATATATATATATGAAATAATTTATTTTAAGTGAAAAAACAAAAATGGAGATTTTTTTCAATATAAGGCAGAGGAACAAATTACTTGATTACTAAATTCTAAAGAAAAAATTATTTGCCAAGAGTTTTGGTTTGGCTTGGTTGTTTAATGGCATATCAACCTTTGTAGGTTATTTAATGCTTAAGTCATCTTTTTAGTTTAACAGAAGTGGTACTATTTAACCTATAACCAAAGGTGGATGAAATTACAAGAAAATCTTTTCCCAGGTGCACTTAAGTGGATGTACATGTAGAATTTTACCAAGTGTTTTAGTCAGATACCCTACAATGTTTCTTTATGGTGTCCACACAGTTTTGTTCAGGGATCTTACAGTGTTCACCAGTACCATCTGTAGTTTGGATCAGGTACTCTTACAGTCTTCCGTTGTAGTGTTGACAGTTTTCAGGAATATAATGAAATCTTGTTCTTGGAGATTAAAAAAAATTATTCAATTTTAAACACTTTGGATTATTGTTGGGAGCCTAATTTTCATCTCAAGTGAAAAGCTTTTACAAAAAAACTTGGTGTTGTTTTTAAGATATCTGACAAGAAATGAAAAGCAGCTGGTAAGATAATATCTAATGTTATGCTCTGTAGAATTCATGTAAAAACTATTTTTCTAACTTTTTGACTCTTCTCCAAACTTTCCAAACATCTCACAAGTGTTTTTCAGTCAATTCTAACATTGATTGAGTAGAGTCACCATCAAAAAGAGTTTACAAGACATCACTTTCAAATTATTATGATCTCCTGTTCAATAGTTTTTTTCCCCCTCCAAATCAAATTCACCTTTCTTGAATTTCTCAAACCATTCCTATACTGACCTCAAACCTAAAATCAAACAAATAGTAACAAAAAAATGGCAACAATTATGGGATGAAAATCCCCACAATAAGCTCTTTCAAATACAACCAATTTTAAAAGAAAGGAAGCTGGATCCTAATAATACTAGAAGAGAAGAAAGTACCCTTACTCGACTACGCATTGGACACACTGGACTGACTCACTCCTTCATTCTTAAAGGAGAACTCCCCCAAAATGCCCAATGTGGAAACCAATACTCAATCAAGCACATTTTGATAGAATGCACAAAACACAACCACACCAGGAAAAAGTTTTATAAGGCGAACAGCATGAAGGAACTATTTAAAAAAATTGCTCTCAAAAACATAATCAACTTCTTAGAAACAATTGGCCTCCTATTAAAGATATAGACTATGTTACCAACACCTTCGACCATCAAGTTTATACAAACAAAAAGCTTTGACATTTATATATACACACACACACACACATACATATCAGAATTTAACACTCAATGATCCTTAAGAGGTCAATTTGCCATAAAACCCAACCATCACCAACCTAAACATTTGCATTTACAAATCATATATATGATATATGTGTAAAAAGGCTCTGGCATTAAATAACCTATAGAGGTTGATGTGCCATTAAAACCAACCAATCAAACCATTCATAACACATTCTGCTTCTATCTCTATAGACTTCATCAATCAACTTCTTCACTTTTGTTGCTAACCTATTGCCTAATTTGAAACTAAATTATGCACGGTCAAATGGGAATCTTTTCAGCAGAACGCACAATAAGTGAACATTGTATATAGAAAACTCAAATTTAGTTTTCACCTGAATATCCAAGTTTTAGTTTACAAAAGAAAAAAAATGTACAAAAATGTGCTGGGAATTTTTTGTAACCAAGATTAGATATTGCCAACACAAGTTTTGAAATGTTTTATATATCAACCATTTGAGTAGAGTCTACTGGTGATACTTTTATTCCCCTACCCCCATCTAAAACATAGAGCTGGTTTACTAATGTGGAGATTATGCTCAAAATGTCAGAGGGTAAATTTACGCTCAGGAGTTCAGTAATCAAAGAGTTAAGCAGGGAAGACTTTAAAATGGATAAATTAAGTTTTTTATTTTATTCATTTAACATTTTTTTAAAGTAATATCTGTAATTCAAAATTTCAACAAGAATTCAGTTTTAAAAAGTAATTTTAGAGACCAAAATAAAGAGAAAAAAGAAGAGTGTGATAGAGGAAAAGGGAATAGAAAAAAGAGAAGAGAGAGAGAGAGAGATAATACTATTAAGAGAAAAGGAGAAATAAGGAAACTGAGATTAGAAGGTAGAAGAAAAGAAAAGAAGAGTGGGAAGAAAGAAATAATGATACTGAAAGGAGAAAGAGAAATATATGAATAAAAGGAAGGGAGTGGAGAAAGAAAAAGATAAAGGTAAGTATATAAAGATGGAAAACGAAAAGATTTTATATATATATATATATATATATATATTCAGAGTTAATAATGATGCTATTAGTAGTTAGAAAATACCAATGAATGGTTAATTTTATTTGGAATTAATAGTACAAAACAATAAAAGCAGTTAAAAAGAAAGTAAAAAAAGATTCTTTCAGAATGCAATTTTATTTCCTTTTACACCATAAAAAAACATCAAATTATTTAACTGAATTGTTTTGTGTTATCATGTTAGGAAAAATTCAACGTATTCTTTTTTTTAATAAGAAAAAACCCAAAACAAAACAAAACAAAAAAAAAATAACACCTTTATTGATCAGCGTATCAATACATCATTACATGTCCAAATTATATCCCACTGATGAAATGTTTGCAGAAATGAACAATAAAATTATATAGAAAAGTAATATTTACATTCATCATGCACATAAAAGTAACTTTCAGTCATTACTTTCATTGTTTCATTGAACATTTACGTTTAAAAATTACATCTTCAACTCCCTACAATTCAGTCACTCGTTATATTTCTTTAATCTTTGCTTTCATGAAACAATAAGATGACGACAATTTATGGACAATTAACAGATTCTAACCTTAATTTTCAAGAGGATGTGTCCTATCATTATGGGACATTCTGAATAATTTATTGAATTAAAATGTAGCAGTTAAAAAAAAAAAGAAAAAAAGAAGAAATATGAAGGAAATGACAATAACTTTTACTTGGATTGTAATCATAATACATTTTTTCTCTCTCACTCAATATTGAAATCAAGTTGTGTTGACAGTATGGAGTTCCCTGACTTTCTTTCATCCATCACTTCTCATAGATTCTTTAAACTACAATGAGTATCTGCATAAAACCGAGGTAAGTAAGTCTTTGCTGGTCGACCAACATTGGCATATTTATGTGCAGGAGTCCGCAGGAAAACATTGCTAATGAGTTTGTCCTTACTTCTCCAGCAGTGCTCCACATATTTTGTTGATTTTACTTGGATGGATTGTGAGATGGGAGGTAAGAGATTGTGCAGCTGCAGTTTAGTGGGATGTTGCTACCAGGATTTATTCAAAATCGTACAAATTTGTATGCACTCCCAATTTTTTGACATTCACTTTTAAGACATCAGTGATTGACCCTGACTTTACTCCTTTAGGTGCAATGGAGAGGTGCTACTTGGGAAGATGACCCCCTGAAATTTTCATTTGCTCTTGAACCAAAAGATTGAGAAACCAAATTTTCTGTGAGACTTCAGAAATTGGATAGTACCATCAAAAATAACTAAAAATGAAGATGCAGTGTGGTCATCGAAGTCAAAATGTAGCATAGTCACCAATGATTGCAATGTCATTAATGGCTAATCATCAGATGTGAAGAGGAAAGACACAAAAAATACAACTTGCTACAAGCATTAGGACCTCTGTTGCTTTATTCTCACAATTTAGTCTGTGAAGCTGTGCAAATTGGTTTCAATGGATAATCATATTTACCAACCCCTCCACTCGGGCACAAGGTCAATTTTTATGCAGAGTTTAACAGGTTTGAATTCAGAGTTTTCCTTCTCCTAGACTAGTTGCCTCACCAAGGCTGAAGAACCTAGTCTGTCCTACTATTTATCAATAGCTGGAGGGAAAATAATTGGATTCATACCTTTCCCAAGGGTATTAGTGCTATGTGAAATGCAATCAGCCTCGTCCAGGATTTGAACTTGTGTCGCCGTGTCCATTTCCTACGACGATAACCATTACACGACGGGCACCTCTAAAATTGCAATGGATAATGGATATTAAGTGTAGAGTGTTTTCTTTGTTCAAGTTAGAACTGGATCTTCCAATATCTTTCAGTTGTTTTTCATTCCTTGTTATCGTGAATGCTTGTCTTTTTGTACCCCAGCAATTGAGAGAGAGAGAGAGAGAGAGAGGGCGAATGAAGAAGTCTATAGTCTTATATTGGGGTTCAGAGAATATCTCACTCCCACTTCTGCCTTGCATCCAGCCAGCTCACACCACCACTTAGATAACCTATTGCTGGTGATGTCAGCTGTTTTCAGGCTGGGTGAGGGGCTAGATCAAGCATATCTTGTTACACCTAGCCTACTGGATGAGATGTAGAACTTTGTCAACTCTTCTTTCTTCCAGCTGCAGGCATATTTTTTTTTGGATGACTTATCTATATACACCCAGGTATGATTCACTTACAATGGTTCAATAAACAAACTGGGTACTTGTCTAGAATATCCTGCTCATGAATGTCTTCACTAATGCACAAAAAAATTATATAGAAATATATGACTTATATTCACCATCCAGATAAGAGCAAGTTTCAGTCTTTTTCTTTATTTTTTTTCATCAAACAGTTCCATTTTATTCCCCCCAAAATCATATATTGGCCATAAGGCAGTATCTTGTTAATGGTTGGAGGAGGGAAAAACTAAAATATTTTAGCAGAGGCATGAACTGTACTTGATTGAAGATATGGTTTTTTTTTAAATGTAAATGTTCAATAAAAAAAAATCATCATAATGACTGAAAAACTTACTTTCATGTGGATGTTGAAAGTATTATATTTTGAGATAATTTTTTTAATACATTATTTCAGACATTTCCTCAGAGGGAGATTCTGAACAATTATCAATGTATCTTTTCATCTACTTATTCATCTTATTTGCAAACTGATTTCAATTGCCATACAAACAAGATTATTCTTATTTGTTTTTTATTTATTGCAAGTTTAATGACTTTTTTCACACGCACCGAGGCAGCCATCACCATCTCCATCTATATCTGTTCAGAACATTAGCAATTTATTTCTATCACAATCTACTATTCAAGTCTATTCATCTCTATCCGTTCAGATCTCTTTTGTTATAGTTTTGAAGTAAATTTTTAGTTTAGCTTACAAAGCAAAGTGTCAAAGTTAGATAAAGTCTGCTGATTATAGAGAGTATAGCACTTGTACAATTCTGTGTTTCACAAAAGCTGTTCATCAATAAGTATTGAGACTGCTGAACAAAAAGTATCCAGAATTGGTCTGACTTGATTGATTTCAACACTTTATTACATAAGTTACATAGCTGCATATATATATATATATATATATAGAGAGAGAGAGAGAGAGAGAAATTGAACAACAGAGTAATCCAAAATTGATGAATCTATTAGAAGGTAAGTCAACATTAAAATGTTTCGGATTTAATGAACCTTTATCAGGACTTTAAAATGGTGAAAAAACTGCTGATAGAACCATGATGGATGTTTAATAAAATACAAAAACCAAAAGGTTTTAACGTCGACTTTCCTTCTACTAAATCCATCACATTTGGATTACTTTGATTTTCAATTTTTCTCTATACTGTCGGATTCCTTTCCACTATTTACTGACACACACGCACACACACACATATATATATGCATGATGTGTCCTTTAAAAGTATCAATACTTAAGCTTTATTTACCAAGAAACAAACTTTGAATGAAACAATAATTTTCTTCCAAACAGTCTATACAACATACTTAAGAAAGTTTTTTATTGGTCAAAGCACCTTATGACCTCTACATCCTCAAATATCTTGAGATGAAGTTTTAATTTAGGAAACAAGAGAAAGTTGCACAGAATTCAGCCTGGTGAGTGTGTACATGATCCTGCATCTGCACTTCACCAAAATCATCTTGTTCAAAAAGTACTGAGACATATAAAGATATGTGCACAGCTGCTATTTGAAATAAACATTTTATAATGTTTATTTCAAATTGGCACTGGTTGGTTGTTTGTTGGTTTTTATGGCATATCAACCTTTGTAGGTCATTTAACGCCAAATTCTGTCTATATATACATACATATTCAACCAAAGATTTCAAAACGAATATTAAGGTAGGTAGAATTTTCTATTAGCAGGATTTCATTTGTTTGTACAAGATTAACCAGTTTTAAGTTGTCATATTTTTTGGTACAACTCTGTCTCAAGAAGGACAGAATGTCATCTATTTTGACATTCTCGAACAGATTGGTTAAGTTATTTACTTTGAAAAATCACTTTCTGATCACAGCAAAAGTTCTGCATTCTATAAGAATGTTTTTAACTGTGCAAGTTGTCTGGCAGGTTAAACACTGTGGTTGTGGTTCCTGTTTCAAAATTGGCACTGATAGCAATCTAAACATCTTGACTTTATAAGTTACTCAGCTGTGCACATATCTTCATTACTGACTTAAAATCTTTTTTTTTGTAAATTTATAGAAGCAGCCTTTATACTTTTTTAAAATCATACTTTGTATGCATATGAAAGGTCTTGTTCAGAAATGATCAAAGCATTTAATAGTAATAATAAAGTAGCCTAACTATGACACTGATTTCTTAATTACCCTCAGACTTTTCTCTCTCTCTCTCTGTCGGCTTTACACATTTATCTCAACATCCCTTAGATTATCCAAAAACCGACTGTGAAGTCCTATTTCAGAATAATCTCATTCACAGTCAGAATTTTTTCTCATTTCAATGGCAATTTAAGCTTTTGGGGAAAAAAACCCACAAGTTGCTAGGAGCCAAACCTAAACTTCAATGGAAAAGAATCTGCCAGATCTGGATGATGCAACATTTTGCCCCTCCCCCGTAAAACAGTGCAGAATATGAAGAATGTACAGGAGCACATTCATGACAATTATACAGAAAATGAGAAACTCAATGGCATCTCACTGCGGTCTGTGTACTCCAAATGAGAGTGCCTGTTCATGCATGCATAGTAAGGTCTCCTCTGAAAGGTTGCCAAGTTACATCAAGGCAGCAAAACTGGTAATTGAAATCTTCAGACTGACTGATTATTTTCTGAACTGACTGCATACAAATCCATTTAATACAAATTTGGCCTAAAACAGGTGTTTTGTCAACAGAAATATAACGTCAGAGGATATTTCCTCAATCATACTCACCATCGGTATAAATCCCTAAAGGTTTCTTGCACATATCTGGTTCACAAAAGATTTGTCTTTTGCCAGTCTTTCTACTATTAACAGAAGTAGTTTTGTGTTGTGTCTTATAAGGTTACGACATGACTGCAGTGGTTGTCTTCAGATTCTTTAGTATAATTGTTCTTGTATGAATGGTTAACATAATTGGCATATTATCTTTATGCACCATGTGACCAAAGAACTTCAATCTTTTCTTATTGATAATGTAAGGGATTTTCTTTGGATTCCTGATGTCATTCTGCTGCATCTAATTTTGATGGAATTTATGCAAGAAACTCCCACCAGAGTTTTGTAACATAATAAGCAAATGGCTATCTGGGGATGAGTTGACAGATTTCAATCTCTCTTCCTCTGTGCAAGTGGTAATATGTTACATTTGATCGAGCACTCCGTGACCACTCTTGCAGAGATCATGATTTAAAGTGTCACCCACCTAAAGTAGAATGTTCTATGAACCCCTATATATACATATATGAAATAATAGTTTTTGTGACTTGTCTCTACTTCTCTTTTTGTAGCCAGGATGTGAATGCAGAATCAAAAATCCAAGAAAAGATTGTCTCTCAAAGAACAAAGAAGCTTATTACACACGTGATGTCCATTGTCCATTTCTTCTTGATTCCATCACCTGAGAGAGACTGAATGGAGAGAGAATAAAGATCAAAAGGTCTTAACACCTAAAGTTGAGCTGTGTTTTTTCATTCTATAGCCTCACTAACATAGTAGTCTACTGCTCATTACACCACAGACATCCATTTGGATGACAACATCACAGTTCTGAGGCAATTCTTTTCAAATCCATTCAGTTTTTTATTGTCTTTAAAGTCAAAGTTTCTTCAGCACATATGCTAACTGAAACTGTTAGTGCATAGATAAACAAACTTTGAAAAAAAATCTTTCAAATGTTTTTATTTTCATAAATTTTTTTAAAGTCTAGCAAAAGCCAAAGGGGCAATAATTATCGTTTCATTCATAGTATAAAAACTTTGAAGAGAAAATGATGTTGTCAGATTTTACTCTTTCATAGAAGCAGCAAAAAAGACGACATAATAGATTCCATGTGAAAGTCATCTAGGCTATATGATTATTCCTAGGACATCTTCACATTAAAATATGGACAAATATATAAAAGCCAATGAATTCATGAAGAAGAAAGAGATATTGAAATTGGTCTGAAGGAAAGAATTATTGAACAGAAAAAAAAAAGCAAACAGAAACATTCTAATGGCATGTGATATAAGGATCCAACTAAAATTCTACTGAATCCATATTTATAATTGGTCTGTCTTCACTTTCTAATATTAGTAAGGGTCACATAGACAAAGAGTAAACAGCATTTTTGTGATCTTCAAACTAAGTGGTTTCCAACATGGTGGGTATTGATATATATTCTGTTTTGTAGAGCATGATGGGAAGTGTGATCTAGCTCCATATTGACATAATTATTCTGTTGTGTTTGTTATATTCAACATTCTCAGGTGTGTTTGTTTAGTGTGCAGGGCAAGACAAATACTTAATTTCTTGCAGACATTTCTATATTCCTAATAATTCAAATTAGTTATGATAGACTTGTTGAGTTGATTTTATTTTGTTTTTCAAAAGAACTGTGACTTTCACCAACACTATCATTTGAAATTGATCTCTCCCTGTTAGAAAATAACAAAAACATACAAACACAGCAAAGATTTTATAAGATCCAGTATTTTAATTTTAGCATTCTAAAATATAAAATGAAACATCTATACTACAATATTAAAGTTTGTGTATTGAATGTGTGTCTGTCCTTGAATTATGGACAAACAAAAAAAAAATCCAAGAGACTTGATTTTTTTTAAAGGATTTGACCTCGGTGTCTAACAGACAATTCAAAGTTGACCACTGAGGTCATTAGAAGGTAAAATATTTCGGAGTAAAGGTATAAGATACTTTGATATGAAGTATGAATACTTTTTGACTAATGGGATTAGATGGATTAAATTAGATTCATGTTCGCACATGCTGATGCATAACAAGTCAAAAAAACAAACTTTTAATTATACAGAAAGAGATTCTCAGAAAATAATCAAATTTATTACTTATACATGATATTTCCTTACAGTGCTTGTGCGTCTTTCTTTCTCTGTCTGTCTGTCTGTCTCTCTCTCTTATATATATATATATATATATATATATATATATGTTTGTGTGTGTATTTTTCTGAATAACTTTCTAAGAGTGGTGAGTCCATATACCATATATTTTGCCAGGGTTTATATATATATATATATTCACACATTAAAACAGGTTGACAGAGTTATCCAGTTACAAAAAAGGTATATAAAAGTCATTTAAATATATCTGTCATTCTCTCACATTTTCACATAAAACATAATAGAAGAGATGAATAACCAATAAGATGATTCACTTAAATTTTAGATTTAAAAGATAAAATATATCATTTTAAAGTAAACCTCAAGTTCTTAAAGATATGATTTTCAACTAAATTGAAATATTTTGTAAACCCTTAACATATATAACTAAATGGTTTCAAGAATTGTAATGTAATATTCATAATTCTGTTTATCAAACCTTCCTATTTAATACAAACAATATGAAAATCATTATCTGGTTTCAAATAATAAATAATAATAATCTTTAGTGTTAAAAACAAAGAACTCAGACTATAACACTCTGCAAACGGAGACACCTTCTTACACTCCCACATAAACCAATATGGCCGTTTGTTTACATCCGGTCCTAGCAAAACACACCCCTTTCTAGAGAGTATCAGGGGAGATAACTTGCATGCTTAACATTTAGTAAATGATTGAATAGTTCTATTTGACCCACAGATGAGATCTTGACCGGTATTACCCCTTTGGGTTAGAGTGAACATAGGAGTAATAGTAATGAAAAGTTAATTTATATTCCCAAAAGTTCTAAGATTGGAGCCTCACCATCAAACACAGACATATACAAGTGATGATTTTACAATTCATATGACATTGCGATTTTGTACTCAAAATTCTTAGAGTCATAAATGCCAAGAATATAAAGAATAAATAATAATCATGATTTAACAATGAGAGTCTGAGATTTTCTGTGAAGACTTTTTAAATGGTTTATTCTCTTAGAACAAAAATACAATTATTTGTGTATTAGATTTTTCACCCCAAATGTAAGGGGTGTATATTATATACGAAAACTATAAAATAAGTTATATCTTTAGTCCAAACTAATGTGTTTTACACCATTACAGAGAAATGGAATGTGTGTTTGTTTATAATTTTGTTTCTCCTAATATGAGCTCATTTTTTCTGCAAGCTTATTTCATTTTTGTGTGAACATGTCTGTGTGTTTGCTCTAAATGCAGTGTAAATTTTGTGTTTTAAGAGAAATGTCAACAATATAAATTCTTATTTTTAATCAGATAAAAGTTGAACAAATGATAAATTGAGTTGCTACAAAATCCAAAAAATCAGTGTTTATTATAGACATAAAATTTTTTTCCCATACTTTCATGGTCCAAAGTTAGGCATTTGTATCATATGTAAATAATTACAGCAAAATTCCTTTTCTCTTTTCCTTCTTTTTACACAAATAAAGTAACAGGAAAGCAATTCTACTGAACTGGAGTAAAACTCATGTATAAAATAAATTTTTCTGTGTGTCATACTTTTCATAGAGTGCACAGTTACTACATTCTCAGTCTTGGCAAAGTGCACAAATACTACACTCTCATCCTATATGTAACCACCTCTTCACAAGGTCAAGATAAAGCACAAGGTTGGTTTAACATTGAAATTTGTATGTAATGACCTGTATCACAAAGATGTTAGAACACCTTCCAACCTTTCCCTTATGGTGTAATGAGGTAGAGATGCTCTGGAGGTGGAATTCACAATGATTGATTGAGGTCAATGGCATACCAACCATTCTTGGGTTATTTCTTACTATTATTACTGCCTATAGGTTAGGGAATTGTGTTCATTCTACATTTTGTGTAGTTGTTTCTGAAGAATTTTTGCACAGTTATATATCAAGTATTCCCATCAAGTACAAATAATTTGCACAAATTTGTATGGTTTCAAGTATTTCTATCTAATACTAATAATAATATGGTTTTAAGTAATTATTTCTATTTAATAACAGTCCTTTGTTTGTACACAATTATATGGTTTTAAGTAACTAATAATAATCCTTAATAAACAATTATAACTTCAAGTAATTATTCTCAATAGAAATAATGTACAGTCATGTAGTATCAAGTATTCCTATTTAACAATATTCATTTTTTAAACAGATCTATTTGAGCCATAGATTGGTCTCTAATAGATACTAATGCTCAAGGTCAGAGTGAAATAAAGAGTAAGGGTAATGAAGGGGTTCTTCATACCCTGCAGTTCTCTAAAACTGGAACCCCAACAACAAATACAGTTGTCATACTCAGGACACTTGCCTTTTGAGAGAATTGGGGACGGGTCTTTCCTTTCTGCAGGGGATATCATCAGTATATTTTAAGCCTCACCAACAGAATTGGATATTCTCAAGTTGAGGCCATCTTGCATATATTGCATCCCACCCAAAGAGAAAAGCAATAAAAAACAAAAAACAGATACTATACAAGCACCACAATCTGCAGGCTGGAAAGTTATACTCTGATCTTTGGCAGAGGGATGAAGATGGACACTTTGAACCCAGGCAGAGTGCACAGATGCACTGCTCATGGGCAAAAGTGTCAATTCATACATGAGTAATACCATCAATTTTTTTCATTTTTTAAAAGCACAATGTGAGTTTACGATCAGAAGCAATGAAAAACATCACAAGTCAATAAATGTTTGAAGTTTGCCAGTTAAAAATGGTGTTGGGTAGATAAATACAGAATTTGAGTTAAAAAAAAAAAGAATTATTGTCTGCAGAAGAAGAAAATTATCTTCATTATTTTGGGGGTGTCTTTTTGTTATCTTCTCTTTGTTTTCGTTTCTTTACTGTTTTACATCTGATTTTCTTGTCTCATCAAATCTTTCATCTTTGAGACGTTTTGCTCCAAGACTGATGGGCACTTAACCAAAATAATCATTTAACATATCTAGTGTATAAATTGTATTTTCTTTGCTGAAATTGTCATGTGGGTTTTTAAGGTGCAAATC